>CM076579.1:1222084276-1222295356 GCA_034641835.2 Pinus albicaulis
AAGATTCCAAGTTTCATTGAAAGAAGTCGATGCAGCCAAAGCTGTAGAAAAAATAGCTCTTGGGAGGGTAAAAGCTCTATATGATAAAAAAGATGTTTCTATATATTCTACATATGAATCTCGAGCTGAAATTACCATGTCACAAGATGAATATGATTACCTAAACAAGAGTGTTGCAGAAGCAAACGAACTTTATAATTTGAAGGTTGTTGCTGCCATGGCCCAAGTTGATGCAGTAAAAGAAGCTGAACACGAATTATTGATGAAGCTAGAAGTTGCAAATAGATAAATTCAAGAAATAAAGATGACAACATAGGAAGCATTATACAGACCAAATATGGAAGAAGAAACTAAGAGAGTAGTTGAGGGTGAGCTGAGAAGGTGGAGAGAAAATGAGAAACACAAAAGGGTTGTAGTTTTGGCAGCTGCACAAGACTACATAAAGAAGGAGAAAAATGTTGTCTCAAGGTTATATATAGAAACTTTTGTGCATTATGATCCATTTGGTAAGGTGATTAATAAAAACATTTCTTCCTGTGAAAGAGTAGAGAGTTTTCAATCTCTCAATGGATCATTTTCTCTGAAGTAGAAAAAACAACTGATTCCAAACAATGGAGGTATTTTTACAAAAAAGAAAAATTTGTTGGACGGTAATTATCCACATTGAGCTGCATGTTGATGTATTTAGCTGAAGCCTTGTGGCTTTAGCCTAGTGGTAAAAACACCTTCTGTGGTTTCTAATTTGTCATGTCTTGCATTATGTTCGGTCTACAATTGTACTTACTACAAATTTCCCTGCAGCCTATTCTGTATGAAAACATGATATTCTTGGCTTATTGTAAAATACTTTCTTTTGTGGTATAAAAAAATTTAAATATAGCTTCCCTTTGTTGGACCCAAACAAACGGTGTTATTGATATGTGTGATATAAATAGTGAAAATCAATAATAACGAGAGTATGTTTCCAAGCAATGGAAGAAGAAAAGAGAACTGGGTACCCTAGTCTGCCTTTGGTCTTACATGCTTCCTGTTGCCAAGTACATATTTTCATGGCATCTGGATTTTTTACTGATATGTGTGGAATGCATGGATTAAGTAGAATCAGAATTTTCATATCTGCTTGGAAAAAATTCTAAATTCAGGTCCTCACCCTGATAGATTTTATTATCCTTCTCTGGTGCCATCATCTTCTTACTGCTATCAAGAAAAATTTCATAATAGTGTTTGGGATTGATCATATTTGAAAAAAATTGTAGAGGATTGTTCAATCTGCCACACCTATCAATGGGTCAACCTGAATAGCCATCCTGCACTCCTGTACAAATGTCTCGAAAACCTAGAAAAATCAATGTCCAAAACCAAATGCCCTTAGGTCCCACAACCATAAATTTCAGAAGTTGAGGCCATTGCTAGAAAATGGGATTGGAAATTGGACTGCAACAGTTACTTTATCGAGTCCATGATGCTCCAAAATTATTGTGGTTACACAAATATGAGAACTACTAAACCAAATTCTAGATATATGCCTCTGGTCACTTGTGTTGTTTGCATGTAACATTTAGTTTGGTAAAACTAGAAAGCCTAGAAGCTTCTCTTGGGATTGTTAAAGCCATGTTGAAATTTTATGATGATGCAAAGTCCACACGTTTGAAATACACTGATGATGCATAGTCCATACAACTCTATAAGAAATGAGTGTTGCCATAATCGTACAACTTGAGTCGATACTTTTCTAAGAAACTGACTTTAGGAAGAGAAGTCCTAGCCCCCAGAATAGCCAGACATTAGGGTTGCAGGGTTGAATTGAAACCCTAGGACACCCTACCTCGTGCTAGTATTTTTTGTAGACTCCTTGCAGCCTATTGTCATCCTACCTCAAATGTCACTGGAATGAACACCTACCATTGAAAAAATCATGGACGAAATGCCATGTGTCCTATTGCTAAAATCCAAGAAGAGTAATCAGAGTAGGCCCTAGGTCCACTGCTGATTAGAGTAGTGACAATTCCTGTCGCCTTCACCAAAACCAAGTCTACAAATTGAAATCTTCAGTGGAACATTGGGAGATCAAGGAACAAACTGAGTTGTCATTGAATGACCTCACGATAGAGTTGTCGTCGAAGAACCAAGTCTACAAATTGAAATCTTGAGTGGAGCATTGGGAGATCAAGTAACAAACTAATCTGTCATTGAATGACCTCACGATAGAGTTGTCATCGAAGAACAGAGTCTATATCACTGAACATCATTTAAAGAAAGGAAAAACATATATCTTTCTCCTGAAACACCTTAGAAAATGAGCCGAAAAGATATTCTGTTAGAGGTTGAAACTGTAGGGATGACCTCATTTCACCTGCACCCATTACCCAAAAAGGTTGAATGATTACCCTCAAGTTATTTCAAATGCTCAACACACTGCTAGAGACATTTTCACTCAATTTTTTGAATGTTTGCATCCTGCCAAAGATTTTTGTATTGTCAAGGATTTTTCCTATGAATCAAATGAAGAATGATTAAATAACTAATAACAATAATAATTGTTAATATCATAGCGATAAAACTATAGGTTGTGACTATTATAACAACACCTGTTGTTGTAAATATTACAACCATCCCCTTCAGATTTTCAATATATTGTATGAATCATTCATTCATAGCTCATTATATATATATTAAATATATATATATATATATATATATATATATATATTATGGATAAAAGCTTATGACTCATATCTAAGTTGTTCAAGTGGACTCATAGCAACCACAAGGTTCACTATGGGTGATATCAAAGCTCTTTTCTAACCCTGAACATTTAGATCCCATTGACAACATTTTTGTCTATTTTACCTTGCTCCATGATCTCTGTGGTCATTCATTCCCAATTTTTCTGTAACATTGCCTCACTTTTTCTCGTTGTTCACACACTAAACTATATTTTTTTTCTGCAGTCCATTTTTTTCCGTTGTATCTATGCCTTCATAGCTTCCATTGTTACACATTTTACTTCAATTTTATATAGAAAAAGAAAACATATTTAAATAAATAATAAAAATAAAGGTGTGTTGAATGTCTTTATCATTTCATACTGTACTATGTCCATCCTTGCCTCATTTTTTATTTCCTTACAACCTATGTCTTGGACTAGCGTTCCTTGATGTTCAATATTTCCACAAGTCTGTCCCGCTTGCATCATTTCGTATTGCCTTATGGTTTAGCTTTTCAATTTGCATTCCTGGATGTTCAATTTTTCCAATGGTCTTGCCATTGTTCCTCACAACATCATTTCTACCCACCTTCCTTGTTGTCTAGCTCTACCTATTTGAAAATATCATGTTTGAAAAATTTAAATGGAGGATCATCATGGAGTGGTCATTTACTAAGCATTAACAAAATAATCTTATCTTCCAAGAAGCACACTATTGTGAGTCTGAATGATAATTATTTGTTGAATAAATAATTGATGATATCTATGCTATAAAATATGCTAAAGTGGGTCTCTTTGGACAGACTAGACATATGTTGTCACTTGTAATAGCTCAGGATGATGCCTAATAAATTATAATGTTGTTGAATTGTCTTGATTTTCTTAGTGCAATTACGATTAGCACAATATTTCTCAAATTAAGATAATTACTTTTGATGTAGATATTATTTTAACTTATTCCAATATATCATTCAACAATTATAATTCATAAATTCAACCATAAATAACAGTCGAACAATACATGTGAAAATGCACAAAGGAGAGAAAATATTTACCTTGGGAAAACCCACAAAGGGGGAAAACCTAACAACCCATTTCAATAGAGAAATTATTATTTTTAACAAGAGACACACCTAGACCTATGGTCAAACGGTATTCCCCTATAAGTCAAGCCTTCCAATCTAAATCAACAATTCACTTCACTGATCTTCCCAAAAATTTAGCCTTCTTTAGAAACTCGACTTTTTGCAGCTTCTTCAGAAACTAGATTTTTTTGGCTTTTGCAAATTTTTCAAAAACATTTCTTTCTATGGCTTCTTCAAAAACTCGACTTTCTGCAACATAAATTTCCTAGAAAACATGTGAACCATAAAAAGAGAGAAATTATCCACACTTGCGAGATAGAAAATAGAGAGATAGAGAGACAAAGAGAGAGACAGACAGAGATAAATTTCTTCCTTTTTTTTGTCCTCCTGGTCCTTCAGTTGCTTACCTAGAAGCTAGCTTATGTGAGAGAATATAAATACCCAAATGGAGGACAAGGTGCATATTTTATATAGTAATATTTCTAGGTCAAATGAATGTATTTTGGAGTCAAGAGTCACTTGAGTTGGAGGGTATCCATCTTGTTACTTTTGGAGCCAAAATTTACATTTACAAAATTGAAGGTTCATCTTTATAAAGTAACAATGAGACTTTGAATCAAAATAAATTTTCCTTTGATTCAAGAATTTAAAATATGCTTTACAATGATAAATACAACTATATCAGTGATCAAATGTACATTATGAAGACTGACCATACTTACAAATACAACACTCCTTCTTAAATAGGGAGGCATTCATAATAAATTTCATAGTGTTCTCAAGTTGAAAATTTCCCCTATGAAAAGTATATCCAACCATCTTCTTCAACATTATCATCTACCATCAGCTGCTCACCATTCACTAGTGGCCATATTCAGAGTGTTACCAAACCCATGACAATGTCATCAACGTATAAGGAATCACTCCCCGAGAGTGATCGTTCTTCAAATCCGAAGGCCTTTTCCTAGGCCACCGTGCTGAGACCTCAACTAGAAAACACTCACGCATCCATCCTGATGAGCACTTTGGGCCAAGACCTCACTCAACCCTCCAAGAGAAAATTATTTGAGGCAAGTTGTCTGAGGAGGCTAGAAAGGAAGCTCAAGCAATGAAGGAAGAGGTAAAGGAAGAAAAGTTGAAAGTATAACTAGCAAAGGTTGCCTTGAATATGACATAGAGAATATTCCAAGTTGTATTAAAAGAAGTCGATGCAGCCAAAGCTGCAGAAAAAAAGATCTCTTGGTAGGATAAAATATCTATCTGATAAACCAAATGTCGCTCGAACTTCTACATCCAAATCTAGAGCTGCAATTACCATGTCACAAGATGAATATGATTCAATAAGAAAGAGTGTTTAAAAGTAGATGAACCTGCTAATATGAAGGTTGTTGCTGCAATGACTCAAGTTGATGTAGTAGAAGAAGCTCAACAAGAATTATTGGTGAAGATAAAAGTTTCAAATAGATAAATTGAAGAAATAAAAACAACATCACAGGAAGCATTTCACATAGTATATATGGAAAAAGCATCTAAGGGAGAAGGTGAGGGTGAGATGAGAAGGTGGAGAGAAAATAAGCAACATAAAAGGGTTGTAGTTTCGATAGCTACACAAGACTACATAAACAATGAGAAAAATGTCGTCTGAAGGTCATCTATAGAAAAATATGTGCATTATGAGCCACTTGGTAACGTGCTTAACATCAATATTTCTTCCCCTAAAAGAGTAGAGGGAGTTCGATCTCTCAATGGATTGTTCTCTCTGAAGAAGAAAAAACAGTTGATTCCAAACATTGGAGGTATTTTTACCAAAAAGAAAAATTAGTTGGATGTTAATTCTCCACACCGAGCTACCTATTGATGTATTTATTTGAAGTCTTTTGACACTGGTCAAGTGGTAAAACCACCTTCTGTACTTTCTAGTTTGTCATCTCTTGCATTTTGTTCGGTCTACAATTGTACTTACTACAAATTCTCCTGCAACCTATTCTGTATGAAAACATGATATTATTGGCTTATTGTAAATTAATTTCTTTTATGCTATAAATATTTTTAAGTATAGCTTCCCTCTGTTGGACCCAAACTAACGGTATTGATGATATGTGGGCTATAAAAAGTGAAAATCAGTAATAATGAGAGTATGTTGCCAAGCAATGGAATAAGAAAAGAGAACTGGGTACCTCGGATTGGCTTTTGCAATAAGTCTTACATACTTCTTGATTCCAGGTACATATTTTCGTGGCATATGGATTTTTTCGTTGATATGTGTGGAAGGTATGGCTTAGTTAAAATCACAATTTTCATCTCTGCTTGGAAAAATATATTAAATTGATGTCGTCACCCTGATACTTTTTATTATCCTTCTGTGGGGCCTTCCTCTTCGTACTACTATCCATTAGGGGAATTTTGTTGTCTAAAATGGGCATCCTAAGAAAATTATAAAATGATAGTGGAAATAATAAAATAATGTTTGATTACATCATCAAATTTTAGAGGGAAAAATGAAAAAACTACCTTTTCAACTCATATTTTCAACTTATCTCCCAAATGTTTTACTTAAATTTCTAGTGAGAGTACTCGTTAAATGAAAAATTTAATTCCTCATCCAAGGAGTACCCATGTTGCATACTTTCGATGGTTCCTACTACACAAAAAATGAGAAATACATGATAAATGTGATTACAATCACATTTTTTTATGTATTTCTCACTTTTCATATAGCATGGTCCATCAAAAGTATGCAACATGGGTACCCTTTGGATGAGGAATTCAATTTTACATCGAATGAGTGTTGTTAGAGTCCTGTAATTTACAGTATCACAAGGAGGCTGAATATATTTTCCTTGCAAATTTTCATATTGTACATATATTTCAATATTCAAAATCATTTCCAAAGAAAAATAAAAAGAAACAAAAAGAAGAAGAAAAGAGGGTGTTAAAAAAGGGAAAAGAAAGCCCCACAAAAATGAACATTTCTGAAAGTGCTACAAATCAAAATTCCACTAATTTTTAGAAGAGTTTAAGCAACCATATAGCTTAAGCATGATTGTACGACTTTCAATTTTCTATTGATAGGTTAGAAAATAAAGATTTTCCAAACTGTTTAATGTTTCCTTATCAGTAGATAGGTAGAAAATGACATTGGTTCAACAAGTCAATCTAGACCAATAGGAGAAATAAGGGATAGGGTTTATGTTAGAATTTTAAAAAGAAAGGTTTTAGGGTCTGCAAGTCTAAATGCACCCTAAAAAGAAGAAAAGATGTTAGATTTGTAGTTTGGGTAGGTAGATACATTGTGAAGGCATCAAAATTCCATGTTTTCTATGGTGGAATAAGAAGACTAAAGAAGAGGGTAATTGCACTGAAAATAATGAAAAAGATGTTATGTTCGAAGCCTAGGGACTTAGAAATATTTCAAAATGATTGGCGACATGACATTATGTTATGTTTCTAATCCTAAGTCCTGAAAGTGTTCATTACTCCTTGTTCTCCCCCAAGCCCATATTCTCCTTATCCTAAGTTATATGAAAATCCTGCCAAGTCCCAAATCAGAATTCACATCGACACTTCACAAATTTCCCATGCCAATTCCATTTCTATTTCATAAACTTCCTGATGCGATATTAAAGAGACCCACTTTTCTTTCCACGCCAATTTTCCCCACTTCTCATCGCATATCGCAACTGACGATTCATAAGTTTATTAACAAGATAACTGATAGAATCTACGATCTGTGGGATGTAGACGACCCCCACCTCCATTCGGCCACATCACTCCTCCACTCACCACACTTCGCACATCGAAAATTGCAGAATTTAACATTCATAAAATTGTTGTTCCAGGTTTAATAGTGTATAAAATGCATTCCCTGGTCAAATGAAACCCCCACAAGGCTTATTCTTGATGAAATTCCCAGATGCTTTCGATCCAGAGATGGCTTCTTAGCTTAGAGAAATAGATCCTACTACATTAGAAGTCATGTGGAGGGGTACAGTAAGTGTAGAAGCCAACTTGATTGCAAAGAGGGCGAGAATGAGAAATGAGAAGAGAGTCACTATTAGGGAAGACGTTGCAACTTCCACATCTAATGCTAGGATTCATAACCTGGTTAGAGATATGGAAAGAATGATGGAGGGGATCAGCCTGAAAGAAAAAGCTATCGCTAAGGATAATCAGCGAGTTCCTCAAAATAGAAACCAAAACTTTAGAAGAAACCCCCCTCAAATAAGACAGAGAGAACAGAGAGGCCCTCACTAGCAAATTAGGCCTCCATTCCAAGAAAATTATGATGATGAACATGAGGGATTTTTTGAAAAACTAGAAGAAAGTAAAATTAATCTAATGGGAATTAATGATGAGGATTCTGTTTTCCTCACTAAAGAAGAACAAGATTTATGTTCTTTGACTGAAACTGAAGTAGAATTTGAAGAGTCTAAAGGTTATAAAAAAGAATTTGACAGTTCCATAATGGAGGTACATAGACAATATAATATTAGAAGCAAGAAAAACTCTGATATTACCACGAAAAAGAATTCTAAAAGTTCTGCTAAAAAGGTCCCTGAAACTGATCCTAAGAAAAAAGAAGAAAGTTCAAAGAAAGCTATTAATATCCCTAAAAAGAATGATATAGAAAGTAGCACTAGTAAACCAACTGTCAGTCCTAGCAAAAATGTTCAAGTTGATATCCCCACTACAAGTCAGCAATCTGATGTTACTACTAAAATAGTGCCTGAGAAGACTACTTGTTCAAATCTACCCAAAAAACAGATACCATTCAACATTGAGAATGAAATTGATAAAATAAAAATCTCAATCCCGCTCACTGAATTGGTAAACAATGATGTATACAGATCTCAAGTCCTAAAGGCACTGAATATAGGAGAAATCACTGACACTACCAATCTGAATGATGATAAACCTGAAATTTTGTTTCGGACAGAGGTAGAGGGTAAATCCCAGGAGGGAGGTGTTCCGCCATTTTATATCAGTTTGAATGTTCATGATAAAATCCTCCACAATGCCATGCTATATTAGGTGCCTCTCATAATCTTATGTCGAAAGCAGTCATGGAGAAGCTTTTCCTTGAGATACCCAGACCCTACAAATATTTGTACTCATTTGATTCCAGAAGAGTCAAATGCCTAGGCCTCATCAAAGATCTATGTATTACTTTATCCCAGATACCAGCCAAAAGTCAAGTGATGGATATAGTAGTGGCTCACATCCCTCCTAAGTATGGTATGCTTATATCACATTCATGGGGAGCCAAGCTTCAAGGGATACTCCAAATGGATATGAATTACGTTACCATACCATTTTTTGGCCAACAAAGAATATTTTATAGGGAGACTTTAATGAAATGCATGGTGAGCAGTCAAGAAAAGCCTCATAACTACCCCCTTTACTCTATCCATTCTCACCTTGACTCATTCATTCTTTACAATGATGAAGACATTAATGAAAAAGGAGCTGGAGAAGAAGAGGACTGGAATAGAGAACAAGTAGATCAAATGGATATTGTTCAACACAAGTCTGAATCTAAACATTTTTGGAACATGATTTTTGATCACTCTTGTGGCAAAGCAGGCTTAGGAGCAGGGGTGCGGGTATGCAATAATGAAAATAAGCACGCAGAGGGTCATTCTTACAAAATAAATTTTCAATGCACCAATAACATAACAGAATATGAGACACTCCTTTTTGGTTTGCAACTACTGAATAGATTAGGAGCCAAAAGAATTTATGTTCATGGGGACTATGCACTGGTTATTAGAAAAATCAAGGGAGAATATTCAGCCAAACATCATAGATTGAGAGAATACATAAATGCTACCCTTAATCTACTAAAAAAATTTGAAAAATATGATCTTGCTGTAGTTCCAACAAATAGAAATATCCTTTCCAGTGTGTTGGCATTTTCAGCCAACACTTGTCAATTACCTCATCCTAACAAACAATATACAATGCTGATTAAACATTGCCTAGTAGTTCCTGATAATATGAGATATTGGAGTCTTTTGAGATGAAAAGCAGATTGAAAATTTCCTATAATCTAAAGGTGAGTTTTAAGATTGCAGCTTAGATCTAGACTTTGAAGAAGATTGTCCCTCTGAAGAACAAATGTGCAGGGAAGAACCTCCTCATAATTCTGATATTAATATTTCAGAAAATATAGATGTAAAGAGAATAGAGATACATGAAGACCCATAAAAAGAAGAGTTTGAAGTAGTGCAATTTAGAGATAACATCCTACCTAGAGGACTTGTCCCTTTGGAGGAACTATTTGATTTCAATGATGTGGCTAGAAAACCAAATATGGAACCTAGAGAAGCAAATATTGATGAGTGCAACCTAGGAAGTGAGGAGGACCCCATGATGATAAAGTTATCAAATACACTACTAGTGCCCACAAAACATGAACACAATACTTTGTTCAAATATTTCATTGATGTGTTTGCTTGGAGCAATGAAGACTTGAAATCTTATGATACTCATATTATCCAGCCAGCACAAGATTCCAGTCAAGGAGAACTAGAAACCTTTCAAACAAAAATTGTGCAAGATAAATCTTGTCCTAATGCTCTTGGTTGGGAAGGAGATCAAGAAGATGTATGATGCCAAAATAATAGCCCCAATCAAATACTCTCAATGGGTTTCCAATATCGTGCTTGTAAGAAAGAAAACATGTGAGATTAAGCTCTGCATTAACTTCAGAAATATGAACAAGGTATCACTTAAGGACAACTACCATTTACCAAAGATGGACCACGTATTGAAAAAGGTAGTGGGCTCTAGAAGGATCTCTTTGCTAGCATGGAAAATTTTAGGGGTGAATTTTAGCCCAAAGGTGAAATTTAAGAGGTTTTATAGTTTGAGGAGGCGAATTTTTTATATTGAACCAATTTTTTCTATAGTTAACAACTTAGCCCAAAATTTATTTAAAAAATAAATAATTATTATATTTTAGCCCTAAAAATTAAAGTAGATAAAAATTGAAAAGGTGGGATTCGCCCTAGATTTACATTGCAAAGGCTCGATTCGCCTGGTTTGGAGGTTGGAATCATTGAATTTGGGTGGATTCACCTCGATTTACAGGTTTTTAAGTTTGATTTGGTTGCAATAGCCAGATTTATTGGTTTGCAAATCGAGGGTAAGGTTGAAATTCATCTCTATAAATTACAGCTTGTTAATCCTTCTGTCATTTTCGAGCAAGATACAGATTTGGTTGCAGTAGCCAGATTTCTTGGTTTGCAAATCGAGGGTAAGGTTGAAATTCATCTCTATAAAATAAATTTTGCTAATCCTTCTGTCATTTTTGAGCAAGATACAACCCTGATCCTTTCTCTCATTTTCGAGCAAGAGACAACAATGATCCTTCTGTATGTTTGCTTCATTTTGATCATCTGATAAACATGAGTTTTTAGGTAAGAGGGAAGAGGGAAATAGCACCCTTAATCGCTGGTCAATGAGATCACCTCGCCTTCCTGCACTAATCATATTTCTTATACCCATCGACCCTCCTACCATGCCCTCCTTGGGTCTTTATTCACTATACAAAAGAGTGTAAGGAAGGTCTTCTACACTTAACCACTAGTGTCTCCTTACCATAGGAAGCGTGCATGTTAAAACCCATTTAGGCATTTTACATAAAATTTCACCCCTTAATACTTTGGTTTAGACAGATCAGAGCCAATGAGACCACATCAGACGAGAGCAGCACCAAGCAGACCATCGAGATTTTTCACCGGTATATTTTCAGATTTTTCAGCTTAATTCACATGGTGGAAGAGCACAGGTTGGATTGTGGAAGAGCACAAGTTATTTTCAAGGTGAGGCAAGATAATGTTGACTCTTGGTATAAATATTCCAGCAAGAGACTTTGGAAGTCATCTATTTTTCTCTTTGTAACCCATCATTGTTGAGTTGCAGGTGTGTAAGTTGTGGGTGTGTAAATTCTATAGCCTGGGTGTGTGAATTCTACAGTGCAGGTGTGTCCTTGGTCGAATGTGCTCCTGTTTGAGGCAAAGTAGACTGGTTACTACTACTGGAAAGGTATTTCCCACTAAACAAACCAATAAAACAAGGCCAATGTGGATGACTGTCACTAACGGAAATGGCCTTAAGCATCCCCACAAATACACCAATTTGATGGCAAGTATCAAAGTAAAAATACTTAGTTATCCCTTGATTTATAGTGACAACACTAAACGAAGAAATAAAACAAAGGCAATGTGGATAAATTTTAGCAATGGCAATGGTCTTAAGCATCCCCACAAATACACCAACAATTTGAGGGCAAGTATCAACTTGGATTCTAGGTATTGACATGCTGACTTCAATGAAAGGTTTGCAAAATACAAGGAACAAAAATGTCTCCAGGTTTAACAACAACTGGGCTTAAAGACACTGCCATTGTCAAGCATCTTGGTAAGTACTCCGACCATTACTCTTTCGTAGCTTTGCTTGACTGCAGAAACCTTGTTGGCAAGGACTTGTATAATCATATTTTTGGTTTGGATTGCCAATTTTGTATATACGTTCATTTTTTCTGAATCACTATTGGGTCTGCTACATAGCTTTTATTTCCAAGTTTTTCATACAATTGTCAAAGATATAAGGTGCATTATAATTTTGATTGAGATATTCTATGATCTACAAGATGGAAAAGTGCTTACAAAGAGTGTCAATATCAAGCAATTTCAACTTAAATGGATAAGGAAAAAAATGGATTTTTAACCCAGGAACATGTCCTCTTTACATCCACTATTGAGATTATCTTGCATATAGTAAATATGAATTTATACAACTAGAAATACAAGTTGCTTCCACGCTTGTTAATGCAAAAAAATTATGAGCAAGATGTACTAATTTTTGAGCTAATTTTACATAATAATGGGTGTTAAATATTGCATTGGCCAATAATAGAAATCTTACATACAATATTGCCATAGTATGATTGGTAGCAATCATTTTCACACACATCATATTTAAATAGGTCACTTGGGTTGCATAATAGAATATGCTTGTTTTACACTTTTAGTTCTTTTAGGATTAAGAATTTATTTGTTGATACCTTTTGGATTTGATATATCATAGATAAAAGGGAATGAATTTGTATTGTTTACTATCTTTCTGAACTTACCTATACTGAAAAAGGATATAAAATATTCACTGATTTGTTCTTACAAACATGCCTTGTTAGAGGTTGTTATTTATTTTTTCAGTAGTACTATATAACTAATAAGGTAGTAAATATATGGAATTTTATTTCAAGACTCAAGTTGATCGGGAGAAGTTAGAAAGAGTCCAGATCCTATTTCGTAGGTACATTTGATGCAAGCAAAAGGTACCTTAGGTTGTTTTTGGGGTAGTGTTTACAGCCCAACCTGTTTGCCTCAAGACCTTCTTCAAATTGGTATCATTCCTTTGCAGATTTAGGGATTTGTGGGATTTAGCTTCAAGGAAAGACATAAATTTGTAGTTATAAGTTAGCACTCTATTCTTTGGAGGTCATTACCTCATTCAGTCTCTTAAAGGCATGCTTAGTGTTGACTCTCAAAGGTCTCTCGGTTACTCCAGTTAGTGGCTAGCTCTCTAGATCATCTTCCCCATTCACGTATTACCTAGATGTGCCATGCCATATACTGTCATTCAGTTAGGCCCTTAACTGAGCTATTAAAAATGACTTCCAGGATAACTTTGATAAAATGGAGAAAAAGCTAAAAGCTTTGCATTTGAGGTCCAGGGCCGACAATATGAGATTGGAAAATTTTCATGTATTGCAAAGGTTGAGCTGGCAATGGAGGCATTGTAGACTGGTTAGTGTAGCCTTGAATATAGTCATTACGTGCAACCATCCCTGTAGGTATCTCCTCCATGGGCGATTCATTATATGCATCTTAAGAATTGAGTGCAATTCATTTCAGCAGTTTCTTATGATAAATTTTTAGTAACTAAATCATAAACACGTAAACTTGAGTAAATGTGGAAGCGGAAGTTTGAAGTGAGTGCAAGTCTACAGTGTGGGTGTGTCCTTCATCGAATGCACTCTTGTTTGAGGCAAGGTAGACTGGTTACTACTACTGGAAAGGTATTTCCCACTAAACCAAGCAATAAAACAAGGCCAATGTGGATGACTGTCACTAATGGAAATGACCTTAAGCATCCCCACAAATACACCAACAATTTGATGGCAAGTATCGAAGTAAAAATACTTAGTTATCCCTTGATCTATAGTGACAACACTAAACCAAGAAAAAAAACAAAGGCAATGTGGATGAATGTATCCAATGCCAATGGTCTTAAGCATCCCCACAAATACACCAAAAATTTGAGGGCAAGTATCAACTTGGATTTTAGGTATTGATTTGCTGACTTCAATGAAAGGTTTCCAAAATACAAGGAAAAACAATGTCTGCAAGTTTAACCACAACTAGGCTTAAAGCCACTGCCAGTTTCAAGCACCTTGGTAAGTACTCCGAGCATTACTATTTCATAGCTTTGCTTGACTGCAGAAACCTTGTTGGAAACAACTTGTATAATCATATTTTTGGTACATATTGCCAATTTTGTATATACGTTCATTTTTTCTGAATCACTATTGGGTCTGCTTCTGTTGATGGGAAAATCTGTCCAGCCAACAGCAGGGGATCTCCTCGGTAAAAGGTCCCAATTAGACCTTGAACCGTTCGGAATAGGGATCCCGTCTCGGGTGTGGGTCCGGCTACCACTGATTTCTCCTTTACTTTGGGTCTCACTTAAACTCTATAAAACAGTGGATACACACCTAATCAACTGATACAAGACATATGATTGATGCATTAAACACGTATATAACACTATGCATAGCGAGACAATTAATAAAGCATACACGCCGAAGGAGGTGTCGTTAGCAACACATCTTTGGGGTTATGCTTGTGAGGTATTCTGACCACAAAAGAAATAGTTCTTTATGGCGAGATGCCCCTTTACTTCCTAAAAGATAAAACGAAATGCTAACAAACTAGGTCATTAACATCCATTAAGAAAGCAATGAAAAATTGAACATCATTAACACAAGCACAGATAGCCATGATGCATAAATGATGCTATTAAGAGTGCAGCTTCATCAATCAAAGGATATTTGAAACTGTATAAGAAATACACATAGTGTTCGCACATCAAAACACATCAGATCCAACAAAGGGGTTTTTCAAAATGCTTGTATTCATGTTTCAATGTGTAATCCTATGGTAATACAATATATTCAACTCGAGTCCCAAACCAAAAGATCCTTTTACAAGCTCATTAAAGAGTATTTATAATACAACATCTGCTCTTTGGGCTTCCTTGAATTTTCATCTTCTTGACCATTGGGCTGCCTTGCGACCCAGTCTTTTGTGCGACCAGCGACCTGAGCTGTTGTTGTGAAGTGCGACCTGAGCAGTTGTTGCAACCTACAACCTGATTGGGTCGCGAGGTCGCAAGTTGTAATAAAATGAGAGATTGCAACCTTGCAACTTTGCGACTGAGCCGTGGGGTCGCGGGGTTGCAAAATGCATAAAACCGAAGAGATGCGACCTTGCGACTAGGTTGCTAGGTCGCGGGGTCGCAAAAGGCGGAAAAACCAAAGATATGCGACCTTGCAACCTTGCGACTAGGTCGTAAGGTCGCGGGGTCACAAAAGGTGAGAAAACCAAAGATATGCGATCTTGCGACCTTGCGACTAGGTCGCTGGGTCGCAGGGTTGAAAAAGGCAGAAATACCAAAGAGATGCGACCTTGTGACCTATAGATGTGCGACCTGCGACCTTGGCAGATCTGCGACTTGTAGCCTTCTTTCGGTGGACGTGGCCAGGTGCTCTCGAACTCAAAGTGCATTCTTTGGAGATTCATGAGGGTGTACTTGTTTTGAAAATGTCCCGCTATTTGCTGGGGAAAACCTTGGCTCTTATGTGCAAACAGAGAGGTTTTTCCTGCAATAAAATAACATAGGTCACATGTCTTCATGATGGAATAATAATAATGCTAAGGGAATTTTAATCAATTGTAAGAATGAAAATAATAACTTAGACCCCTGTGTGGTCAACTACTGAATCGTCAAAGATAATGGCTAAGGTAAGCTTTCTCTATGCCCTTTCCCTGTCAGGATCATCATCTTCCCCACGCCCAAGGTTCTCTTCAAGTCTCGGATTAAATTACTTGATAGGCAAGAGCTTCTTCATTCACGTTCTCAGTGTTCGCCACAGGTATTCATGCTCATCATTTTTTCATTCATTAGAGGAGCAATACTTGCCATCTTCAATCAGAGAATCTCAGGTATCTTGACTGAGGAGGACTGCGACCTCACTTACGATCCTACCCTAGTCATACCACAAAAAATTTGCATCTGCGTTGCATTTTGTTTTGAGGTGGTGTAACAACACAATATTTCTTCAATGGTAGGCATGGCCTTCATGTATGGACATGTCCCTCTATCATATGATCTGGTCGCAGTTGGAGGAAGAGGCGAGTTTTGACAGACCATGGACGGGGTTTATTAGGCATTTCCACTAAATTCTTCCCCTCCTGGTTGCAGCACGTTATCCATTATTGCAACAGTTTTCTTCATTTTATACATTCGGATCATCATCGTAGTGCACTCAGATTGCGACCTTATCTGTGGAGTCCAAGGCCGTGAGCGCTGCAGGGCTTCTTCGATAGGCTCACTGTTCGAATGGTGGATGTTTTAATTCATACGCTACAGCAGCTGCTGAGCCTTTTACAGATGCTGATAAATTTTAACACATCCTAAACTGATATATCCTGAAGGCCACCATCTACTTTGACATTCGAGAATGCTTAGAATTTCTATAGGAGAGGACGTAGTGAAGAGGCCCCTCCCGACGTGGATCGTATGTCTGGGAGAATGACAGAATGTGCGCCGATTTTACGTGGCGAAACTATCATGGAGAAACCCTGTGTGAGACGATGTCTGGTAAAAGAAAAAGCCATGGGGAAAAGGCCTGAGGAGACCAAACTGTCATAATGAGGAATTAGAGATTAAATATCAATGTTGTGCTCGTTCAAATGATCGTTTTGCTTTTCCTTGCGGATCTATATCATGCAGTGATGACAGAGCCGATGTAGCTGAATTTGTCTGCATGCATTCAGGATGGGATGATGTTGCCATTTTTCCACGCTATCTCAGCTGAATCCATGTGCATGCATCCAGAATGGAATCGCATGCCACTTTTCACGCTGTCATAGCTAATTCGATGCTGGATAATACCAAACACTGTCGCCTCCACTGAAATACTGAGAAATGGGTGGTTACTGAACACAGCGCTTTGCATGGGAAACTTACTTCATCAATGATCTATTCCATGTTGGGAAATGAGCGAAGGGCCAGAAACAGCCTGGTAAGAGTGAAATTGGTGTCGATAAGGATGTTGAACCCGTTCCTTTGTTGTAAACTTTGACCGTTACTATATCCGCTCCAACGTTCACCATGATTCAAGACTCCACCGTTGCCGTGCTTGCATGTTGTTATAGGTTCATTCCGATGTTTGGCTCCAGGTTTTAAACACAAAATTTGGCCGCTATATGTATCTACGCTCCATAATTAAAACTCCACGTAGAAGCGCTCGCACCAATTTGCAACGCCGGAATTATAACTCCGATCATCATATATAAACGCTCCATCTTTAAACTCTGGCCATTATATATATAAAAATTTACGTTTGGCTCCATAGAATGCAAACATTGAATGTTTGGCTCCATGCAACATAGACAAGGCTTTGGACCATTGAACGTTCAGTCACATTCATCGCATGGCGCTGTGTGTACACACGATTTTGGACGACTGAATATGTATACATATCTTCTCCATAACTTTTAGCGTAGGTTGAAAACTAGCCATCGAAATGTTTAAGTCCACGAAATGCAATTTTATATGGTTCTGATCCGTGTCTTACTCATAAAGTTGACCGTTGTAAATATATATTTGTTCCAAAACATTTACGTAAGTCGAAAACCTACCATCGAACATTTGCACCCCATGCAACGTGTCCATGCAATCCTGCGCCAAGTTTCAATGTAAGGTTGACCGTTACATATGTAAATTGCTCCAAACATTTGCTGAACCTTTGCACCTACTCCATGTTTTACAAATAAACCTTGACCATTAGATATTCGCTCGATATGTTTTAACATAGGTCAAAACTAGACCATAGAAATATTTGAGCTCAATGGTCATGAGTTTTAATATGGTTGTGATCCGCCATATTACATGGTTTGAAAACTAAATTTCTTTGCAATTTGGCATTAAATATACAAAAACACCTTGGTTCATTAATTGTGCGCCTTTTATAATGTTATCACTTAGTTTTTCTCCAAGATACCTTATGGTTTTGAAACCATATGCTTTCAAGCCTTGTTTTAATTTGATCACTTGATTTACCCCATAATATGAAGGCTTCTTGTTTTGGAAGATCGAGAGTCGAAATATGCTTCTCAAGCCACATTGATGGCCCTTTTAATATTAACCCTTTCTATCTCGTGGTTCCGGAGGCTCTCTTTGCGTATGCATCAATGTGCCTGGCTACCAAAAGTGTATGCATTAAACATAACCTTCTAGGTTCAATTTGAAATTTTTCATCTCTCATAGTTTCGTATAGACAATATTTATGGACATGTAGGAGAAAATGAGACTAGGGTTTTAAGGCCCTTTCGTTCCTCCACATGTACTCCTTTCAACCTAAATAATGCCACAGTATGTATCTCAATATTAACAAATGTTGCTTCTCAAAGGTGCGTTGCCATATTTGAAACTCTGTCGTCGACTTGCCACACCCATATGAGATTGTCATTCTCTAGGGAGATCTTCTGAGTTGGCTTTGTTCACTGGGCTATACTTCAGGCTAGATTCATTGAAGTGGTGAAATATGTTCCTTTGCTTGCACCCATCGACATTTAGATGATATGGTATAGGATGTGGACATTTCCAAATGGAGCGCTTTTAAGCATCTGGTACGCACTAGTGAAGAAAGCTCTTGCATCAATGACATAGAAGGTTCTCTCTGATCAACATGTATCACACCATCCTCCTTTTAACAGTACTGGTCGCTTGCTCCTCCTCCTCCCTTGTTCTGCAACTTTGGCTTTGTTGCTGAGCTTAGTTTTATTTCTCTCGATGTCATGACAAGATTTAGGAGTTTGTCACCCGTGGGGTCGACCTGGGTGGAATATTACAACATCATAATTACTCTTCGATAATGATGGCCACAGATAAAACATATGAGACTAACAAGCTTAAGAGAACTATTCAAACAACATGCTTAATGACCTACAGCAGGAGGGCCTTTAATTTTCAATACACAAAAGGTTTCCATTCAAACGTATGCATGGAAATCTCATTACACATGGCGCGACTGCAGTAAGAATGTTTGGGCATATGCTAGATGATCCTTCCCACATATGGCGTGATTGCAACAACGCCATCTGATCATTATGGCGAGACAACTGATGAGGGGTTGGGGATAGGTCGCTAAGATGTCACTGACTGCAGGTTCGGTGAAAGACCTTAACAACTAAGCGAGCATAGGGGGACTCGAAATTTTAAATATACCGAAAATTTTGGGTGGTGTTGTAGCGGCTACAACAAATGGCAAACCACTGGTATAATCCAGCATCTCCATCAATATCACAACAATATTCTGAGTCCGAATAGTGATGCAAGGGAACATTGAACAAGTTTCGTGGGTATCATCAGTGTTACTTTGGCCTTTTATAGGTGTGCCTAATCCTTGTGCCTCAGCTAGGTCTCGCTAATCAGAACACATCAAAGAGAAAGTTCACAGACGCCCGTAGCTTGTTGATGATGTGAAGAGCAAGGCAGTGGGCTTATTATTTTCAGGATTTTTTAAAGTAAGCTTCTAGTGTTGCTCCGCTGCCAGCAGGCCTGGATAGTACCCCGGCTGAGTCACTTCAAGAAATCACAAACGTTGCTCTGCTTCCAGCGAGCCTGGTCAGTACCCCAGTGGAGTCATTGCATTACCTCTCTGCGCAGGAAGCCTTTCTCGATCCTTTACCCTTATTTGTTTCATGTGCTTACAACACTTATTTTCATGTGCTCGAAGCACTTATTTTTCATGGGTGGATGAGGGATCCCGACTTATTTTACGGGCAAGAGAGGATGTTTCTTGTTTTACAGAAACTGAAAGATATCATGATTTGGGTTTTCCCTTGTGCCAAACCTTCACATCCCACTTGCCATAATAAGCGAGGTGCACAAAACAGATCATTTTAAAAAATCAAAGACTATGCTAGGCACAAGGCTTGGGTTATGATCATTGGGCCATTGAACTCATAAGATCTCCTACAAGCAACTGGCTCGTATCTCCCTGGCTAAATGAGTTTAGACACGCAAGAATCTTGTTGAGAATGTGACTTTGATGGCCGGTCCTAAGAGAAAGATGCCTCTTGAGATAGCCACCGCAACCTCATGCAAAACAATGGGGTTACTATTTCAGCAATCGGGGCAAAACAAGACTGCAAGGTGATAGGGTTGCAATGAGGGATCATGAAGTGGCAGGCGATATGACAAAAAATGATGTGAGGGAGAGAGCATACGACGCAATGTAGTAGGTGAGGCCCAAGATGCAATGCAACGCCATGTGCGGGAAAGATCAACCGGCTGCAGGTGGAAAAGAGGCGTAATACAAGCAATGATTATTTATGCAACAACAAGTAACTGAAAAGGAAATGAAAGGAAAATACTTGTAACATGTTGATGCCTAAAATATTAATCGTAAAAAAAAATAGCAAACACGATTTTAAATCATAAAGTAAAAATTTGGCAAGTAAACCTAATTAACTTCGAACTAAAATTTTATTAACAGGTCCTAGCTAGCCTACACCTAAACCCTAGTTTAACCAATGATGCGGTCGGGTTATGTAAAATCAGTTTTCCAGTGCAACCACCGCATTAATTTGCATCCTGCAATGACAACAATGATCCGGATCAGAGCCAGTATCCAAAAAAGTGCAGCAGCAACAAAAATTACCTGAGGAGCAGGTGCAACGACAAGACGATCATAGATACTTGCCAAAGAACATGCCAGAATAGATTGTGCAAGCTGAATCCCACTCTCATCTTGATGCATAGCAATAGTTCTTGAAACTCAAGATTTATAAATGACACATAATCATTCATGCACAATCCTGGGTTTGATGGGCGCTGGGAAGGCCATTTCCTATTTGTAAGCACATCCACCGAATAGAGTTGGTCGAGATGACCGACAATCTCATCATGGTGTTGAGGACCATCAGTTTTATGGAATGGAAACAATAAGCATGTGCCAGGCGAATTATAAGTGCTTGCGCATCCAAGTGCAAAAACCCTAGTTTTGAAAACCTTAGTTATGGGTTGCTCCTAGGTTTGGTCAAGGGTGTGAGGATCAAACCCCAGACCTTCGAGCAGGGGGTTGCCTAACTTTGATGGTCTGGTGAGATCAACAGGCGACTAGATGTGATCATGGATTGTGGTGGGTTGCAAAATGTCAGTGGGCTTTGTATCAATTCGGTCAAATGTTTGCGCACTGACAGATTGATGATCCAAAGTATCGGATGCTCTAGATTTTCCAGGGTGGGGTGAATTCGAAGCGGTTATGCTGGGAAGAGAATGGTACTTGGGGATCGTCATTTGAGAAATGGTCAGCAGAACCTGAGGCGCTTCGATTTTCTGATGGGTACTTGAATCTTCCCAAAGTGAATCGTCAAATTCTAGTGTCTCCATATGGTCAACAAAGAGATGTGAGTGATAGTCCTCAGCGGTATGATTGAGTATGTTTTCAGATAAGTAGGGATCGCTGTAACCATTGATTTGATCAAGTTGGGTACCTGGCATGTTGGGCTCCCTGAGAGTTACCGACTGGGATGGATCAATAAAGAGGAAATCTTGAGGTTGCCCAGATAGAAAATCACTCCTATGGCTGTCTAAAGATTCCGAGTGAGAAAGATCAGATCTAAAAGATTCATCAATTTCAAACTGTGATTATGAAACACCATCTGCGTGCTTGTGATTGTCACCAATACTAGTATAAGGAAATTTCGAATTTCTCGAAGAAATTACTGGTGTGGTGGGATCGAGAAACCAACCAGGGAATAATGAACGAAGAGATTGAGTCGCAGGGGCATTAACCATACGAGGATTTTCATTCAGAGGACACAATGATCTGGCAGGCCTTGTAAGGGAATCAACTTTATGGGGGGTAGGAGTCGATTCATAATCAGTGTGTGAATCAAATTTAGGACTGTGTCCAGGGAGACATCGAGTGGGCTCGAGGTAGGTTTCATGAACCAGGAGAGGTAACGAGTCATTATGGCTTTCAAGCTCTGATTCGACATGGTGCGTGAAATATTCAAAGGTAGTGCAATAGGCTTCGTCCTCTTGCCAGTGTCTATCCTTTCTCAGGACTTTCGAGGTCACAACTCCACTCCCCGCCAACTCAGGAGGAGGGGCGAGAATATCGAAAATAGCAACACTCTCCTTGGAGGCCTGAATGTGGTTTGGACTCGGGGAGATGGAAAAGGAAGCATTAGGGAAAAAATATGAATGGCCGGTAACTTGCGGGTCATCATAGCGAACACTAGGATCTAACTGAAACTGTTCAAGGGAAACGAGAATCACATACTTGAACTGTTCACTTAAACATTTCCAATCGATATCCCTCTCAAGGAACTCAAAACAATAATGAACGAATTTGATAGAAAACTCATCTAAAGATTCTTGAGGTTTCATTTTGATGTCATTTAACTTTATTACAACGTTATGAAGATCATACCTATGAAAAGCTTGTTGTAATTCACTGGCGATTTCTTCAAATGAATGGATGGAAGCTTCCGGAAATGTGCGGCACCATTGCTTAGCGCGACCTTCGAGGGTGAGGAAGAAAAGAAAACATATCAAACCTTCATTTTCAATTTTGTAGCACTCACCAAAGTCATAGAAATCTAAAAGGTGTTGGGTTATGGGCACCCCATTTTCACCATCAAATTTTAACTGGGACAAGTGATACATAAGTTCATCGGGGATGAAGTATTGAGGCTCATAAAACTCCAAAAAACATCTCGGGAGAACGATTTTGGAACTAGCCATTACAGATATGAGATTAACTGCAGGCTCTCAGGGCTCAGCATGTCATCTAGCCCTCCTTCTAGCGCCAATTCTGTTGACGGGAAAACTTGTCCGGCCAATAGCAGGGGATCTCCCCAGTAAAAGGTCCCAATTAGACCTTGAACTGTTTGGAATAGGGATGCCGTCCGGGGTGTGCATCCAGCTACCACTGATTTCTCCTTTACTTTGGGTCTCGCTTAAACTCTATAAAACAATGGATACACACCTAATCAATTGATCCAAGACATATGATTGATGCATTAAACACGTATATAACACTATGTGTAGCGATAAAATTAATAAAGCATACACACCGAAGGAGGTGTCGTTAGCAACACATCTTTGGGGTTATGCTTGTGAGGTATTCTGACCACAAAAGAAATAGTTCTTTATGGTGAGATGCCCCTTTACTTCCTCAAAAATAAAACGAAATGCTTACAAACTAGGTCATTAACATCCATTAAGAAAGCAATGAAAAACTGAACATCATTAACACAAGCACAAATAACCATGATGCATAAATGATGTTATTAAGAGTGCAGCTTCATCAATCAAAGGATATTTGAAACTGTATAAGAAATACAAATAGTGTTCGCACAGCAAAACACATCAGATCCAACAAAGGGGTTTTTCAAAATGCTTGTATTCATGTTTCAATGTGTAATCCTCTGGTAATAAAATATATTCAACTCGAGTCCCAAACCAAAAGATCCTTTTACAAGCTCCTTAAAGAGTATTTATAATACAACATCTGCCCTTTGGGCTTCCTTGACTTTTCATCTTCTTGACCATTGGGCTGCCTTGTGACCAAGTCTTTTGTGCGACCAGTGACCTGAGCTGTTGTTGCAACCTACGACCTGAGTTTTTGTTGTGACCTACAACTTGACTGGGTCACGGGGTCGCAAGTTGTAGGAAAGTGAGAAATTGCGACCTTGCGACTTTGTGACTGAGTCGCGGGGTCGCGAGGTCGCAAAATTCATAAAACCAAAGAGATGCGACCTTGCAACCTTGCGACTAGGTCGTTGGGTCGCGGGGTCACAAAAGGCAGAAAAACCAAAGATATGCGACCTTGCGACCTTGCGACTAGGTCGCTAGGTCACAGGGTTGCAAAAGGCGGAAAAACCGAAGATATGTGATCTTGCGACCTTGCGACTAGGTCGATGGGTCGCAGGGTTGCAAAAGGCAGAAATACCGAAGATATGCAACCTTGCGACCTACAAATGTGCGACCTGCGACCTTGGCAGATCTACGACTTGTAGCCTTCTTTCGGTGGACGTGGCCAGGTGCTCTCGAACTTAAAGTGATTTCTTCGGAGATTCATGAGGGTGTACTTGTTTTGAAATGGTCCCACTGTTTGCTGGGGAAAACCTTGGCTCTTATGTGCAAACAGAGAGGTTTTTCCTGCAATAAAATAACACAGGTCACATGTCTTCATGATGGAATAATAATAATGCTAAGGGCATTTTAATCAATTGTAAGAATGAAAATAATAAATTAAACCCCTGTGTGGTCAACTACTGAATCATCGGAGATAATGGCTAAGGTAAGCTTTCTCTGTGCCCTTTCCCTGTCAGGATCATCATCTTCCCCATGCCCAAGGTTCTCTTCAAGTCTCGGATTAAATTACTTGATAGGCACAAGCTTCTTCATTCATGTTCTCAGTGTTCACTGCAGGTATTCATGCTCATCATTTTTTCATTCATTAGAGGAGCAATACTTGCCATCTTCAATCAGAGAATCTCATGTATCTTGACTGAGGAGGATTGCGACCTCACTTACGATCCTACACCAGTCATACCACAAAAATTTGCATCTGCATTGCATTTTGTTTTGAGGTGGTGTAACAGCACAATATTTCTTCAATGGTAGGCATGGCCTTCATGTATGGACATGTCCCTCTATCATATGATCTGGTCACGGTTGGAGGAAGAGGTGAGTTTTGACAGACCATGGGTAGGGTTGATTAGGCATTTCCACGAAATTATTCCCCTCTTGGTTGCAGCACGTTATCCATTATTGCAACAGTTTTCTTCATTTTATACAGTTGGATCATCATCGTAGTGCACTCAGATTGTGACCTTATCTGTAGATTCCAAGGCCATGAGCACTGCAGGGCTTCTTCGATAGGCTCACTGTTCGAATGGTGGATGTTTTAATTCATATGCTATGGCAGCTGCTGAGCATTTTACAGATGCCGATAAATTTTAACACATCCTAAACTGATATATCCTGAAGGCCACCATCTGCTTTGACATTCGAGAATGCTTGGAATTTATGTAGGAGAGGATGCAGTGAAGAGGCCCCTCCCGACGTGGAGCGTATGTCTGGCAGAATGAAAGAATGTGTGCTTATTTTACGTGGCGAAACTATCATGGAGAAACCCTATGTGAGAGGATGTTTGGTAAAAGACAAAGCCATGGGGAAAAGGCCTGAGGAGACCAATCTGTCATAATGAGGAATCAGAGATTAAATATCAACATTGTGCTCATTCAAATGAGCATTTTGCTTTTCCTTTCGGATCTATATCCCGCAGTGATGACAGAGTCGATGCAGCTAAATTCGTGTGCATGCATTCAGGACAGGATGATGTTTCCATTTTTCCACACTATCTCAGCTAAATCCACGTGCATGCATCCAGGATGGAATCACGTGCCATTTTTCACACTATCACAGCTAATTCGACGCTGGATAATACCAAACACTGTCGCCTCCACCGAAATACTGAGATATGGGCGGTTACTGAATGCAGCGCTTTGCATGGGAAACTTACTTCATCAATGAGCTATTCCATGTTGGGAAATGAGTGAAGGGCCAAAAACAGCTTGGTAAGAGCTTAATTGGTGCTGATAAGGACGTTGAACCCGTTCCCTTGTTGTAAACTTTGACCGTTACTATATCCGCTCCAACGTTCACCATGATTCAAGACTCCACCGTTTCCGTGCTTGCATGCTGTTATAGGTTCATTCCAATGTTTGGCTCCAGGTTTTAAACACAAAATTTGGCCGCTATATGTATCTACGCTCCATACTTAAAACTCCACGTAGAAGCGCTTACACCAATTTTCAACGCCGCAATTATAACTCTGGTCATCATATATAAACGCTCCATCTTTAAACTCCAGCCATTGTATAGATAAAAATTTACGTTTGGCTCCATAGAAAGCAAACATTGAACGTTTGGCTCCATGCAACGTAGACAAGGCTTTGGACCATTGAACGTTCAGTCACGTTTATCGCATGGCGCCGTGTGTACACACGATTTTGGACCACTTAATATGTATACATATTTGCTCCAGAACTTTTAGCGTAGGTCGAAAACTAGCCATCGAAATTTTTAAGTCCACGAAATGAAATTTTATATGGTTCTGATCTGTGTCTTACTCATAAAGTGGACCGTTGTAAATATATATTTGTTCCAAAACATTTACGTAAGTCGAAAACCTACCATCGAACATTTGCACCCCATGCAACGTGTCCATGCAATCCTGCGCCGGGTTTCAACGTAAA
The DNA here is from genome assembly GCA_034641835.2 of Pinus albicaulis. Taxonomy (NCBI): domain Eukaryota; kingdom Viridiplantae; phylum Streptophyta; class Pinopsida; order Pinales; family Pinaceae; genus Pinus; species Pinus albicaulis. The sequence goes on from CM076579.1 coordinate 1,222,110,706, forward strand.
GTTGACCGTTACATATGTAAATTGCTCCAAACATTTGTTGAACCTTTGCACCTTCTCCACGTTTTACAAATAAACCTTGACCATTAGATATTCACTCAATATGTTTTAACATAGGTCAAAACTGCACCATAGAAATATTTGAGCTCAATGGTCATGAGTTTTCATATGGTTGTGATCCGCCATATTACATGGTTTGAAAACTAATTTGCTTTGCGCTTTGGCATGAAATATACAACAACACCTTGGTCTATTAATTGTGGGCCTTTTATAATGTTATCACTTAGTTTTGCTCCAAGATACCTTATGGTTTTGAAACCATATGCTTTCGAGTCTTGTTTTAATTTGATCACTTGCTTTACCCCATATTACGAAGGCTTCTTGTTTTGGAAGATCGAGAGTTGAAATATGCTTCTCAAGCCACATTGATGGCCCTTTTAATATTAACCCTTTCTATCTCATGGTTCCGGAGGCTCTCTTTGCGTATGCATCAATGTGCCTGGCTACCAAAAGTGTATGCATTAAACATAACCTTCTAGGTTCAATTTGAAATTTTCCATCTCTCATAGTTTCGTATAGACAATATTTATGGACATGTAGGAGAAAACGAGACTAGGGTTTTAAGGCCCTTTCGTTCCTCCACATGTACTCCTTGCAACCTAAATAATGCCACAGTATGTATCTCAAGATTAACAAATGTTGCTTCTCAAAGGTGCGTTGCCATATTTGAAACTCTGTCGTCGACTTGCCACACCCATATGAGATTGTCATTCTCTAGGGAGATCTTCTGAGTCGGCTTTGTTCGCTAGGCTATACTTCAAGATAGATTCATCGAAGTGGCGAAATATGTTACTTTGCGTGCACCCATCGACATTTAGATGATATGGTATAGGATCTGGACATTTCCAAATGGAGCGCTTTTAAGCATCTGGTGCGCACTAGTGAAGAAAGCTCTTACATCAATGACATAGAAGGTTCTCTCTGATCAAAATGTATCACACCATCCTCCTTTTAACAATACTAGTCGCTTGCTCCTCCTCCTCCCCTACTCCGCAACTTTGGATTTGTTGCCGAGCGCAGTTTTATTGCCCTCGATGTCATGACAAGACTTAGGAGTTTGTCACCCGTGGGGTCGACCTGCGTGGAGTATTACAACATCATAATTAATCTTCGAAAATGATGGCCACAGATAAAACATATGAGACTAACAAGCTTAAGAGAAATATTCAAACAACATGCTTAATGACCTACAACAGGAGGGCCTTTAATTGTTAATACACAAAAGGTTTCCATTCAAACGTATGCATGGCAGTCTCATTACACATGGCGTGACTGCTGCAAGAATGTTTGGGTGTACACTAGATGATCCTTCCCACATATGGCGTGATTGCAACAAGGGAATCTGATCATGATGGCGAGACAACTTATGAGGGGTTGGGGATAGGTCGCTGGGATGTCACTAACTGCAGGTTCGGTGAAAGACCTTAACAACTAAGCAAGCATAGGGGGACCCGAAATTTTAAATATACCCAAAATTTTGGGTGGTGTTGTAGCGGCTACAATAGCTTCATAACTTTTATTTCCAAGGTTTCCATATAATGGTCAAAGATATAAGGTGCATTATAATTCTGCTTGAGATATTCTATGATCCACAAGATGGAAAAGTGCTTACAGAGAGTGTCAATATCAAGCAATTTCAACTTAAATGGATAAGGCAAAAATATGGAGTTGTAACCCAGGAACATGTCCTCTTTACTTCCACTATTGAGATTATCTTGCATATAGTAAAGATGAAGTTATACAACTAGAAATACAAGTTTTTTACATGCTTGTTAACGAAAAAAAATTATGAGCAAGATGTACTAATTTTTGAGCTAATTTTACATAATAATGGGTGTTAGATATTGCATTGGCCAATAATATAAATTTTACATGAAATATTTTCATATTATGATTGGTATAAATCATTGGCACACTCGTCATATTTAATTTGGTCACTTGGGTTGCATAATAGAATATGCTTGTTTTACACGTTTAGTACTTTTAGGACTAAGAATTTATTTGTTGATACCCTTTGGATTTGATATATCATAGATAAAAGGAAATGGGTTTGTATTGTTTACTATCTTTGTGAACTTACCTATACTGGAAAAGGATATAAAAGATTCACTGATTTGTTCTTATGAAAATGCCTTATTAGAGGTTGTTATTGATTTTTTCAGTAGTACTGTATAACTAATAAGGTAGTAAATGTATTTAATTTTATTTCAAGACTCAAGTTGATTGGGAGAAGTTAGAAAGAGTCCAGATCCTATTTCTTAGGTACATTTGATGCAAGAAAAATGTACCTACGGTTGTTGTTCGGGAAGAGTTTGTAGCCCAACCTGTTTGCCTCAAGACCATCTTCAAATTGGTATCGTTCCTTTGTAGATTTAGGGATTTGTGGGATTTAGCTTCAAGGAAAGACATAAATTTGTACTTAGAAGTTAGCACTCTGTTCCTCAGAGGTCATTACCTCATTCAGTCTCTTAGGGCATGCTCAGTGTTGACTCTCAAAGGTCTCTCGGTTACTCCAATTAGTGGCTAGCTCTCTATATCATCTTCCCCATTCACGTATTACCTAAATGTGCCAGGTCATCTCATGTCATTCAATTAGCTCCTCAACCGAGCTATTAAAGAGTACTTATAGGATAAATTTGATAATATGGAGATAAATCTAAAAGCTTTGCATTGGAGGTCCAGGCCCAACAATATGAGATTGGAAATTTTGCATATATTGCAAAGGTTGAGCTGGCAATGGAGGTGTTGTAGACTGCTTAGTGTAGCCCTTAATATAGTCATTTCCTGCAACCATCCCTGTAGATACCTCCTCCATTGGTGATTCATTATCTGCTTATTAAGCATTGACTGCAATTCATTTCAGTAGTTTCTTAAGATAAATTTTGAGTAACTGAGTCATAAACATTTAAACTTGAGTAAATGTGAAAGAAAAAGTTTGACGTGAGTTCAAATATACAATTCGGGTGTGTCCTTCGTCGAATGTGCTCCTGTTTGAGGCAAGGTAGACTGGTTACTACTACTGGAAAGGTATTTCCCACTAAACCAAGCAATAAAAAAAGGCCAATGTGGATCACTGTCACTAATGGAAATGGCCTTAAGCATCCCCACAAATACAACAACAATTTGATTGCAAGTATTGAAGTAAAAATACTTAGTTATCCCTTCATTTATAGTGACAACACTAAACCAAGCAATAAAACAGAGGCAATGTGGATGAATGTCGCTAATGGAAGTGGTCTTAAGCATCCCCACAAATACACCAACAATTTGAGGGCAAGTATCAACTTGGATTCTAGGTATTGATTTCTGACTTCAATGAAAGGTTTGCAAAATAAAAGGAACAAAAATGTCTACATGTGTAACAGCAAATGGGCTTAAAGCCACTGCCATTGTCAAGCATATTGGTAAGTACTCCGAGAATTACTCTTTCGTAGCTTTTCTTGACTGCATAAACCTTGCTGGATACAACTTGTATAATCATATTTTTGGTACAAATTGCCAATTTTGTATATACATTCATTTTTTTTGAATCATTGTTGGGTCTGCTTCATAGCTTTTATTTCCAAGATTTTTATACAATTTTCAAAGATATAAGGTGAATTATAATTCTAATTGAGATATTCTATGATCCACAAGATGGTAAAGTGCTTATAGAGAGTGTCAATATCTAGAAATTTCAACTTAAATGGACAAGGCAAAAAAATGGATTTGTAACCCAGGAACATTTCCTCTTTACTTCCACTATTGAGATTATCTTGCATATAGTAAAGATGAAGTTATACAACTAGAAATACAAGTTTCTTACATGCTTGTTAATGTAAAAAAAATTATGAGCAAGATGTACTAATTTTTGTGCTAATTTTACATAATAATGGGTGTTAGATATTGCACTGGCCAATAGTAGAAATTTTACATGAAATATTGCCATATTATGATTGGTAGAAATCATTGGCACACTCATCATATTTAAATTGGTCACTTGGTTTGCATAATAGAATATGCGTGTTTTACACGTTTAGTACTTTTAGGATTAAGAATATATTTGTTGATATCCTTTGAATATGATATATCATAGATAAAAGGAAATGGATCTGTATTATTTACTATCTTTCTAAACTTTCCTATAGTGAAAAAGGATATAAAATATTCACTGATTTGTTCTTATGAACATGCCTTGTAGAGGTTGTTATTGATTTTTTCAGTAGTACTATATAACTAATAAGGTAGTAAATGTATGGAATTTTATTTCAAGACTCAAGTTGATTGGGAAAAGTTAGAAAGATTTGAGATCCTATTTCTTAGTTACATTTGATGCAAGAAAAATGTACCTGAGGTTGTTGTTCGGGCAGAGTTTTCAGCCCAACCTGTTTGCCTCAAGACCATCTTCAAATTGGTATCATTCCTTTGTAGATTTAGGGATTTGTGGGATTTAGCTTCAAGGAAAGACATAAATTTGTACTTATAATTTAGCACTCTGTTCTTCAAAGGTCATTACCTCATTTAGTCTCTTAGGGATGCTCAATGTTGACTCTCAAAGGTCTCTTGGTTACTCCAATTAGTGGCTAGCCCTCTAGATCATCTTCCCCATTCACCTATTACCTAAATGTGCCATTTCATCTCCTATCATTCAATTAGGTCCCCAGATGAGATATTAAAGAGGACTTCTAGGATAAATTTGATAGTATGGAGAAAAATCTAAAAGCTTTGCATTGGAGGTCCAGGCCCAACAATATAACATTGGAAATTTTGCATATATTGCAAAGGTTGAGCTAGCAATGGAGGCGTTGTAGACTTCTTAGTGTAGTTCTTAATATAGTCATTAACTATAGCCATCCCTAAATATTTGAAACAATGGAAGTTGGAATATTGTGTAGGTTGAAGATATTATCCACGAATGCTTGGGAAATTGAGAAAGGAGTGAAAGGATTAGTGGAGGCGCGAAAATGAGTTGCTTTTGAAAGACAATCTATCATGACCTTACCCATTGTTTTTTTTCTCGCTTTCAGAAGTCCAACAATAAAATTCATTGAAATGTCTGTCCAAATATGTGCTGGGATTAATAAAGGCTGCATTGTGCAATGCACCTAGTAAATTCTTTGTGTTGCTTTGGCAAGCCTCCTAGGATGCTACAAAATCTTGGATGTTTGTTTTCATGCCTCCCCTGAAGATTGAATTCTTAGTTTTTTCATAAGTCTTAGGAAAGCCAAAATGTGATGTTGTTGGTGTTGGGTGTAGCTTCACTAAACTTGTTTTAGGGTTGAATCTTTTGCTAAAACAATGGGCCTTTTATATCGTAATGTATAATTTTTAGCAGGTTTGGGATTGATCTGAATCTTTTGGATGAGCCGCCTTAAAGAACTGTTTGCTATTCATTCCTTATTTTCCAGAGGAATTATGAATACATTTCTTAAGCTGAAAAGCTGCAGCTTATTTCTCTGCGAGCTCTTGTACTTGGTCTTTTGTTTGGTTTGGATGGATTTTGCCTTTGTGATTTTGAGTCATGATGAAGACTGATTTCCTTCTTGTTATTCTGCAAACTTCACAAATAGTGATTATAATTGTTTGTGGGATTTTTAAGTATCCTTGCAAACCTGCTTCTTTAATTATCCATCATTTTTTTCCTGTTTTGTAATGTTTTCCTTCTCTCGAGACTTTTTGTTTTTGTTTTGTTTTGTTAGAATCCCCCGAGGCCATCCTGCAAAATTCGATATTTTTGAAACTCTTCCTACTTTCCCCATGTTTACTGGGCATTCAGTACTTGATTCTTTGTTGGTTGCATCCAAAACTCTTTCTTGTGAAATTATTTTCCCCACCCCTTCAAAAACAAAGTGGAATGCTTGATTAATGTTATGCAGGTTATGAGATAATAATAGCCTTGTACCTTAAATGCTCGCTGATCGAGTAACCTTTTACTTACACTCAGAGGCAGGAGTTCACTTCACTTAGATTTTTTGCACATCAGCTTGTGGGAAGACATCTATGTGAAAACTAATTAACCAATGTCAGTTTGAATTTTACCTCGACCAAAAGCTCCCAAATGTATTTATTCTCTAAACATTTTTTAGTGTAGAGAATGTTGTGTATAAATTATTCTTGAGCCCTTGAATTCATGTTGAACTGAGTATAATAACTAAACATTGCTTCAGGCATCGTTGGTGACAGTGCGCAGTAAGAAATGAATTGGTTACTCTTATGAGATCGCCTTGAAGTTTCAAGGTGAGGCTTATTTAATATTTTTATATGATTATGAAATGTATAAGGTTGGTCTATAATCTGAGTCAGATTTTGCTTTGAAATAGGTGAGTGGTTGATTTAGGAGAAAATGAAGCAAATTCAGGGCACTCTAAATGTTCCAGAGGCTTCTTATGGTGATTTGGAAGATATGCAGGTGTGTATGTGAAAAGTATTGAAAGTAATAAATTGCTTGAATATTTCTGGTGAGTTACTTTTTTATCATGTTCTCAGTTTTTTTCCATGTTGTTTTTATATTCTAGAGAGTGTTGTATGTGGTTTACCGTTTGTTTTTTGGATACCTTTAGAGCATTGTTATAGATGGACCCCCTTTAGGGTATTTCTAGAAACATTACTTTGGGTAGATCTGTATCAAAGGATGTAGATGTAGACTGGTATTGGGTAAAATCAATGTTCTTAGTTCATTGGAAGTAAATACTGAGAATATCAATGATTTCACTGAAGTGAGGCACACTCTACAACCTTGGTTTAATAGATGTGTTATGTCTGTGGTAATGCTAGCTCTAATGAACTACAATGGAAAACTAGCTGTGTTTTGGCATGTAATGTCAAAAGTAAAAAGATGGCTATTTGTTAATTTCCATCATGTTAAAAAGACAAAAGCCTAGCATATATTCATCTTAACTCCGATCCATTAACAAGTGAGACATCTATTGCTGTAGACTAACATGTGCCTGTCTGATCTCTCTCTCTCTCTCTCTCTCTCTCTCTCTCTCTCTCTCTCTCTCTCTCTGTATGCTTAATGTGTTTGAGTTTAAGATGATCTATGCTAGTGTAGAAATAAACATTGTAAGATATTTTTAGGCCTGTCTAAATACAAGGTGGCATGGTAAAATGTGCACATGAGCTAAAGAACTAATGAGTTTTTAATGTGTTGGAAAATTTGGACATTTTTTTTCCCTAGTGTGTGAATTTAGAGTTTGTTAATTTTGAAAATGACCTTATGAGCATGTTCTAAAATTTTTGTCCCTTTTGGGTTAGTCATTTTTATAGTTATTAACCTTAGTCTGTCAGGGAACTCCATAGCTGTATTAGTACAACCACAATACAACTTATACAGATTAAACTTTAGTTATACAGATTGACTAAAGCACCTAACAACAAATTGACTAATCCCAAATTAGTCATGACGATTCTCTATAATTTAACAAGAAAGATCAAAACACTTCCTAGCTTGTTTCTTCAGTTTTTGTATAATATATAATTTACAAAATTCAAGAAGAGGAAGAGATAAGCAAGGAAGATGATATTTTGTGATTGTTAGTGATTGCCAATATTTTGTGTGAAAACTTTTAATCTGTCCAATCATGCCAGTGGCTATCAGTGGTTAATATTTGATCTCTTTAGGGATCAAATAGATATCAATTACATGGTGTGTACAAATGAACACTTGCAGAACTTGATCGACCTACAAACTAAACAAGTAAAGGGAATATAGAAGAGAAATGGTAGAATGATACCTCATAAACATCAATTACAATAAAATGACAATAGACCAAAGCATCACCCTTCCTTTGTGTAAGATTCAATGATGCCACATTTCCAATGCTGCTGTAGGAGCAACATCTTAAAACATGGGTAGATGCTTCCACCATATTTGCCTTTATCCTCTTTTCCACCAGCTTGTGGAGGTTCTTCCATGCTCACATTGTCAACATTGTTATGCCATCCATGTTTGAATAAAAAATGACCTGATTCAGATGTAATTGTTAATTAGGATTTAGTCGTTTCTTAATGTTAGATGCCTAGCTTGAACCTGAAAAGATGCTTTGGTGAACATAATTCTCACTACTTTGTTGAACTTGGGCCAAATCCAATACATGATCATATCCAGAGATTGGGCTAATTCTAGAGAGAGCACAAAGTAATATACAAAGTGGATTTTAAAATATCTTGTAGGCACCTGATAAGGATCGTTCCTTCGGTTTGCACTTGACTCTAGCTAACCTATAGCATTAGTTGTGATGAAATGTTTTATTGGACAAAGAAAACCCTTTCTGAAGGACCATTTCTGGCTCGTTGTCATCGTATCTGAAGTAAAATACCATTCTAATCTATGTAGGACTTTATCAAAATCAATTTTGAGGAGCAGATCTTCTTGATGGATTTCTCCAGCCCACCTGATAGCTTTGAAGCTTCCACAATGTTATATAAAATGAATCTACCCATTAAGTAGCCACGTGTTAATTTATTTGTGGTTAATACTTCTGCAGGAGTCTTGAAAGCCATGTAAAGTAGAATGATTAGCATGGGATCATTAATTGAGTTCCTATTGGATGAGTTTTGGTTTATAACTTTATATTGAATATGCCTACATTAGTTTGCTCTGCAAGTGGTTCTAGATGAAGAGCTTCTAAGCATACGTTTAAAAGGTTTCACAATGGTGTCTCATAAACCCTTGTAGAATTTTATAGGGAGACCATCTTTCCTTGGATATTATCATGTTTCAAGGAGGGATAGATCTGGGGCTAAGGCCAAGATGAGGAAATAAGTTCCACATTCCCACCATAAATTCCACTCGACACGAGCAATAGAACAGGGAAGTAAGTTCCACATTCCCACCACAAATTCCACTCGACACGGGAAATAGAACAGGGAAGTAAGTTCCACATTCCCACCACAAATTCCAATCGACATGGACAATAGAACAGGGAAGTAAGTTCCACATTTGCTGAGTAATTTTCCTACACTCCAATGATTTGAGGTGGGAAACATTAAGCTTAAGAATGAATTTGTGTTTCCTACACAATGAATTTGATATCATAGCTTGTTACTGAAGTAAGGACCTCTATTGCATGAGTAAATTCACTTGGGAATGAAAATCCCATTTTGTTTTTCTTGTTGGACCAAGTGTAGTGCATTGGCATGGATCATGTGCTTTTTCCTGCCATCAATGAGAGGAATGAACCTCATATTTATCACCTTCCCAGTTGATTGAATTCAAACCAGCTCCTAGAAGCCAACTAATAGCTCCTAGAAGCCAACTGATAGCAATTGATCAGCTATCCATTGCCACAAATGGTTATCGGCTATCCATAACCACAAATGGCTCCTATCTAGCTCTGAGTTAGGAGAGTATCAGTGGAGTTGAAATCCAAAACACTAGCTGAAAGCATAGTAATTATATAGGCATACATGTTTTTTGGATCACAAATAGGTCTCTTTCATGGTCTTAGCAAGGAGGAACGAAAAATACTATTTGAAAGATAAATAGGAATGTAAACACACATGTTTTCTGGCTTATATTTATTTAGAATGTGGGGTGGGCCATAAGTAAACACTACTAAGTGTCGGTGTTTACCAGATGGATGTTCTTTGTCTACACATATGTCGAGAAATAGTTTTATTTTAAATTGTTGTCATGCTTAAGATCTGCTGTGTCAAGCTTCTGGATGGTGTAAATCAATGTTGGTAAATTATCCTCGTCTAAATAGAAAAGATCCCAGCTGGTACTATTGTTTATTTATATTGTTGTTCAGAAATTCATTGTGCTGTGCTGTATAATTTTGTGCTGTATTATAAACATATTTTTTAAAACTAGTTTTAAAGTCTGCTAGTCATATATGATATTCAAAAACTTGATTATAAAATTTCCTTGTCTTTTTTTGTTAGTTGAACGTGTCTTTCGACACTGACAAGGGAATCCCGGACTCCAAAAGAAGTACAATTATTAAAGATCTTATGTGATTCTTATCTCCAATTCAAAATAGATTGTTCCAGTTTGAAGCAAAGCTTAAAGAAAGATGAATTTATGGTTTTGTTTAGAGTTGTTCAGGGTAATTGGTGCTGGGCTAAGCCTACTGTGGTTTTGTAATGTTGCCTCTTTCTGTCTGGAGATTTTTACTGTGGTTTTGTAACCTTGAACTATAACTCTTTTTATATATTGTAACATTGACTGAGATTGGACTGTAGAACACGTACAAATTCCAGTTTGCCTCTTAGAGAGTGTCCTCTACTGCTCATTCAAACTGGGCCCAAACTTTTGTTGGTTATAATAACTTGCATGCAAAATTCATAGATCATTACATGTCAAACCGAATTTACGCCTTGACTAACATTTCATTCAACATGGTGCACAATTATGATTTACATGTATCAGTCAAAACTATGATTGTATCTATATCTGATAATGCAAGTTGAATACAACATACAATACATAGGAGTGCTATGGCTATGAAGTTCAATATGAAATAATTTATTGATTGCTAATATTACTATTATATAAGGGGTGCTCTTCCAATGGCCATTTATTAGCTATGTGAAGAAGGCTTTGTGGATTTTGTATTTACTATAAGATTATGTATAGCTAAGTTGCAGACAACTAAGTAGAATTTGGTAAGAAGTTTGGAGTATGTGTAATTCATAATGATATTGTCTTCTCTTCATTGATGACTTTTCAATGTGTGATTTTTTACCTAAGCCATTGCATTATCAATGTGTCAAGGCTCAAAACTCGACCTATATGTCAACTACTTCTTATGATTGTTCCTAGGAACACGAATCCTAATTTTCGTAGGTTTAAAATTTATCACAAGTTTGCTCTATTGTGGTCAAATTTGTGGAGGTTATCTCAAAATTTATTTAAGGTACCATGGATCTAAATTTCTTATGAACTTTCAACACTATACAAACTTTGGTGCAAATTGTTGATCAATTCTCACTTGGTTAGGGTTATAGATGTTAATGAAAATTTTGTGTGCATGCATGAGAGTTGGGTGCAAATGCTCAATGTTGTGTGCATTAGTGTGATAAATATGGGATAATGCAAAGCATAGTTTTGAAGATTAGTCTAAGTTGACTCGTACCTAATCAACTCAGTCAAGTTGATTGTTGGTTGAACGGTTAATTTTTGGTTCAATGGACATAAGATCTTGCAGGCCCAAATACCAAAGTGCAAAATGGAGCCCATCATGGGGTTCTCTTTGTAATTCTCCACCACTGCTACCTTCCATGATTCCTCAAACTCCTCTCCAACCTCAATATCAGTGCTAGTAGTAGCATGAGCAATAATATTACACTTAGTAGAACTAGAACACATTTTCCAAACCGCACGAGAACTACTTCCCTCACGAGTCACCATGTGCCATGCTTGGTCTCGATGGTTCGCTTCCTTCAACTCCTGGTTCAACTACCACATCTTCATTGGAACCAACACCCTCAACTCCACTAGACAACGATTCGCCATTTTGTACTAGTGATTCGCCATTTGTACTAATGATTCGCCATGATTTTACACGATAATATAATATTGTGATAGATTCACCATAAAATTATATATACATATTATATTATTAATAAAATCGCTTTCCATTTTTCCTATGTATCATGGGATTTCGCCCATTTATTATACATATAAATTTACATGGGTTCTTAAAATTTTCCCTGTTTGCTAGATGGATTTTCAGGGTATAATCAAGTGTTGGTGCATCTGGATGATCAACCCAAAACAACTTCTACCACTCCTTGGGGAACCTTCATGTATGTAAAGATGCCTTTTGGATTAATAAATTCTTGTGCCACTTTCCAAAGAGAAATGGACATTGATTTTTCAGAAGAAATCAGTCTTTTTATTGGGATCTGCCATTGATGATATTACAATATATTCAAAAATTGATGAAGAACATTTGGCCCATTTGAGAAGAGTTTTTGAAAAGTGCAGAAGGTTTGAACTACCTTTGAATCCTAACAGATCATTATTTGGTGTCAAAGAAGGAAAGATTTTGGGCCATATTATATCTGAAGAGGGAATCATGATTGACCCTAGCAGGATTGATGGCTTACTTCATATCAGTCATGCCAGGAACATCAAAGAGATTCAATATTTCATTGAAAAGATAATTTTTTTGATAAGGTTTATACAAAACCTTGTAGAATGTTGAGAAATATCACTAACATGCTCAAGAGAGATTTAGGAGTTAAGTGGACCATGGAATCTAAACAATCCTTTCATGTGGTAAACTAGGCACTCACGAAATCACTGGTTCTAATCAGCCATGATTTCACCATGGATTTCATTATTTTTTCCTTTGCATCAGTGCACACTATTGTTGATGTATTGCTATAGAAAAATAAGGAAGGACAAGCCCAACCCGTAGTATTTTTCATCCAAGATTTAAGAGGTGCACCCTTGAAATACAATATCATGGAAAAGTAGGCCTTTTCTTTGATCAAAGCACTGAAGGATTTTAGAGTTTGCATTCTACATTCACATATCATTTCCTTTGTGCCCAATATAGTTTTCAAAGACATCCTAACATAGGATCCCGATGGAAAAAGAGCCAAGTGGATTGCTATTATCTTGGAGTATGATTTAGATATCAGACCCACCAAACTAATCAAGGGATAGGGATTAGCCAAATTGATGACTAAAACTAATTTTCAAGCACTAGATATCAACATGATCCATTTGCTGTATGAACAAGGGAAGCCAACAACTCCACCTATTGAGGAAGCATTCCTAAATTCTCCATGGTACTCAGATATATTGTATGCTATACTTAATTTAAATTCTCCTCCTGGTTTTTCCAAAATAAAAGCGAGATTCTTGAAACTAAAAGCTATAAAATTCTCCATCCTAGAAAATGTCTTGTATTGGAAAGATTCTGGGGGCATATTGCTTAAATGTTTTCTTAAGGAAGATGCAGATAGGGTTATTCAGGAATTTCATGAAGGGGACTTTGGATGCCATCTCTACTGAAAAACCATTGCTAACAAGATCTTAGGGTTGGTTTCTATTGGCCTACTCTTTTCCCAGATATCCACAAAATTGTAGCTACCTGTCACAAATGTCAAATTTTTTAGGGAAAAAGAAATTTGTTGATTTTTCCCTTACAACCAATCTCTGTTGAGTCTCCTTTCCAACAATGGGGTTTAGATTTCATTGGAGAAATCCACCCCTCCTCCTCTGCCTAGCATAAATGGATCCTTACGTCTATAGACTATTTCACCACATGGATAGAGGCCATTCCTTCCAGAATGACTACTGACTCAGTGATCATAAAATTCCTTGAAGCCAACATCCTGTCTAGATTTGGTTTTCCTAGGAAAATCATTACACATAGCGATGATGTTTTCAAGTCCAAAAAGATGGTGGATTTTTGCCACAGATATGACATAACTTTGGGACATTAAACAGCTTTTTATCCTCACGGTAATGTGCTAGCTGAATCTGCCAACAAGAGTTTGGTTAACATTATCAATAAATTGCTGGAAGATAATAAGAAATCCTGGCATAAAAAATTGGTGCATGCATTGTGGGCTGACAAACTTACAACTAATAAATCAATTGGAATGCCCCAATACTAGTTGCTCTATGGGATGGATTCAGTTTTCCCAACATCCTTAAGAGTGGCAGCCATGAAAATCATTCAACTGGTACAGGCTGAAAAGAATGATGTACAAAGAAGAATAAGCTAGACCATCTAGCTACAACGGTCCAGAGAAGAAGTTTACAACCAAACTCAGGTGGTGCAAGAAAACATAAAGAATATCTTTGACAAAATAACAAAAGAAAAATATTTCAACATTGGAGATAAAGTATTGAAATGGGTTTCCAGAAGAGAAGATAAAGGTAAGCATGACAAGTTTGAAAACCTATGGAAAGGCCCATATATTGTTCATTCTTTTAGGGGAAATAATGCATTTTTTCTGCAAGAGATGGATGGAACAGAGCTACCTGGAGGTCTTGTCAATGGCCAAATATTGAAACATTACTTCTCCTAAATACAGAGAATTTTCTCACTCCACTGTAAATACCACCATATTCGGTTAGGATCCTATTTGTAGGCCACCTTGTTGTGCTGAAAAATAACAAGAAATATTCATAAAAAATAGCAAGAGAAGATTCACGGAAATTATTGCAAAGAAGAATTATGCAATGCTACTGGTTTTGATGTGCTTGACACTTCCCTAAGAAGAAGTATCATCCCTAGCAGGAGCCACTGTTAGAGTCCTATAATTTAAATTATCACAAGGTGACTGAATATATTTTCCTTGAAAATTTTCATATTGTACATATATTTCAATATTCAAAAGAATTTCCAAAGAAGATAAAAAATAAACAAAAATAATAAGAAAAGAGGGTGTTAAAAAAGGAAAAAGAAAGCCTCACAAAAATGAACATTTTTGAAACTGTTGCAAATCAAAATTCCACTAATATTCAGAACGGTTTGTGCAATCATACAACTTAACATTGATTGTACCATTTTGAATTTTCTATTGATAGGTTAGAAAATTATGATTTTCCAAACTGATTAATCTTGGCTTATGAGTAGACAGGTAGAAAATGACATTGGTTCAATACCTTAATCTAGACCAATAGGAGAAATAAGGGATAGGGTTTAGGTGAGAATTTTAAAAAGAAAGGTGTCAGGGTCTGCAAGTCTAAATGCACCCTAAAAAGAGAAAATATGTTAGACTTGTAGTTTTCGTAGGTAGATACAATAAGAAGGCATCAAAATTCCATGTTTTCTATGGTGGAAGAAGAAAGACCAAAGAGAAGGGTAATTGCACTGAAAATATTGAAAAAAGGGTTATGTTTGAAGTTTAGGGACTTATAAATATTTCAAAATAATCGGCAACATGACCTTATGTTATGTTTTTGATCCTAAGTCCCGAAAGTGTTCATTGCTCCTTGTTATCCCCCCTACTCATATTCTCCTTATCTAAATTCTATGAAAATCCCGCCAAGTCCCAAATCGCAATTCGCATCGACACTTCGAAAATTTCCCTTGCCAATTCCATTTCTATTTCATAAATTCCCATCGCGCTATCAAAGGGAATCACTTTTCTTGCCACGCCACCTTTCCTTACCGCTCATCATATATCACAACCGATGATTCATAAGTTTATTAACAAGATAACTCATATAATATGCGATCTATGGGCTACGGGCGGCCCCCACGTCCATCCGGCCACGTCACCCCTCCACTCACTGCACTTCTCACATCGCAAATCGAGTAACATAATGTTCATTTCCCCACGGTTCATAACCAAATATACAATTTGCGGCCTCACCTTTGTTCCTTGCTACGGCATCTCCGCTCGTCGTACTTCGTAGGTTTTAACATTTACATCTGCCGCTCATAACAAAAGCTTTCGACCTGCTATTGTGATATAGGATTGGGACCCCACCTTCTTGCCACGTCTACTCCTGCCTTCTCCTTCCCTCCTATCCCATTAGCCCCACCAACACAGCCATTACGCCATAAAGAGTCGGGCCATAATCCAATGGACCCGTGCCATCTCCACTCCACCAAATTGCTGTTTCAAAGCCAAAATTTGGTACAACTGCAAAGTTTACTCAATTTTTTATTGCTGAATTATTGAAGGTGTGGAATTCATAAGTATTATTAGAGAAGGTGAAAAATGTTGCCAAAGAGTCTGATTTTTATCAAACAAGAGTTGTCAGCTCTCTGTGAACCAGATCACAATGCTCCTTTAGAATGTTCAATCCCGGTCACGATCCCCCTCTATAATATCTCTTCCCAAGTGTTGATCCATAGCAATTTCCCTTTCTCTTCTCCCCCTTCTATCATCCCATTCTTCATTGCAGGTTGATAAAGAAGATACATTAAAGAAGCATGCCTCTCAAGGAAGTTGAAAAGGCACAGTGGACATATCAGCACAACCACTCATCGATTAGAAGTACCAACATCACATCATATTTAATGATCCAGGCAGAGGTGGCCCAAAAGTAAAACCAGATGTTAGGGATACCCATCAGTGCCTCTTTGAAACCATCTCAGCCACCTCCAAGCCACTTTTTGGATTAACAAAAAGCTGTCTAAATTTTTGCATTCATGAAGAGCTACTAAAATTAATTCTACATGCGGTGATTTGTCATATATATATATTTTGTTCGGGCCCTGCATGGCCACGCTTGTCTAATTTTATTTTGATTGTAATTAATGAAAGTGGCCAAAGTAGATTAGGGAAACTGATGCAGTTTGTAGTTAAATACTACATGAATTTCCATTATCAAGGGTTGGAACTTGTTAGAATCTGCATTGTAAGAATCATTCTATTGGAGCACTATAGTTTCTGAGATGGGAATAAATAATAAGAGACCGTTCGCAAGATTCTTGAGCTATGTTAATGGTGATGTTTTTTCCTCTGTGTTGATGTTTACTTTGTCTTTCATGTTGTGCATCAATTTGTCTGATTGTAAAAATAGAAAATTGAGATTAAGATTTGCTGAGAGAGGACCTTAATTATGTCTGTGTTTACTATCTTAATGTTTTCTTCTATAATATAGTTAAATAATTCTTAACTTCTCTTTAGCCATTACTAAACTCGATGTTTTCTTTCATCTAATATTCACACTACTAGTAAGATCCATTCTGCATAGTTAGCTTTCCCTGTGAATGCCCTTCAAAATTTGATGCACAATTTAGCCTTTTATGACTCCATAGCCCAATGGATTAATTTTCATAACTCTATTTGTCCAACCACATAATCAATCAAAACAAAAAACCCTCATAATTTCTATAACTAGCCTAATATCAACATTTATAACCATCAAGCTAAATCATAAAAACAGAGAAAGCCCTCTCTGAGTCTAGGAAGGGTAGGTCGTGTACTCCAAAGCAGTTTTATGTTTTCCTCTATCATTTATTCTTGCCAATATTATAAATTATAGGGCCACAACAAGTACTCTCGCTTGAAATTTGAGGAAAAAAATTGGGAGATAAGTTGAAAATATAAGTTGAAAAAGTAGTTCTACTATTTTATTAAATTTTAATATTTTTACCCTTTTACGTAAAAAATGGTGCATCATCCCCCATGTTTGACATCATCATCGTGAATCATGTTGGTTTTTATAAAGTTTATTTTCGTTGTACATTTTTCTTACGAGGCCCATTTTAGAACTCAAAATTTCCCTAATGAGGAAAAGTATCATAATAGTGTTTGGGATTAATCACATTTTAAAAATTCTGCAAAGGGTTGTTCAATCTGTCACACCTATCAATGAGTCAACCTTAATAGTCATCCTAAACTCCTGTAAAAATTTCTCCAAAACCTAGAAAAATCAATGTCCAAGACCAAATTACTTTATATCACACAACCATATATTTCAGAAGTTGAGGCCAGTGCTAGACAATGGGATTGGAAATTGGGTTGGAACAATTTCTTTATCGAGTTCATGATGCTCCAAAATTTTTGTGGTTACACAAATAGAAGAACTACTGAACTCAATTCTAGTTTTATGTATTTTTTCACTTGTGTTGTTTGCATATAACATTTAGCTTGGTTAAACTAGCAAGCTGTTGAGTGTTTTAATTAGTGAATTAAACCTCTTAATATTTAATTGTCAATCCAAGACTCGTAAACACGGGTTGTACTGTGTTTTTGGCTCAGCTTAAGGTCAGAGTATATAATTTTCCTTGTTAATGAGCGTTAAGTAAACACTCTTCTATAAATTAAGTAAACTAGCACTCATATTTCACACTCAAAATATTTATAACTAAAACTCAAAGTTAAATGAAAACTAAACCAGCCAATATACATATTATTACCCTTCTATTCTAAAATAAAAATTCAGAGGTAAATGAAAATTAAATCAGCAGTACTCCAACTAAGATTATATAATCGAACTCTTACTTGCCCCTCTTAAAGAGATAATCATGCTATGAAAGAAAACAAAAGACTTCAAATTGAAATGAATTATAATTGGTGAGCTAAACCTTCAATGAAAATTAGGTTAAATAGTTCAAAAAACCTCAGACCACTCACACTCATACAATGGCAGCACTGAAAAATAAATCGAGAGTTTTGTTTTGTCTTAAATGATAATAATTTATTTCAAAGCACCCTTAATTAAATCCCAACTCTTACCAAACTGAAACATTTCCATAGACAGCACGGTTCTGAATAGAGTATTAATGTTTTTGTTCAACATGTAATGATTTGGGTATCTTCTATAAATATTCTCAATTTATTCATACTTCCCCAAGATGATTCGTGTATAGGTATGGAAAGCGTTTAATAAAGGCTCTTTACAATTCGCTACCATGAGAGAAGAGATTTTAAGCTCCAGATCTAAAATGATTCTACCAATTAGAGCTTATTCTATCTTTAAAACTACTTCAATCAAAATCAGAAAACTACTTAAGCAAGAAATCATCAACCTATATTTTCAACCCAACATAATTATACCAATCTTGAAACTAAACTACACTAGAATCTCACTTAACAATTGATATATTGTTGCATTATTTGGAGCACTCTTATGTCAAGACACGTTGGTACAAGATTCTATATCAAATGAAAAATGCAAGATTCTCAAACTGATTCCATCTCAGACTTATGACACAATCACAAACGTTTGGACTCATTAAAATTGAGAATCACTTTGAGAATGAAATGGAGAATTTATTCATGCATTGAAATTGTTAATTTATACAGTCCTTTCTAACTTGCAAAGATCTAAAAACAAAATGTTTATCTGAATACAGGAAAAAAAATGTAAAATTTTGAGTACAAAATTGTAATTCTGATATTTAATCAACATTTTTTTTCAAAATAAAAATCCTTATGCCTAGATCGTAATTAAACATGTTTCCTATAGCCTATTAAATTTATATAACTTGCTTCCAGGTGGTGGTGGGCCCTTTCCACTTCTGGAGCAAGTCTAAATTAACACAATAGTCCTTTTAAAATTAAAACACATAATCAGTTACATGATTTTAAGTGCGGAATCAGAATTGATTTTAAGTGCGAAATCAGAATTATGTATGCAATGTTATTAAGAATCAAAACAAATCATAATAGTCGCAAAAAATTCAAATGTTGAATCGAAATTATATTAAGGATCGGGATTCAAATGGAAAATACATCATCATCAAATGTTTTCTTATGAATTCAAACTCCTGTGCAACAAATCGAACCAGATTGGTATCGTTCAGCCTCTACTACTATTGCTACTCCTCCTACCCTACCACACTAGGATTCTATTGTTCATATGCTTTCTTTTTTCCACATACATAAAAGTATAATTCTTAAATAAGGTTTAGCGAATGAGAATATACATAACTAATTAACCAAGAAAATAAAAATATATAACCATCAAAACTAAACACGGCTATATGAAGTCTCTGTGAACGATCTTCAGAGGGATCATGGCATGATCTAATGAAAGATCAACTCATTCTACGACACCTTCACTTGCAAATAAAGGAGAAAATCGGAGCCAAATAATAAGATATCAAATGCTAATATTTCTAGAAGATGCAACTGATTGACCCAATCATGGCTGACCCAAAATGTTCAGAACCTGATGCATTCAACGTTCAGCGATTATGTACTTAACTTGCATTGGAATATTCCCCTCATAATAACTCCTTCATAAAGATGAAGTTTTCCAAACTATTTATGGATTACTTGAATGAGGGTGGTCTGAACGAAACCTGTGTGTAGGAATTTCGATATTCTTTACTAGTTGTTCACAAAATTTAGATTTTCACCTACAACAATTTCGTACTCAACTCTGCAGTAACTAGTTAAACTTCGTTGTGAAGAATTTCAACGATGGAACTTTTCGGCAAATGAACTTAGCGAAATCGTCATTATTAAATCATGAAAAAATCATCTTTATTCATATAAAATCTAAGAAAACTAATTATAACCAACCATAGAATGTAAAAATATATTTGGCGGCAATTTATGGAATTAGGGTATGTAACGAGTTAAAAACATAGTGTTTTAGGGTATGAATGGTGATATTCAAAGATGAAAACCTAGCAATTTTTAAGGCCCACCATCCCCCCATGCCTGATTATTTGCATTTCCGCATGCAAACAAGTAATTTTCTCATTTATGATTCATGCCATCATGGCTTTGGGCAAGGTTGGTTCTTATGGAGCAACGTTGCATGAAGATTTTAGGGTGTTGGTTCTTGTGGAGCAACACCATTCTTATTTGACTACCATAGATTTAATTTTGAGAGTGATACAAATTGTGAATAAGAAATAGATATGGTAGGAGGCAATGATGAATGAGATGATATGTGATAATGGAAATGGTGGATGAGATGAGGTGGTTGCATATGCTACTCTTGTGAGGCCAATGCTTATGGATGGTTCCTTTATGAAGGGCAACAATCACTTCATCCTTTATGGAATACATTAAATTGAAAATATTTGTGAATGTAGGAGGGGAATGCATGATATTTTCTATTTTCCTTATATGAACCAATATATTTTATTTTCATGACAGTGACCCTATTAGAGTAGCATGCATTATATAATGAATGATGAATTTACAAATGGAGGGTATATGGAAAATGGAATTTGTGGTGGTTAATCATCAAAGCTTTCTTCAATCTCTAATGAATTAAAGAATCTTAAGCCAACTTTACCTCAGGTTACCTTTAATTTTGATGTACTTATTGTTCTAGGATGAAGTGGAAGATGAACCGAAACATGGCTGGAAGTTGGAGTTGGAATGACTATCGATCTAGAGATGGAATAGCTAGAGCTGATGTGTATATTGATATGGATCTGCTAAAGAAGGCTGAAATGAAGATAGTAAAGAAGGTTGAAAAATGAAGGTCCCCTTCTCCCCCATGCGAGAGGAGTTGTATGTCCCCAAACACAGAAGGAATGTGACTGCTGCAAATGATGATAAAGCTGCTACATGGCAACCTTTATTGAAACAATATGACTACTGTAAGAAAATGAAATGTTGCTACAAAGAACCAAATTGCTGCAAACTTGTGTTCAGATCTCAAAATACATGGTCTTCACCCGCTACAATCCATTGTGCAATCTTGCATATGTGAATGAGTGGCATTGATGTCGAACAAAATAAAGGATCATTATATTACTGACCATTGACGAGGGTCATTAACCAATGCGATATATCCCACCTTTGATGTTAATGGGAATCATGACACTAGGTACATTCTAATAGCCATGAATGGATTTCTTGAAGTCGAATGGACTATAGAATTATTTTTCCAAGAAGCATTAATGAATTTCTTTGGAAAATAACAAGGATACTTTCCATTAAGGCATGTAGGCTCCCAGGTACCTTATCTAACTTTAACCCCAACCCAAAATAATTTGCTAATGTCTATGGGACAAGGTCTATCGACATGTGGGATTTAAGGATTCCCAAATCAACCCATGCGAGTGTATACATAATCATCTAAAGATTAAATGATTGGAAAGAACTAATACATGCTCACAAAACTTTATTTAGAAATTTTCTCGCTAGTTACCTAGTTTTCAAGAAAAGCCTCTGTCCAGATGCCAGACAGGCTGGTTTTTAGAAAAAGGACTTATTTTCTGTTTACTATTTTTCTTGTATTTATTACAATACAAAATTTCCTATTCTACTAAAGAAAGGGAGATGAACTCCTTTAAGTGAAGGACTACTTCCAATGAAGCCATGTGTGGATCAGGTACAAATATATATTCATGCTCAGATTTAACATATAAACTTGGAATTGTGTATGAGCATGAAAAACCAACAAATGTAAATGATATGAAAATATAAGTTTTAGAAGAGGAGAATGTTGCCTCACTTGAGTCGTTGTTCGGAACTAATGTTCGATGTAATAATGGTATTCTTGGTCCATTTCTCGATTTGGCCCATGATGTACATCCTCTTCTTCCATGTTATACCGATTATCCTCCTCAGGGTGAGTATTTTCTTGATTAAATTCTGCATCTACTGATATACATGTCAGCAAATCCTCGATCTCAGGTTGCAGTGGATTTTCTCCATTGATTATAGTGCATTATTTATTCGTCTCTTTAGATTTTTGGTAAGGGAAATCAAAATAGAGTTCTGAATCCTCTTGTGGCAGTGGAGAAATGGATAGGTTCTTGACTATTGGAAAGAATTTTTCTTCCTGAGAGGTAGAGATCAAGATCCCATAAGCTAATAGGGCTTGGGAGAGGTCCTTCATACATGTTATCATCTTCAATTCCATCTGGTTAATTGATACTCCCTATCTCCACACACAGATTAGTAATGGGGGTTCCTACAACACCCTAAAAAATGATATAACGTTAAATATTAGAATCTGAATATAAATGAATTAAAACCTATTGGCTGAAATAAAGCTCACCACACTTGGATGCTGGATCAGAGTACTATTTAATCTATTGAAAGAAAAACTATTCAGAAATTAAATGTCTCGCGGAATGTTTTAGACTTATTCTAAGGCATATGCCACTTGTGAGGCTTAGCTATGGTTCCTGTAGATGTGCCTTACTGATGTGCCTTACTAAGTGTGTGATATTTACACACTTTGCGAATTACATGAAATGTGGAAATGAAATCACTTATAGAATATTCTAAGGCATGATTCTACTTCTACGCATAAAGGAAAGGAAATAAAAATTCAAAGGTAAGAAAAAGCGATCATAATTTGGAGCAACCCCACCATAGTGGATGTGTGGCTCTTCACTCGCGTCTTACCATACTCTCTCCACCCTCTCACTAATTTGCAATACCCTTGAAAATCTGTAATAAAAATATTACCTGAACCAAAATACAACTCCCCAACAACAGCACCAAAATGTTGAAAGTTTTAATTAGTGAATTAAACCTATTAATATTTAATTGTCAATTTGGGACTCGTAAACACGATTTGTACTGTATTTTTGGCTGAGCTTAAGGTCAGAGTATATAATTTTCCTTGTTAATGATCATTAAGTACACACTCTTCTATCAATTAAGTAAACTAGAACTCATTTTTTACACTCAAAATATTCATAACTAAAACTCAAAGTTAAATGAAAACTAAACCAATGAATATTTAGACTATTACCATGATCTTCTAAAACAAAACATCAGAGATAAATGAAAATTAAATCAATCAATACTCCAACTAAGATTACATAATAGAACTCTTACTTGCTCCTCATAAAGAGATAATCATGTTGTGAAAGAAAACACAAGACTTTAAATTGAAATGAATTATAATTGCTGAGCTAAACATTGAATGAAAATTGGTTCAAACAATTTGGAAAACCTCACACCACTCACACTCATAGAATGGCAATGCTGAAAAATAAATCAAGAGTTTTCTTTTGTCTTAAATGATAACAATTGATTTCAAATCATCCTTAATTAGATCATGTCTCTTACTAAATAGAAACGTCTCCACAAAGATCATGATTTTGAATAGAGTATTAATGTTTTCGTTCAACATGTAATGATTTGAGTATATTCTATAAATATTCTCAATGGATTAATACTTCCACAGGATGATTCGTGTATAGGTATGGAAAGCGTTTAATAAAGTATCTTAACAATTTGCTGACATGAAAGAAGATATTTTAAGCTTAATATCTAAAATGATTCTACCAATCAAAGCCTATTCTATCTTTAAAGGTAATTCGATCAAACTCGAAAAATTACTTTAGCAAAAAATCATCAACATATAGTTTCAATCCAACGTAATTATACCAATCTTGAAACTGAACTACACTATAGTCTCACTTGAACAATCAATATCGCAATACATTATTGTGGAACAGTCTTATGTAAAGACACATTGCTACAGGATTCTATATCAAATGAAAAATGCAAGACTATAAAACTGATTCCATCTTAGACTTATGACATAGTCACCAACCTTTGGATTCATTCAAATTGAGAATCACTTTCAGAATGAAATGGATAATTTATTCATGCATTGAAATTGTTAATTGATACAATCCTTTCTAATTTGCAAAGATTTGAAAACAAAATGTTTATTCGAATACAGGAAAAATAGAGTAAAATTTTGAGTACAAATTGTAATTATGAGATTTAATCAACAAACGTTTTCAAAATAAAAATCCTTCTGCCTAGATCCTAATTAAACATGTTGCCTATAACGTATGAAATTTATAGGACTTGATTCTAGGTGGTGGTGGGCACTTTCCACTGCTAGGGCAAGTCTAAATTAACAAAATAGTCCATTTAAAAATTAAAACACATAATAACTTACAAGATTTTAAGTGCAGAATTGGAATTATGTATGCAATGTTCTTAAGAATCATAACAAATCACAATACTCACAAAAAAGTTAAATGTTGAATCGAAATTATATTAAGGATCAAAATTCAAACAGAAAATACATCATCATCAAATGTATGCTTATGAATTAAAACTCCCGTGCAGCAAAACCACACAGACTCGTATCGTTCAAAATCTACTACTATTGCAACTCCTCGTGCCCTACCACACTGGGATTCCATTATTCATATGCTTGCTTTTTTCCGCATGCATAAAATAATTGTTCTTAAATAAGGTTACGCGATGAGAATAAACATAACTAAATAAAAAGGAAAAGAAAAATAGATAACCATCAAAACTAAACACAACTATATGAAGTCTGTGTGAAAAATCTTTAGAGGGATCATGGCATGATCTAATGAAAGATCAACTCATTCAAGGACACGTTCGCTACCAAATAAAGGATAAAATTGAAGCCAAATGAGAAGAGATCATATGCGGATATTTCTAGAAGATCCAGCTGATTGACCCAATCTTGGCTGACCCAAGTGGCTGACCCAAAACGTTCATAATTCAAACCGTTCAGAACCTGACCCATTCACCATTCAACGATTCTATACTTAACTTTCAATATTCCCTTGACCTTAACTCCTTCATGAAGATGAATTTTTCCCAAATATTTCTTTGTTACCTAAATGAGGGTGCTCTGAGCAAAACCCGTATGTCGGAATTTCAAGATTATTTACCATTTGATCAAAAAATTTATATTTTAACCTACATCAATTATGTACTCAAGTCTGTAGTAAGTAGTTAAACTGCGTTGTGAAGAATTTTAGTGATGGAACTTTTTTGCAAATGAACTTAGTGAAATTTTCATTATTAAATCATGACAAAATCATCTTTAATCATACAAAATCTATGAAAACTAATGGTAACCAACCATAGAGTGTAATATATATATTTGGCGGCAAGTTATGGAATTAGGATACAGAACAAGTTAAGAACATAGGGTTTTAGGGCATGAATGTTAATATTGAAATATGAAAACATGGCCATTTTTAAGGCCCAACCCAAGCCTAGAAGCTTCTCTTGGGATTGTTAAATCCATGGTGAAATTGTATGTTTTGTTATAGCAACTTCCATCTTTGAACTTAAAATGTTGAGATTCAATTTTTGCATAGCTATATATTCCATTGAAATAACATGCATAGGGACCCATAAGTAAGTAAAAAATGCATAATTCTCAGTTATGGGAAGCATGGTTACTAGACTCGGTCCTACTATGCGTAGACTCATGAGACTAGAAGCTTCTCTTGGGATTGTTAAATCCATGATAAAATGTTATGCTTTCTCATAACAACTCACAGCATGCAACTTATCATGTTGATATTCAAGTCACTGCATAGCTATAATTTACATTGAAATAAATTGCATGGGGACCCGAAAGTACTTAAAAAAATACATAATTCTGAGTTAAGGGAAGCATGCTTACTGGATTCACTCCCAGTCCAGTCCCTGCTTACCATTTGATCAAAAAACTTATCTTTTCACCTACATCAATTATGTACTCCGGTCTGTAGTATCTAGTTAAACTGCCTTGTGAAGAATTTCAGTGATGGAAATTTTTGGCAAATGAACTTAGCGAAACCATCATTATTAAATAATGACAAAATCATCTTTAATCATAGAAAATCTAAGAAAACTGATTATAACCAACCATAGAGCGTAATATATATATTTGGCGGCAAGTTATGGAATTAGGATACAGAATAAGTTAAAAACATAGGGTTTTAGGGTATGAATGGTGATATTGAAAGATGAAAACATGGCCATTTTTAAGGCCCAACCCAAGCCTAGAATATTCTCTTGGGATTGTTAAATCCATGGTGAAATTGTATGTTTTGTTATAGCAACATCCATCTTGCAACTTAAAATGTTGAGATTCAATTTTTTCATAGCTATATATTACATTGAAATAACATGCATAGGGACCCATAAGTAAGTAAAAAATGAATAATTCTCAATTATGGGAAGCATGGTTACTAGACTCGGTCCTACCGTGCCTAGACTCATGATACTAGAAACATCTCTTGGGATTGTTAAATCCATGATAAAATTTTATGCTTTCTCATAACAACTTGCAGCTTGCAACTTAACATGTTGAGATTCAAGTCACTGCATAGCTACAATTTACATTGAAATAAATTGCACGGGGACACAAAAGTACTTAAAAAAATACATAATTCTGAGTTAAGGGAAGCATGCTTACTGGATTCGATCCTACTCCACCTAAATTCATGAGTCTAATTCAATTGAAGTCCACATTTGGTTGAGAAAGGTCGGTCGATGATTCCATGACTTGGTTAGAACAGGAAAAGTTTGGCATAAACTCAGTTGTGCTATTTTTCCTATATAGATGACTTACCAACAATTTGGGATTTAATTCAATCAATGTTTACAGATTTGAAGAAATTTCTCATAAGGTCATTTATGCATCTTCCTTTTGCAATTTTTGAGATCCTGTGTGGTCTTTATCCAACACATTCATACCTTGTTTTAAATGCAGCCCTAGCACACCAATAATGTTATTTCTTTGCATATTTTGCACCACTTTTACCTTCAAAATTTCCTCAAATTTTCAGAGTGTTCGCTAAGGCACATGAACAAGAAAACTTTAGCTAATTTTTTGAGTTGATTTTCAACAAGGGGATTACCTTCAACTGAAACATTTCTGAATCATATTTTCAAATCTAGGGAAATTTTTTTGTAGAATTTATTAGTATTATCCCAAATTATTTAAGTAGAAACTATAGTTTTTCTAAGAACTTTTCTAGAATTTTGTTAGCCTCTTTTACTTTAAAAATTCCAATTGAAAGGTATTTTTTCTCGGAGCTATTGCACACCAATAAAATGGGTTAAGTGAAATTGATATTTTGTAAAAAATAAACTAACATGCCCATCAAAATATTCAAGCTTCAATTTTCATATCACCTAAGCCCCTAAAGGTGAAGTGGAAAATTGTATAGAGTTGATTCAAGGTGTTCAACTTCAATCCAATCTAGCATAGAAGCCATTAAGGTGGAAGATATTTAGAGGAAAAAACTCTCATTAGTGTTTCAAACAATATAGTGAATGGCTTTTTGCCCATAATGTTTTGTAAAGAGAATTCTTTCATCATTCTTAAACAAAACAAGAATTATGCTTTCATCATAGATGGGTCTATAGTCATGTTTGTGAGAGAGAAATTTTGATGCCTAAGAATCCAAGTGGGGAAAAACAATATAGTGTGTGGCACTGTGTTAATGCTTTATGATATTGATGAGAATTATAATTATTCTTTCATAATTTAAGCTTCTATGTTTGTGTATGTGAGAGAAATTTCTTTAAGCCTTAAAATCGAAGTGTATAAAACCAATATGTGAGTCGAATTCTGTCAATAATATTTTCTAAGGAGTGTGCTTTCATCATTATTAGAATAGAATTAGGCTTATGCTTTGATAATATATGGTTGAATCAAGATTATTCTTTCATCATATATGGTTTTATGCTCATGTCTATGAGAATATTTATTATTGAAAAGATAGAGAATGATATATATATATATATATATATATATATATATATATATATATATATATATATATATATATTTCCCCAATTTCTCATTTTCCATCTTATTTTTTTATCTTCTGTATATTTACAAAATATTTTCAAACATTGAAGGCATATTTTAGGAGGCCATGGTATATGGTTGGCATAGGTATCCTGTTGTCATGAAAGATTTATTAACAGTTTGGAGGCTTTGAGTCTATCCTTTGCATTTCTGTAAAGGATAGTCAAGAAGATTCCACCTTCATGTTGTATAAGTCCCATCATACAACTTAGCCAATTTAAATTGAGTTGAAGCAATTGGATACTTTCTATGTATCTATAACAATGCTTGAGTAGTGTTTTGTATTATAAACTTCTCAAAGTCGATGTAAGGAAACAGGAGCCTTTGATATTAATTTTGTATTTTGTGTATATCCAAGTGGATGCCACCTTATTTGATGGATGCCTATCTAAATTGAGTTGAAACAGTTGGAAATGTTTGGTATTACAAACTTCTCAAACAAGATATAAGAAATTAGGGTCAATGAAGTTATTTTATATCTTACATTACATCTTTCAAATTTTGTATTTATTCCTGAAATTTACTCTTACATCTATTAGGTTTTATTGTATCCTTTGGTTCCAAATGTCTACCTTGAGGATTACTGTTAACTTTATAGGTTACCGAACACATGACAATTTCATACTCTTGCGTAGGAGGTGATGTGATATGAGCTAGATTGGAGATCCTATTGCATAGGAAGGTAAGTGATATGAGATAGAGTGGATTGTTGTTTTTCATTGTAAAAGATTATAAATATCTGATGTTCCTATCTACTCACATGTAATATTTGTGAGAGTTTCCTTGTGTGGAAACTAGATAGAACAAAGAAAAAGGTTTCAATGTGAATCAATTTTTTTAGAAGGATCTCACAAAAATTGTATTTGCAGTGTAGTGAGATAGTAAGGCTATTTCTATTATTAATGATTTTTCTGTGGTTACCCAAATGACCTATTGTTAGGATTGTAGTATACACCTCCCTGAATGTATGCATTTCAAGGTCGTTGTTCAGCCCATATTATAATAATTAATTACGAAGGTAATCATGAGAAGTTTAGTGAGTAATGTACCTTTAGTATTTCTTTTAAGCCTATTGTAAGTTTAAAAATCGCGAAGAAAATCAAACTTGATATATATCATTCGAAACTGGTTTTACTCATTTTGTTTTATAGGGTAAAAACACCTTTTGTGATGGTGTGAATGCTTTAGTTATTCCCCTGTATGCTTGTGACAATCCTGGTTTAATCTGTTGTTCTAATTTTATTAGTTTCTAGCTCTAATAAACATTTAGTATTTTTTGTTGTGGATTATAAGAGTTAAACTACATTATCAATATAATCTTTGTTTGTGGAGTGTTTGTGTGGGCCTTTAAGGCAATTTCTAGTGAGTTGGATTATTGTGCACAAAAATTGTTGTGTGTGGTTTCATTTACATATTCCATCTCTCAATTGCACTTTATCAATTCACAATTAAATTACCCACAACTCGTTACCTTTTTCTTTCACTTTTGAATTCACTAGATGGTTGTTGAGTGTAGAGTTGTGTTTCCCACAACATCCATAGAATCCGTCTCAAAGAAATATTTCTCTTTCACTAGATCTCGAACTTAGTAATCAATGTTTATTCTAGACTAATAGATATATTTATTAGTTAGTTAATTGTAATTCTTTAGCACAATCCCAGGCTACTTTATTGATGAAAATTACCTTCTTCTTTTTTTATTGTTGATCTCGGTTCGAACATATTTGTTAGAGATGCATTTTTTGGGTTTGATCCCACCATTGTCGAAACCTTCAATGAGAGGAAAATTG
This sequence comes from Pinus albicaulis, assembly GCA_034641835.2. Taxonomy (NCBI): domain Eukaryota; kingdom Viridiplantae; phylum Streptophyta; class Pinopsida; order Pinales; family Pinaceae; genus Pinus; species Pinus albicaulis. Next base: position 1,222,140,433 of record CM076579.1, read on the forward strand.
CATCAATCAGTGCACACCATGATATCATGGATGTAGCCAAAATTAGAGGGATAGTTGAGAATGCCAAACACATTCTTAGGTAACTCTTACCTGTAGCTCAAGATTGTTTCATGCTTTTGAAAAGAGAGAAGTCAGTATTGTAGGGCTATTAAGGTATTTCAATTAGCAATGTATGTCCATATTATAAAATTGTAAAAGCTTTGATGGTTTCTTACATATTTTGCGGACTCGCATTAGAAATCCTCTTTGCAATGTTTTACTTATTTTCTTATAAACTTCCATCTCCATTAGCCTTTCATGGTTTTTTATATCTTTTCAAAAATCCATTTAGATATCCCCTTTATGTTGTGTCTTTTTTTTCATATAAAATTTCATTTTTCTCTCCCTCCTTAAAAAATTTTCACTAAAAAATCTATTTTCTTCTTAATGATTTTGTTTTGTTTCTTAAACAGTGTTTCCTAAGGTTCAACTTTCTCTAATTTCTACACTTTGACATGTTTTCTTTTCGCTATGTTCATATTGAACATGAATTCAGATAATTTAATAGATACACATGGGACTTCATGAATTTTGAGCTCATTGTGAGAAAACACAAGTATGCAAGGACCATTAATGTGGAGTCATCTAAAGCAGAAACTATTATGAAGGGCCTAGTGAAGTGAAATTTCTGATTTATCGGCCTGAAAATCATGTACTCCTTCAGGCGCGCAACATGTTTGACTAATGATCATCTTGTAAATTTATTCAGACATGAAGAATACCTTAGACTGTCCCAGCAAGCGAGATGCAACTAGAGGGAATTCTAGTAAGCAATGTTACAAGTTCAGCTAACTGTAATGTTTTTAACTAAGCTATTGTGATGTTTATGAAACAGGTATTAAATTAGAGAGAGAAAAGATACACACAAAAAAATAGATTGTATTAGTGCACATCAATCAATAGAGATTACATACGTATATATAGTTGAACTCAGATCCAAATAATTCTAATCTTAGAGAGAGAGGTTGAGAGAATCTCTCAACATCCTCCAACAAACCAAACCAATCAAAGTAAGCATAATCTGAACAAATCATAATACCCTCCCTTAATGCTTACTTTACAAAAAATATAATAACTAATCACAATTACAACACTTTGAAATTTCGTCTCTTTGTCTGATCTGGTCTTCATCAGCAAATCTACCCAGCATGCAGTTTTCTGGACTTCACTCTTTCTTTCTCCACATCTTCGAGCTTACCTTTCAACCCATTTAAAGTAAAACAGCTTCTGAGAATCAATGCTGAATTTGTAAGATTAAAGATTCTTGACACCCCCGAAGAAGAGTCTCGACACTGAACTACCCTATGGGAATATTCCCATCTGTGAAATAACCTCGAAGAATAAATTTCAACAGTCTATAAGAAAATATTCTAGGTACAGAATATGATTAGAGATCAATCCTACAAAGTGACCTTTACACACTTGCAAACTCACAAATAACCTGTAATTGTTGATCTTGGATCACCGAAGTACAACAAGAATATACAATATATAACATATTCTCACAATCAAATTAGTGATACATTCTCTCGGCACTGAACAACATCGAGAACCTCTATTTTAAATTGTGTAAATCTATTCAATAATTGGTTCTTCATTACAACTTAAACAATATAAAAATAACAAATTTGACATAAAACTCTGATGGATGCAACCAAAAAAGCGACCAACCCATCTGGCATGCCTACATTGATCACTGCCAGAGACTCAACACGCCTATTCACACTTACAAGTCACCTTTAATGAATTTTTCCTTCGACTTTGTAAAAAAAAACCACTATCTGCAGCATAAGTATTCGAATTTGAATAGTAGGCAGCTAATCCTTGCAATGGTCTAAACCTGCATTTTAAGCGATGTGATGTACTCCGCAGCTTCTTTTAGAAAAAACGCTTGTGCCCAGTCCACGACTTGGTTAGATGAGTGATGGTTTTGATATAAAATTTCTCCGCCACACCTTGCTTCAAATGCAAATGGATCTGAAGAACCCGAAAATGAGATCAATCGTAACTCTATACAAGAGTCGTCTCTGGTGCAAATAGATATGAGAAGCCAGAATAGAACTTGTATAAAATATTTGATCTCTGATCAAACCTCCTTTTCAAACCTGACTTGGAACATTAGACTAGTTCATACTGTATCAAATCAGTCCATCGTCGATTTAGCAATGCGCTCAATCACACCTCAACTTGGTCTCAGAATGGATTTTGTTTCCCAAAAGAATCGAATACCTTTCCAACACCTTCATATACTAATGCTCAGAATCTCATTTTGTACGAACTAAAAAAAATAAATAGCATTACTTGGGCCCTCTTACCTTTTACGCAGGGTCTCCAAATGTATGTGCACATATCTAATCAACAGAGGTTCATTTACACCCAGATGGCGATTTCCATGAACTGAAAATTAACAAACACCACGCAGGAAAATTTTATGTCGATTCCAGTGACATTAACAATTTAATACTCATGACACGTGGTTTAACAGCAGCAGACAGACCTGCAATGAGCGAGGCGCAGTTGGAGGTCAGTGGACATCAAACACCTCAGATATTCATGTCCCGGCATGAAACTTGTCTCCTTGGCTCGAATCAAATGGATTGATGCTTCCTCCATTGTCTTTGCTCCATGGACTTCCACCAATTTTCTTCTTTGCACAACAGACTGTCAAGGAATAAAAATTCAATCCGCACAGACACTTACAGCGATCTCTAACCAAAAAACAATAATCTTCTACATTCACACGCACTAATCCTAGGATTACGATTTATGGCTCTCACATTTTCCTGGGCACTCCCATGAGGGATTAAGCCCAGTTAGGCTCTGATACCATATTAAATTAGAGAGAGAAAAGATATGCACAAAAAAAGAGATTGTGTTAGTGCACATCAATCAATAGAGATTACATACATATATATAGTTGAACTCAGATCCAACTAATTCTAATCTTAGAGAGAGAGGTTGAGAGAATCTCTCAACATCCTCCAACAAACCAAGCCAATCTAAGTGAGCATAATCTGAACAAATCCTAATAAGAGGTTGCTTTTAGTGAATATCCATCTCCATATTTGAACAAATGTGAGTGGAAACCAAATGAAAAAGGTAGTAGTTGGTGTACATTATTTGATTGAATTCTCTGTGTATATTAAGTTTTTACTCTATACAAAATTAAAAATAGATATGCATATAGATTTTAGTACAATCTTGAAAGAAATAGATTAGTTTCAACTATGTTTCTTGTTGTTATTTTAATATTTTCATAACTTGGAATTCTCTTTAGACCATCATATGTTGGGAGAGGATCTTCACTTTCTCCTATTTTTCATAATGGTGGTGATGCAGTATTTCTCTTTACCACATAGGGAATGTCCTTGTACTCCGTTGATGAAAAAATTGGTTAATATTATTTCTATGAATGTTTTTTACCATAGTAAGTATTGCCTTATTTCATTTTCTTTTATATTCTTTTCCTTAAAAGATAACGTATTTCTTATGTTTTATTATATAGTAATGTGTTGTCAATGTACCAACTATACAAAAATACCAATGCAAAAAGGAAAATTTTTGAGATGTTTTATTAAACACTAAAATTTGTAATATGTTTTATTAGCCTTTAATTTGTGAGGTATCTGTCAAAGTCCTGACTGCCACATTTAGATGTACCTGTAATACCACTTGAACTTTTTTTCCCCATAAACACCAAATGATTCAATCATCACTACTATAATTTCATAAAGAGATGTTATTATCATATATTAAACAATGCCAAATTTAACAACTTGGAAAAACCACTGCCCAAGCCTCGATGGCTTAAAGAAATAGTTTAGTGGGAAGGGTTTCTTTAAAAATCCCTTTTCAAAAAAATATTTTAATAGGGGTCTTGTGGAATTTTAATTCCCTTGCCTCTTCATGAAATCAATAGTTCTTTCCTCCCCACCCAAGCAAGCTATGAGATATCTTCCAAAACAATACATGGCAAAGTACTCATAACAGTGTTGTTGGATTTGAACATCAACATCAATTGTAGGTTTCGCTAATGAGGAAAACGATTCAAATGACGATTCTTGTAAAATAAAATATGCTCAAAGATAAGAAACATTGAAAGATAAAGCACAATACGTACATAAGTGCCAATAAAAATGGTTTCCCACGTGTGGATGTATTCCCTTATCTACTGAAAAATAATTTCAACAATATTCAACAAATTTGTATACTTTGCAATACTTCCCTTTATTCTATAAAATTTACATTCCCCCATCCCTCTCATTGAATCAATTGTCCACAAGTCAATCTACTTAGATGCACAACTCAATTTTAATTTCATCATTGACCATAAATATTTGAGACTCTTTTTGGAGACCTTTCTCCTACCAATTCAGTGGGGAGTGATATCAAGTTTCTTCGCCTTCACCCTAATATCCATCTAGAGACCCTGTTGATTCATTCATCGTCCTCTCCTAAGATCTCTAACAGTCCAAATTCTCATCATACTATGACCATTAAGAAGGAATGATGTTCGAAACCTTCGAATCATTTGAATGGGGTTGATACTTATCTTCATAATACTTTTGCAACATTGGATCCTGGTCCATCATCTTCTTGTACATCACCTTTTATTTGTTATTTCTCTCCTATTCGGGCCCTTATATATTATTTTACCGATTATGAGGGCTTACCATGATAATCATGTCCTTAAAAATCAAGGGCTTGGGGAGTGCCCGAAAAATCATCGTACTCTAGCATTTGATTGGCGTTAATCACCCCTCTATTATCCTCTTACAAGAGAAGATGATGATTGGAGATAAAATTTGGCCCATTCTCATTCGTATCTATCCTAGGTGGTAGGTATGTATTGTGGATGCTTTTGGTTTATCTGGTGGTGTTGCAGATTTTTGGGATCCTAAGGTCATGAATTTTTTTGTCTATAAATCCTTTGGAGGTATCCTTCTACTTGGTTTCTTCAGGGGCTCGAAGGACAGATTTAATATTCTTAATATATATGCACCATATTCTTCGAGAAGATACTTCTGGGATAAATTGGACTATTGTGTCTTATTAAAGATGGGATCCCTCATTTTGGCAGGGGATTTGAACCTCACCATTGAAGATAATGAGGGTTGGGGGGGTCATTACAGAGTGGAATCATTAGCGGGGTACTTCAACGATATTTTTGGCAGGAACCACTTAGTGGATATTTTGTTCCCCCCTTTACTCCGAGATGGAGAAATGGTTTGGTTGGGTCCATAGGCAACACTAAGAGACTTGATTGTTTCATGCTTTACGAAAATTTGGTGGAGTGCTTTGGGTCTGTGAAATCTTGGGTTACTCCATCTCGAGTTTCGGACCATTACCCTATCATACTCCAGTGGCAGGCATATGGGGATTAGGGTGGTATCTCATTCGAATTTGATTCATTAATGCATACTTTTTTGGCACTAGAATCAGACCCCTTGATCACATTTCCTTTCGAAATTATTAGGACTAAGTTGGGGGCTCTTCGAAAGTTTGTTAGTAACTGGATTAAGACTAAAATATGGAAGCATATTCATGAAAATTTGGCTATTGATAAAAAATGTGGTATATTGGTTGATCCTTCACATGCATATTATTTTTGAGTGGTGCATAAATTACTAGTTATGGATTTAAAAAAAAGAGGAAGAATAATGTTTTGCAATTATAGGAGGAGGAGTGGAGACTAGAAGTTCATGCTCTTTGAGTATTAGTAGGATAGAAGAATACATAATTCTTTCATAATTATGCAACAAAGTGTTGAGAATTACGTAGGGAAAAAATTAATACAAATTATCTAGCATGATAACTACTTATGTTACATCTTTACTTATTATCTTCATTCATCATTATTATTATGTTCAATATATCAAACAGTTATCAAAACAATAACATCAGTGACACAATAGTTAGGCTCCAAGCTAGGGCTAAAAACCCTCCTCTTAAGGGGAAAACCAACAAAGCTCTTCTTATATATTCTTCACTAGATGAGTACAAATACCACGACTAGAACCTTGACCTAAACTATCTCTCCTAGACCAAGACACAATCACCTTCCTTGATTTCACCATGTAGCACCATGTAGCACGATTTTTTCATCATGTAGCACTATGATGCATATATCATTACTAAGACCTTCTACTAAGTGTCACCTTTTCACTGAGCAACACCATGACAAATATCTTCTATTTGTTGGAGTATCCCTTCTTAATGTTGTGTATTACTGAGCTTTATCCGAGAGGATGAAATAAATGACATAGGCTAGCATTGCCTCTCCTCTGTCATTTATCGCAGTCTTCTTAACAATCCTTTTAATATTCCATCCTTCGATGTCAAGACACCTTATTGAAGGATGGTATTCCTTGCTGATTTATGGATATTGTCCTAGACCAAGATATTTTGACCCAAACAGATATCCCTTATTGTTGTGCTATACTTCTTTTGTCCCTCGTTGTATTGTCTTCGATTTATGCACCCAAAAAATAGAACCTTTCTCACACATTTTTATAGATCCTTGTCTGAACTGTGGAATCCCATCCAAGAGTCCCAGAAGATGATATGAACTGTAAGCATTAGGAGATGAGTCAAGGATCCCTTATGTAGTTATTTGAGCCTATAAATGAGCTGACATGACACAGGTGAATCAATGTGTCTCCAAGTAGGAGCCGACAGGTCAAATATATATATTTATATATTGAATCAGACATGTCACTTCTTTAAGCATATGTTGAGGTTGACTTAAGGATGACTGTGTCCTTTCTTTTTGGAGGTCTTCTTTCAAGTGTAAAATGACTCTTATCTTTACGATAAATCCTAAAGATAACAAGAAGAAGTATTTGACCTATAAATAAAATATCTTGCTTATGAAATCCAAGATGTAAGGAATGATGTGTCTATTTCTTCCTATCAATTAGGGAGAATCCATTCACCATGTGTCTACATTTCTCTTCATGGCCTTCACTAAGACTTACAGTTGTTAGTCCTGGTCTAGTGCATGACACGTGAGATAGAAAAACACAACTATCACTCACTATTAATCAAGGAAGACCCAATCCAAGCTCCCTCTTAAATAGGGACTTGCAACAACTTCATGTAGTTCCCAACTGTTCGAAGTAGCTTTCTTCCTTCGATTTCATGTTGTGAAGTCTTCTTATTTCAGGACTTCTTCATCGGGCACATACCATCCATCACTTTCATCATTCCTTCATAGAGTGATCCATCAATATTCTCATCTAATATAGCTTCATGTCATGCTACTATCTTCATACCATATTTCTTTAATGATATTTCATCCTGCTATATGGTGATCAATGGTGGAAGACATATACTTCCCTTTCGCAACCTACATAAGCTCATCCAGATATTATTTAAAAATACAAAATGAATACTTAATCAGAATTACCTTTGCAATGGTCTTTCATCATGACGTCTTCCTGTAGATATCATCATCCTTCAGACATGTTGACACATCTCCCCAGTTTATTTATTATCAAGTTCTCTATCTCTTCCATTAGATACTTCATATTTTTCTGTGAGATCTTTCTAGTCAAAACTTATTGGTCTTCTTGGATGTTGATTGCTTCTCCACAGTTGAATATCTTCGTGATATCTTCCTTTCATCAAAAATCTTTCTTAATAAATTCTAATTAAATTTCCTTGATTATACTTGGCCACCTCATACTCCATAAGAGGACATATTATGTTGATTTCATCTAGTGTTACTTTATGTTTTGATAAAGACAGAGACTTTGATAAACACATCCATTGTTGAATAAGATAGAGGCTTCGATAAACGAATCCCACCACAACATTTTTTATGATATTAAGAATATGTCCATAAACGAGGCCACTTGTTGTTGACTCCCTCATTGATTATTCCAGGTAAAGATACTATTTTTAACCTCCACTAGGCCAGAGGAAGCAATTGTTTCTTGAAATTGTTCTGCATCTGCATACAACCTTCAAATATCACTCTTCTTCTCATCAAGTAACTTGATAATATTAAAGTCGCTTCCAATAACCCATAGAGGGATATATTAGGGAACCTATTTTCAATATAGAATTAAATCCATTGCTTATCATTTAGTAAATTTAGGCAAACACTTTCAATAAGTGATAATATTCTTGTGATACCGCAATCTAGAACTTGACTGTCAGAATGTGAAATGTAGTGAACATATTGATGGATAAAATTTATTAATAATCCCATATAATATCAAATCCTCTAGAGAATCCATGAGCATCTATTTACGTTGTTTAACATTTCTACCTCAAGTTGTTGTTTATTCTTTCCGAGGCGTCCCCTAAAATTTTAGTTTCATGGATAATAATTATTATTGGTTTTTCATCCATCCATTTGTCTCTCAAGAGCCTTAGCATTTCTTCTCTTTCCCATGCAACTTACTTGAATCCTTTTGGACAAGAGGGAGAAAAAGGAAAATGGGCCACACAAATATGCACAAGGCACACGGGCGGTCACAACTTAGAATTTTTGACATGACTACCCTTGCACGACCCGACCTGCCCCGCTCGAACGTGTTTCCTTGGGTGCCCTCACATGACCCGAACTTGTTTCTTCTCTTCCCCATGCAACTTCCTTGCATCCTTTAATGAGTGTGTGTGAACCCCAAGGACCCATCATTTCCATTACCTGAGTTCAATCTGGCTACTACATGTTTATACTTCAAAGACGTTTTTCCCTGATAAATAAACTTGATGTTCTGGGAGAGTGAAGGGATAGTTACACTTCTATTCCTTAGTAATTTATTGTACATTTAAATCATCTAAAACCATGTCTTTAACCTAGTTTTGAAGTGATTTGGTTCCCTCATGAACTGTATGAAGCATTATAGGGAGAAATGGTAGCTAAATTGAAGATTTAGGGGGAGGCAACATTTATGTCGCCAAATTTTCAGGCAGTTAAACGGGGGAAACCATTGAGGACATGGGTACGTCCATGGAGGAGGAAGGACCTACCAACTCCTTCATCTCTACATTTTTCTATTAATTTTTATTCGAATCATCAATAGTATGCATTGTTGCAAGTGGCTTATATATTTTCAGTCCCTTTTTTTTCTGTTGTATTTTGATGTGACGAGACATGTTCAGGGTTACAATGACTATGCTCAACAACTGTAATATCATTATTTTCTTGATTCGACACCGATTCAAGGGACTTCGTCTGATTTACCAACAAACAATGGAGATATAAATGTATGCACCCATGAAATATTCAGCATCTAAAGGGTATATGCTCATAGTTGAGTGTCTTCTTCCACAACTCATCTTGAAACTAGATATCTATTGATTCTGGAAGGGGTCAAATATGCTCATGTATACACATATGCAAACATGTTGTAATGTGCCACAACATAATGAAAATATTCATGTGCTTTACCTTTCCCTTTACCAGGTGTTTTACCATATTCAATGAAGGATTGCTCAACGCCCCTACCATAGGAAGCGCACCACTGCAATAAAATTATGATACCAAACAACGCATATTGATGAAACAATGCATGGTGATGAACCAATGAACCAACTTGAAATCAACGCATATTATAGGGGTAACATTCCAATGAACCAGTGTTCACCAACGTCTAGATAAAGCATATCTAATTCAATGTATCACGTAGTTTGCCAGATTGATAAGTGGTTTTCCGTTGTTTTGTAATCTGACAGATGCATAACAGATCATAACTTAGTATTTGTATCACAAATACGTTTTCTCGATTGGTGCACCTCACACTGCCCCATCATCTCTCCGTTGGCCCTTGTCTCAACTACTGGTTATTGAAAATAACTTAATTTTCCATTCTAAATTAGTTAAATTGCTCCTTTTGAAGGTACTAGTACTAGTTTTATCATATGCATAATCTGAGCTAGATCAAGGCTTCTCCTGCAGTTTACCTATGATGGATGGGGGTATACTCTAACACCCCTTTCATTTAACTAGTTTTGGTTATTTAATTCCGTATAGTTTGGTCGATCCTTACAATTTATTTCCTCATTGTAGTGTGTCATTCTATAGTAGTTTCCACAACTCTCAAGTAAGAGAGAGATATAGTCCTTCCTTACTCGCATTATGTGTTAAACACCATAAACCCCTTCTTAAACCATCAGGTCATGTATTATCTTCCCTGGTCAAAGCTCTCAATGGTCCAACAAGTTATTCTTTTTTTTTAGAGTCTCCAATTCTAGATTTTTTCTTAGGTTGGTCATGGTAAATCAAACCATTACCCTTGGAAATATCCTCTCCTTTTTTGTCTCCTTTCTTCTGTTGATTAAATTTTTTTTTGATGAATATGGTGTCAAATTAGTAAATTTTCTCATAATATTATATGTTTATGCATATTTTGAATATTGCAACACCATTGTTTTGGAAATAAAAATTTAAACACTCTAATTCAATGATGGATTTGCATGATTACAAAGTGAAATGAAATGATATTTATTGATATTACTGATTGAAATATGTTTTGAATCTATTTTCAATTTTCGTAAAGAATTTATGCGGAGCTATATAAAACGTAATATTCTAGCAATGTAGAGATCCAGAATATCAACAACCATTTCAAGCATACATTTTATGTATGAAATGTAAATGAAGTGATTCAAAATGGTAATCTAGATTTTAAGGGGCATCAAACACATAAACAATTTTTAAAAGTACCTTTTTTTGGTCCCTCAACTTGCAATTTTTTATTATCACATCATCCCTTGCATTTGAATGCTAAATCTTGGCATGGAATGAAAGAAGAATCCATATGTTATAATTATAGAAATTTCCACAATATCCCATGTGTATGGTGGTTTTCTTGAATGGAAAGTTGTTTAAATAGCCAACTCGTTGCACATGCCCAAATGTTGCTAGGGGTTATTAAGATAAACCATCCTGCATGCTGCCATTGGGATTGGCTATCCTGTATTGTCCATCTGTTCAATATGTTGTGTCGTATTCCACATAGTAGAGTGCTTAACTATAATACATGAAAAAAATTTCATATTCCACATAGTAGAGTGCCAAGCTATAATACTTGAAAAATATCTCATATTCCACATAGTAGAGTGCCAAACTATAAATGAGTGTTTGTTTTCCTTGGAAATGAAAATACCTTTTTAAATCGAAATAATAGAGAAATACAATAAACTTCGTAATTCTTACATCTGAATCATGCAATACTATAATTGAAGATTTATTTATTTATCGATATTATCTACAATGTGGGTATACCTAAGTTGGTTTTCTTAGGCTAATGTTTCAGACAATCCTCAACTGAAATAGAAAAATATGGTCCATTTGAAATGACTAGATCTTGAAGAAGAACAAGAAGGATAGTCACGTTCACTTTCGCAACAATCTTCTCCTTCTCTATCTGATCAAGAGAAAACAATTCAGAAAAAAACATCTTAATGTAATCTTCCCAACTCCACTACCAGGTCTCCTCCACATCCCCTTGGAATTTTTTTTCAAAAAAACTAGAATCATTAGTAACGACAACAATCCAAAATTAAACATCAAATTCCTCATCAACAACATCAAAAACAAACCCCTCTCGAAGTGCAACAAAATCAAAATGCAAATAGTTTCTTCTGTTTCCATGTAGGTGTTATAAGTCAAAAAATGTCATTGATTGCACATAATGTCTCACAAAATATGGCTCCCATGGACCCTTATCCAATTGAACATGCCCCAAACAATATTACCCAAGATCTCACTTCAAAAAAAATTCTGAACTATTACAAAAAACTCAACAACTATATAATAATCTACCACAAATAATTGCAATTGTAGGAATGGTTGCAGTCCATAATCTGGTAAGTAAGATCTTCTTTAATCAATTCCCATGCAAGAGAATGCTTCGAAGGTTTTATTTATATATATAAAAAGAATTGTCATACAAGTATTTTTTCTTTGATCATTTTACATGCACGAAGGGGCTAAAGTTCGTGATAACGTCGATCAAGTTTTTGACTCTGGATATCTCATTACTGTCGGTTAATGGCCAATTGTTTCTAGGTGTTTTATTTAGTCCAGTAAGCATTTTTTCCTCATATTCTTCTTTATACTTCTTTCTATGCCTATCCCTTAACATTTTGGATTTATTTACTTGATCGTTTATGTAATGACCCTGATCATGTGGTAAACAAGTACATATTGTGTTAAGGGTCTTAGTGATGGAACATTTAGGCATATAATTTAAATATTACTATAGTCATCTCAAATCAGTATGATATTGTATATATTTTGTTATGTTTGGAAAGAAATATCAAAATTAAATTCACATATTATTTTTTAGATTTTACACAGCGGGAAAACCTATCATAACCCATTTTTCAAACCAAAAGTGAAGATAACCATATCTGCCAGATATCCGCAAATCCATGCTGACTCATCATCATTATTCAAAGAAAACCACGCTAGCTGGAATAACCCACTAGTGCTCCGTAAGGGGGTAGACTTTCACTCCTTCCAGATGCTTCTAGGTCTTGCGACGTTAACTTGTTTCGTTACATCCAAGGAAGATGAGTTGTTAGCCAAGAAGAATCAATTTTAGGGAATACTCTAGGCCCATCCATTTGCATAGCTATGGTAAATATATTAAAAATAATAGATACACTATGGCTATAAATAAATTAATAAATGAAATCTAAATAAGGACTTAACCACTAACACAGTGGTCTTCACCTTTAGATACATTGGGTGGGATGTAAACAACAATAACCTAAAGTTGACCTATACTAAATATTATTCAAATTTGAAATATACATAATTGATATAACGCATGTCGGTGATGTAGTATAGTGCACAGTTATAAGGTATAATGGATTTCGATGATGAAGACAGGGGTTAAACATATAGGTCTAGCAAAAGGGGGGTGCTCACATGGGCATTAGACATTTCGACATTGGAGGGAGAGGACTAAATGCAACCATCAATGGTTGGCCGATGGTTTGCAATAGTGAACAATATTTTTTTCCCTCCCACACACCTTTCCGACCTGAGAGGAGGGGAAATGGCATGAAAGAAAATGCCATGAAAGGGGGTAGCCAAAGGAAATGGTTTTCTAGTGATGAGTTAGGAAGGACATGGGGCCATTTGAGGTTGGGTGAGAAGGGCAAGGCCTAACTAACCAGAGGGATGATACAAGCAGAAGAATACATGTGGAGTGCAGCAAAAGTGGGGGAAAATTAGAGAGAATGCAGTGGGAATAGATGGGAGAGGAAGGAAGAAGGGAGGAAAAATGAAGAGTAAGAAGAAATCGAGGTACAGAATCAAGTGTGTTGATGGCTAGGCCTGAACAACAGTGGGATATAGCTGCAATACTTGGAACGTCATAGCTCCAAAGGTGAGTTAGGTCTATTCTAGTCCTTGTTAGATATCTATTAGTTCATTGAAAATGAATAAAAACATATGGTAAAGATCAATGAAGGTGTATGGATTGATAAAAGAAACCATGCCTGCAATCTCAATCGCTTGTATTATTCTTACTGCTGCGAGTCCTATTTGTGGCACTGACATTGCTGTGTCTACATAAGGAGGCTATAACCCTTAATATCACTATGTGAGGAATGATCCTTTAGCAATTCCATTGAGTGGATTTTTATTTACATCCTAGCGTGCCACTGCTTGGATGGAATTATTATGTCTAGGGTAGAAAGATTGAATCCATTAGTTGATGGAGAATGAGTGTGATCATTCTATATTTTATAATAGTGTGAAATTCGTATCTGATAAGAAACAATTGGAATAGTTTTCATGTTCCATAACAGATTAATATAACTTTAGATCCCTTTGCCTTTCATTAATCATGGCTATTGCTTGGTTATATAGGGTTCCTAATTAAATAGAAGGGTGGAGGTATGGAACCAAAACCTCTGGAATCCCTCATGGCTATTGGGTGGAGGAAGATCTCCTATGGAATCCCATAATTTGTCTGCAGGCTGAATCTATAAGGGTGGAGGTGTGGGAAAAAAACCTCGATAATCCCTAATGCATCGGGATTAATACAATGTTTTGATCCTCATTATCTTAAAATATTACCTGTCTAGCATAGTTCTTAGAGAAACCCAACCAGTAAAATTGAATATATGTCTTTTTGCTGCATATGCACATATTGACGGTAAAGAGATTTTTCAGTTGAGCATGTGGTGTGGAAACACAACCTCTGTAATCCCTAATGCCTGGATATTAATACAATGTTGTGATTATCATTATCTTGAAATATTACGTTTCTGGCATGGTTCTTAGGGCCACCCATCCAATAAAATTGAATATATGTCTTGTTGCTACATATACACATATTGAGAGTAAAGAGAGTTTTCACTTGAGCATGTGATAACAGTGGAAAGAAATTTTTTACTGTTCTTACCTATTCGTAGTGCAATAATGTGCCATTCCATCACATAAGAAAATAATAAAATTGTATAGGTTAGTACATACATAACTTGTTATGGGGATTTATCATACAGGCATAACTGTCATGTGAAAATGTCTCACGTATGTGCCACCATTGTTAAATTTCTCAAGAAATTGACTGATGAACCTACAATACTTCTAGATTCCTTACTCTAAGCTTGATAACTAAGGTTCAGTGACATATTAACTAAACATTACCTCGCATTTTCACTAAGTATGCCACATGGCTATTAGATTTTCACTAAACCTCTGTACCAAGTTTTATGGACAGCTGATGTGTGGCTGTTAAGTTCTCTTATACATATATTTGTATTCACGACAGTAAAGTAAAGTTAAAACTATGAAGTGGTTGTTGTACAGCTACTTGGAATTCCTACTTACACACGGGTTCTATTGATGTGTGGTGAATGTGGTCCTTGAATGCAAAAGACACCATGACATTAATATTTGCATTGCTGATATTACTCTTTGATGTATTAGATGAAACTTCTCTATAGTCCTTCTCATAATCACTTGAAGCTCTTGGGAATTGTATCTATAATATATCTTAGTGTTGGATAGGTTAATCTCAAGTCTTGGAACCCTAGTGTTATCAAAGACGTTGACTCGACTATCACTCTATCCAATGGATGGAAATCACTTTGCTCATCCTTGAATTGCTTGAGCTGATTTTTGGTATGGTGTAAATCGTGGAATTGCATGAGTTGAATTTTGGTATGAATTTCTCCTATAAGGATTACAATTTCATTACCCATAAATACTAAAGAGACATACCTTTATACTGTGTGCCATTATAACCTTCCTTGGAGCAGGCTTTGCCTTTCTGACAAGCCTTGACATCTCTTTCATATTGCGTTGTAAATGCACCAAGATGTTGGCGATGAGAAATATTGTTGCAAGTCTGCACTTACTAAGTGATGGATATTCAATTATAACCTTGTATAGTGCTATGAAAAAACAAGAAAAAGGGTTATTAGTCATGGATATAGGATAGTAGCAGCAAAACGAAGCTCTACATTTAAAATCCTAGCTCCGATATCTCATGTAATCACTTGCAGATAGACCAAGACAATTTTCAAAATAAGGGATGTTGGTAAGCAAGCCAGAAATGATTGATGGATGTAATAAATTCAAATAAAAAGGGTATTGTTCCTTAAAATAGGTGTTTGGGATCTGCGCCTCTTTAACAGTTGCTAGGCAAGTAAGATTTTCTTTTCAACCTTTGTAAGAGATTGTTGGGCACCCATAAACATAGACCTAGACATTCCTTAAAGCTTGTTAGGCATTAGAGAATAAGTAGCATAACTCTGTAACAAATTCTATGCTTAAAATATGGATAGTAGAGCTTAAAAGCAAACCTACTACAAGAATTGCTTCCCACATCTCCCTTATGATACATGCGTAATTCCAGCTATTAGAAATTCCAACACAATAAAACAATAGGGGTATGTTGGGAGTGAAACTCTGCATCCAAGGATATGGTGCAGATGTGAAATGGTATGCCCCCCTTGGCAGGTGGATCATGTAACTCAGCGGCCATTGATTTTGAAGGGCTTATGAGATGGTTCTTCCAATTCATGCCCTTTCACATAGTTTTACTAGTTGACATCAAAAGAATAGATGACGACGATAAGAAAGGAGGTATTATTATAGGTAATAGTTAAGTATCAATTCCATGTACAAATCATAGGCATGTTCACAGAAAAAATTCACAATTGCTTCTCAATTAGCAACTACACATGTAATGAAAATATAATGTGTGTAATGAACATCAGTGATGAATTCTAATGCATATATGTGACACTATTTTTCTCTCTCACTTGTATCTGTCCTATATTCCATTCTCTGAAATATACAATTTCATAATCTAACATGATGTCAAAGTTAGGGAATTAGCTATGAAGTTTAGCATAAGGCTCACTTACATTTTCTTTTTGGTTCCAATCTAAGATCGTTGTTGTACTTGAGTTGTAAAGGTGAAAAAAATTAGAGAAGGACAAGAAAAGGCATTTAGGGGTGCGTTATAGTTTAGTAGGTTAAAAATTTTCACATCATGCATATCCAAAACATGAATACTTCATAGTTTTTCATTTCAATTTGAAACAATTGCACCTTATTTTATTTGCTTAAAAGTTAAAATATGGGAGAAGCTTATGAAGTGTACACAACTTCATATTTTCATGTTTTAATTGGAAAAGATATTCCTTATTATATATTCTTTCAACTAAATTAGGGATTTTTCTAATTTACATATTCTCAAATAAGGCCCTGGAATCATTACGAGTGAGGAAAGTATCTCCAAAAACTATCTATCCAAAAACAATCACAATACTGGGATGGTTGTGGGGCATCCTCCCGCTTTACTGAGTAACCCACAATCATTACAGAATAATCCCATCTGTATGAATGGGACCTTTGTTGGGTCTCCTATGCTACTCACTATCACCATAGATACATTACTTCAACCAACTTGCATTTCCACAAATCTTTGTTGTTTCTGCAACATAAATCAAGGAGGAAAACCACATTGGTGCAACAGTGGCTCCAAATATAGGTATAAAGACTGCTAGAGGCACATTGGTAGATTTAGAAAGTCCAACACATGATATTCATTTCAGCGCAAGAGAAAATTATGGTGCCTCTATCTCTAATAATTTAGGGAGTGTAAGGATGAATAGTGATTATAATCCACACCCTCATGAAACTCCTCACCTAAGGATTGGTGGTGTAATGCATAAATTCTCTGAAAAAATCTCCTCTAATGGTCATGTTCCATCCATTATCACTCGTCCTGGACACTGGGTTTGACAACAATTACCTTTGAGTGTTCCTCATACTGCCTCTCATGTAGATTATCATCCTGCAATTACTCACAAAGAAAATGTGTTTTTTGTATCCATGGCTCCTTTTCCAGGCATAAGTTTTGGAACTGTACCAGCAGGGGCTGAAGATCTAGTAGCACTTTTATGTGGGAAATCTGTGTTGAAGATTTGAGAATTCGTAAACATGAACAACCATTCATATTTGAATCTATCAAATGGGGTTGTCGTAGCTGCTATAACAGAAACCCAAGAGAAAAAAATACCCTTGATATTAAGGACACAAATAAAATGTAGAAACCAATAATAAAATTCATTACACACAATCGAAATCGAAAGTGAAATAACCAAAGTGTGATAACTTGAATAAAAATCTCTTGAGAAAAAGTTTTAGGGGACAATCTACGAAGAAATGAAGTTTATTACTAGATTAGTGTCCTCGGTCCAACCAAAAGAGTGTACATCTAATGCCAATTTCATTATCCCACCACTATAATAATAAACCTCAATATAATGTTCAAAGGAATTTCAAAAGTTAAGAGTGAGCATGTGTAGGTGTAGTTGGTAAAAGGTGTCAAATCTCAAGGATGGGTTCCCTCCCCGTGGCTAGTTTGCTTGACGTCATCCTCTTGGTTGTCTACCTTACAAAGTCATTCAACATGGTTTAGTGGGTATGATCTGATTTGACATGGTTCCAATTAGTATAATCAGGATGTGGTTCTCCTGGTCAATTGTAGGTAATTGGATATGTAAATGAGAGACAGTGCCTTTTCACTATGTGTCCTTTTACCGCCTCCTTTTAGAGCTAGTGATATGGCTATTCTGTATGGGGTAGTCAGAACCCCGTCCATGTTGATATTATAAGGGTTGGTTGATGGTGCAAGTCCATGTTTCAAGTGGCAAGGGTATAGTGAAAGTCCATGTGGATAGTAGGACCTACATGATAGTAGTCACCTAGGCTCATTTGGTCAAAAATAAATATGAACAACCATTTGATCCTTAATCAAGTGCTACTCTACACTATTAATGAAGGGGAGTGCATTGATAAAAGAGCTGTGATCCTAGTCCTGAACAGTGGCCTTACCCTTATCCGAGATAGTAACAACATTAAGCAAGGTAGATGCTAGCTAGGATCATATTTCAATGGTAAAGTATAATTATATGCAGTTGGTGCTAAGGCTAGCATAGGAGGAGACACTACTAGATAAAATCATAACAATGCGAATGGGTGTAACAACAAACCACATAAGCTAGCTCCAAGTTAAGGGGAGAAAGTGAAGGGATAAGACTACACTCATCCTTCTGAGTATTAGAAGGTGTACCACGATAATGAGAAAGTGCATCAAGATCACTAAGAAAAGAAACCTAATCCTCATACAGGAACTCAACATAATAATAGTGGAGTAGAAATGGTATGAATGTGATGTAACTACGCACACCCCACATGATAAAATCCATCGGCATAGCTTGGTTAATTTTATTGGTTCCCCTCTATTCTTGGGTATTACCCCTTTTTCCACCCTTTGGCTAGCTTGAGATGGATTGGGCTGAGCCCTTGTAGGTGTTGGAGTATCTAAACACTATTTCTGCCCGGAGGCGGGAACACAATGAAAATTTGTATAGTAAGAACTGTATCATTTCGTTAGTTAGGTTTTCGGATCCAAAGATTGTCTGCTTCCATCTCATTTTTCTGCTGCCGGGGCATAAATAACCCCATCTTATTTCTTCTGCTCTTTGGAATACCACTTTATGATGCTTTATGATGAAAGGAAAGGGCACGAATCTGCATCTCCTGATAACTAATATTTTCCAGAAATAGGAGTAATCCAGAGGGGGAGAATAAAACAGAAGATAGAGCATAAGCCTATGGATTCCTATCACTAAAGATCTAACTTATGCTGCTTGTTTCTCTATTTTTCCCTCTAGATCAATAACAAGGATCTCCTAATTAGACCATTGAGCAATGGAATGGGAAATGTTTGGGTTTCTATAGGTTTCCTTTAGATTGATCGTTATCCACGATGAGGGTTTTACCAACATATGGTTAAAATATTTTTAATTGAATTCATAGGTGGTCTTTTGGAATTTTACTGTGGTGGTTTCCACCATAGTTCTAATGCCAATATAGAGGTCCAAAAATGAGACAATTGAATGAGGGCATGGGATATTTTTTGGCTCATCTCCAATCTGTGTGTCATTTCACTAGTGCGAGCATATATTTTAGAGGTGAATCACGGATGGTCAATGGCAGGGAAGAAGGAAAAATGCCAGGAAAGGAAATTCCAGTTAGCTAGGCCCTAACTAACCAGAAACATGGAGCGAGGCATAGAAAAGGGAGAGGAAACAATAGTGGAAGGGGGAAAAGGAAGAAAGGAAGAAAAACCTAGGTAATGCAAGGAGAGAGTTAGCAGCTGGGGAACGAATCTAGGGAATCAGTTGTACAAGGGTGGGAGTGTGGTCTTGATGAGACAATGTCAAGAGGGATACAACAGAGAAGATATACATACACACACACACAGATATATATATATATATATATATATATATATATATATATATATATATATATATATATATTGCCACATGTTAGTATCTGAAACATATAGAAAATTTAGAGCAATAAGCTCTCTCTGTTGTTGTTTTCTTTGCGTGTTGTTGTAGGGAAGGGTTTTAGCAACCAATCTGTAACAAGTTCCCCTGTTGTTTCATATCTTGTGCCATTTTCACATCGAATTTCTTTGTCTTGGGACTAGATCCCCTGTGGTTTTGTTGTTTTCATAACAGATTTCCTTTCCGATGTACCGAGTCCCTTGTTATTGCATATTTTTTGCTATATGCGTATCTGATTGTGTGGGGTTAATTAACCCTATGCCTTCAATCTTTTGTTGTTTCCATATCAGATTGTGTGGGGGTAGATAACTCTTACCCTCAACAAATAAGATGCTCTTCATGGTCTCCACCAAGAAAATTCCCATGCACAGCTATGTGCAACTCTTCATAACATAGAAAGAATCATTCCAAACCATCCATAAAAAAACAGAAAGAGCTATGCCCACAAAAAAATAACCCCCATAGGTAACTAGCTCTAAAATTTGAAGTGCATATAATGAAAAATGTAACAACCAACTGAGGATTTAATACTCAATGCTTTGAGACTGAACTTCCCAAGTGGACCTATCATGATGTCACAGAGGACTACATAATTTCTAAAAATTCCATAAAGGGAATATTATCATAGATAGGTGTCTCATGTGTGTGAACACCTGGGATTTTCTCAGCAGAATTATCTACTCTTCAATCCCTCATTCATATTCTGTGCCACTTACCTGAAATTATTTCCCCATATGCACTTAATTTTTCATGAACCAGCCTCATAAATTTAAGTTAATGGAACAAGTAATGCAAACAATTAGGACTTGAGTCCAAGAAAGACCTATCGAGTTTGTGACACAATCCACTGCATGATTTTGAAATCTACTAACCATTGCATTCACCACAGAATTTCCTATAAACACCTTATACACTCGTGAAGACCAAATCTGGTCACACTGATAATGGTTCCTAAGAATGAGACCCTATGAATAAGATAGATAATACTTAATAATGCTTATATCTTAAAGGGGTCTGTATTTGTAATGATTTAGGTGATTTATTTCTTCATTTATTAAAATGCTAATGTTGTTAAGCTAAGGTGAATACTAAATTCTCGGATCCTCTTGATGGCTCACCCTTTCATTGATTTCCTTATCTTCTAGATTGTGCTAGTCTTTAAAAGACATCAATGATACATATATCATTTTAGTTATCCCAAAAATATTTATCAAAGAACAAATTGCATAAGTTTTATTTCATTTAACACTCAAAGTTTTCTAGAACTACAACACAGTCTATGATATCAAGTTGCATAACATAGAAGCTTGTCATTATTATCCATACTAGGAATTAGGCTCAACCAGGTTGAGTTTGCGGGTGTGGAGTATTTGAAGTTATGTGGTGAATCCATATAACAAGTCTAGACTTGTCACAAAAGTAAATACACATGACTGGTGACAAATTATCCATGTTGTCAAGTTCCGATCATTAGGATCTAGTCCTTGTAGCCTTTTGATTGCATAAAGAAGGATGTATGCAGCCTTGCCCAATATCTTCCCATAATATATTTCTATAGCAAGAGTTGCCATGAGTTATTTTATAACTGATATTATGAATTATGGGAATTGCTACTAAAGCTTGTGTGCAACTCTTGTAATTAAAAATTTCAGTGTTATAAATGTCTTAGTGCCAGCATTTCGTACCTTATGTATCACAAGAGTTTACCGGGGTGGAGTAGGGTGTCACGAAAGGGTTACAAAAGTGATGACATGAACCTTGCCTAAAGGTGTGCATTGCCAATATCTCAATACAGGGTATGATACAATGTGACTTAAAATGTGCAACATTGTTCCCTTTCTAGGCTAGATATCATGATATAATTGTAGGTACCATATGTATTGTGGTTATGAAACCCTATGGTGCCAGTTATACTATTGTTATAATTAACGCAAAAATATTGGTCCTTACTACGGGGAAAAGTTACCTTGATGGTTATTAGGAATCTGATGAGAATGACTGGAAACAAAGGAATTTACTTACCTGTAAACATATTAATTACTGTCAGACCATACTTGTTACTTGTTTGCATTCCAAATATGTGTTGAAGATTACATATTATTTGTCTACATTCCAAAGATGTGCTGAATATTACATATTGCACTCCTGAGTAGATGTTGAACTTATCACAAGGACAAGTGGGAGTTCTATAGGCATACACGTATCTCAAGTTAGAGTGTAAAACATCCTATTGGTTTTCTAATGACAAAATATAGGGACTTATTATGACAGTTGAGAAAAAAACCACAAATCAGACAGATACAGTGATGGCCATTCAAATCCTGTAGGCTTATACTCTTTTTCGAGTGTGTTTCTCCTTGTGTTTTGAGAGCCACCAACTAAAATTGGATTAAAATTATTTAAACCTACTTACTGTTAATTAAATCAAGATTAACAGTTAAATGGCTCTCTTTTAATAATCCAACTTAAGGTTAATTAATCCAGGATTAAGGGTAATTAAACAGGATTATGGGTAGCGCTCTTGTGCTCCATCGGTGGTCTGAGGTCGTCATCATATGGTTTGGGGCCTAACTCTCTATTCCCCTGATGACGCACTATTTAAGTTTTAAATATTAGTGGATTTTTTATATGGTAAGAATTAATGTACACGACAGTTGGTAGATGTGTGCATTAACTTGGAAGAGGTCTCAACCTCGACCCCCATCGGTCCCTCTGGTCCTTCACCCAAAATTTTACAATGCCATGAGGGGGACATGTGCTAACCCCAAGATGAGCCACGTGCCTCCTCCTCATTGGCCCAAACACAACCAAAGAAAAATTTCCAAAACACAATGACGAGCACCATCCAAACTCTGCCACTTGACAACCCTTTATTCGCCGGAGAAAATGGTTGACCAACTGTTCACCTGCCTAGTCACGATTCCATGTCAGTGTATGGAATGCTGACTAGGCTCACTATTATGCAATATTTTTTTGCCAAATTTTCCTTTTTAGGAAAATAGACAAAACTCATTTTTGAAACCATCTAGAGTCAATTTCGTGCGAAACGAGTTGTGCCAGATTTGGAAAGCTGAACACTATGCGGTCGTTTAGGTTCCATTTCATTCTAAGAATTTTTATTTTTTAGCATAATTCTGAGAACCTGATCATTCCTCCCCATCGGAAGATTTTGGACCCAAAAATCACTTTCATTACTGAACATGAGGATGAGGGTACAATTCCCTCACCCTTCCAGTCTCAATCCAATGGAATTTTCCTAAATTCAACAATTTGAGCTTTTCATAAAAACTAATATTTTTCTTGATTTTGAGGACCTTGTCTTGCTGTTGTAGACACCATCATGCTATGATCAAAATCTATATCAAGGGAAAAAATTAGCTCAAAATTCAAAGTGCTCAGAATTGCACCAAACCATAACTACCAGCCCATCGCAAGGAATACAACGCAACTAGTTTTGTTGAAAACTAAGTTCGGATGAGGAAGTGGAGCACATCGAAAGGTGCTTTCATCACTTTGGAGATTAAACAAGCCCATGGCCACCAGGATGGGAGGTCAAGCCTATAGGATCTAGTAACCAAATTCAGCGATTGAATAGTCACTTTTGGGGTATTTAAGTCTTCTGAAGCCAATGGAAGAGTAAAAAAATATATTGGAGCAATACTGGTGCTTGTAATCATATATTTTACTCATAATCCCAAGAGGGCTTAGCTAGTTAAAGTAGGTCCATAGAGATGTAGCCTAGGAGGGGTGAACTCCATCATCATCCATTGTGTTATGTGATTGTTGTGAGTTATATTTCTACATTTCATTTGTTGTATATGAGTTTTAATAAGTTAATTAACTCATAATTTAATCCTCAAAAACAGATTAAACTACACACATAAACCCCTTCACAAATGGTTAACATGAGACGATCCTTAAACACATTTTTAATACTTATGAGGGAGATTTCATAGCAATAACAAGCTTTCCAATATTCAAATCAAGTTGGTATCAGAGAAAATTTTTAGCTCATTTTAGCCAAGGTTATCTAATTCTTCTATAGCTTTTGGTTATTGAATTTGTGCAAGGAAAATTTAACAATTTTCCAAGTTTATGTGTGAAGGAAAAGAAGTCAAGATTGAGAATTCAAATCTCAAAACACAACAAATAATATTTGTATGAATTGTATGTGTGATGGTAGATTCATTAAGCAATGTTTCTAATCAATCTTCCTTAGAAAAACTCTTTGATAAAGAGATATTGCATAAACACTACATCATGATTGATAAGATGCAAGAGAAGTATGAAGATATGAGGGAGATCATTAAACTTCAAGAGAAGTTTATTTCCATTAAGGAGGAGAAGCAAGATATTCTTGAAAAGATGGATGAGTTGTGTTATCAAAAAATCAGACCTAATAAGCTACCAATCAAATCAATCTCATGTAACTATTTCAAACCAATCTTTTGATTGAGTCTTAGCCTCCTCAACCTGAAAGGGCTCTCTCAAGGGATAATGATTTTTTATATAAATATAGATGCCTAATTCTATGTGGGGTAATAAGCAAATAAATGATATATATTGGATGTAAATCACATTATCAAGTGCACATTGGACTTATGGAGTCAAAATAGCTTCAGCAAAACCAAAAAATCTACTTAGCATGGAAGCCAAGGCATATCAGAGTTCTAGTCAAGAGATACACATGTGAAACTGTAAAACACTTAGTCAATTTGTCTATGTAGGAAGTGAGAGCATCTAGGATGAATTCTAAGTAACATAAGAAAACACCACTGCAATTGGATAGTAAAAAGATGCCATTAGAACAAGAACACAAAATAAATCTTTATGAATCTTAAGTTGTCTATGTAGAAATCTCTATATTAAGCTGAAAACTAGTCACTTACAATAAACACAATATTTTGCTAAAAATGTCCAAATATTTGCTAATTCGACTTCTTGGTCTTTAATAGACCATTTACAACATGATATGATCTCATCTTCTGCTAGATAATTTTAATTCCTAACTCTTGACACCATGCATAACCATATGACATGGTATTTATTACAAAAAGACAACTAATCTACTAAACAGTCCTATTACAAATAGGATTCAAACTCTTAAACACTCTATAACCACCTTATCTTAATTAGGTTGCATCAATTTCCAAGTGTACTAACACATGGTCGAATCCATAGGATAGACTTCAACTCTTCATGACCATGATGCTGAGCTCCACAAAAATAGAAACAGTCTCTTGTTTTCTAGGCATAGGGTCCCTTGTACAACTTAAAACATTTTGACCACCATGAACTCATTATTTTGAGTTCCTTTGCTGTTGGAAACTGCAATGACACCTGCAAGAATCCTCCCTAAGCTCCATCTATCCTAAACCATCATCAAACTATTCAAATGAACTGAAATAGACCTACGCTACGAAAACAACACAGTTTCGTAGCGCTTTTTGTAGCGCTGCTCTTTTACCCTTTTTTCTTCAAAATCTTGATTTCTTTCCTCTGGGATTATCTTCAATATCATTTAATGCATCCTCCTTAGAAATTTCAGATCATAATTCAAACCTTTTCCCTTCAAAATTTGATGAGAAAGAGTGAAAAAAGCCGCTACAGCAGTTTCATAGCGGTTTTCACTCTTTTTACACTGTTTGCCCTACGAAACTGCTGAGTGAGCAATTTTGTCCAATTTTTTTGAAAGTGAAAACTATAAATGTGCCAAAAATTAAAAATAAACCTTATTCCATCATTTAAAAACCATATGTATTGTAATAACACATTTAGCTTTCTCCTTCATAACTTCTTAACTTCTTGCAGTTTTCTCCTGTTTTTATCTGAAAAATAGGTCTTGAGACAGAACTTATATCTCCTAATCCATGATGTAGTTTGTGAAACTGAATGAGGTTTTTGTAGGGAATTATGTATTGAATAAAAACCTCTTTTTTTTTTTTTTAAATACATCTCCTTCTGTCCTGAAATTGCCTTTGAAAAATATGTGTATGACAGGAAAACTCTATTTTCTGAAAATAGGGCTTCAAAGAAAGCTTTGTATCTCCCAAATAATAAAACATGTGAGACATGTGAGAGAGGTTATTGTAACTGGTCCTATGATGAATCAAATCTCTTTCATAATTCAAAAATACTTTTTCATTTGGCCAGAAACTGAACTTGAAGTTGATTGCTAAACAGTCATGTACAGGACAGGTATGTAACAGCGATTTCGTAGGGAATTGTAATTTATCAATTTCTCCCACCACCTAATGAATTTGAAGAAAATTAGAGAGGTTTTTGTAGCTATATATTTTAGGAAAAAAAACCTCTTTCAGTTTTCCAAAATTAGTTTTCATCGTCTCAGAACCATCCTTGGAAGTTGACTACTCAAAACTAGAAAACAGAGTTTTTGCTTCATCACTTTCAGCAGTTTCGTAGTGCAAATCAACTTTTTTGAACTAGCACCGCTACGAAATTAAGGTTTCTTGGCTAATTGACCAATTTTGACATAAGAATTTAGGAAATGACTCTCAAATGAAAATTATGGATATTTGACAATGAATGGACCTTAAAAAGACTTTATTTGAACTTAAGGATGGGTTTTGAACTTATAAAAATATAACCTACCCTTAACCAAACCCTAAATTGACTTCTAAACCTAATTTGAACCATGAAAAAAAAAACATAACACAATGATGTTCTTTTGGAAATTTTTGGACAAGTTGGAGACTGAACTCCACATTGCAAATGAAAACCTTGAAAAGTTGCATGAGATGGAGACTCAGCTCCATATTGCAATTGAAAACTTAGCAAGGATGCATGAGATGTAGATACAACTCCATGATGCCAAGGAAACATTAGCCATGTATATGCATGAAAAAGAGGTATGAAATTCAATTTTATCTTCAATTTCCTCTCAATATGAATTTATAGGCTCTTTTGAAAGACACACTAGAGGAATAGGGTCCAAATTATTATTGAAGATGGGCTATGAAGCTAAAGGATTCTAGGAAAACATGCACAAGGTATATTTGAGCCAATTTTTGTTGAGGAAACGCCTAAGTATTTGGGTCTTGGTTATGGACAACTTGAGGGAGAAAGCTCTAAAGACAAGGAGGAACATGAGGGGTTTTCCAAGAAGGAGTTTCATTTCAGGTTCATGACCTCAAGCTTGTGAAGATTGTGTTAATGAGGAATGCATAAGTTTTCACCCACTTTGCAAGAATGTGCTCATAAGCATGCAGCGAATGAGAATGGTGAACAAGAGGATGTTGAAAGCTCTAAATTCTTTGAATGCATTGTTGTATTCTGAATAGAGCCATTACCTCATCAAATTCACCTCCTCAAGAAGGCGACAAAGGTGAATGTTCAAGGTAGAAATATGCTTTTTATCAAGTTGCTTTTGATTATGATAAACATGGAAAATTATCACATAAGGTTTGGAGAAAGTTTGCATGTTCCTTTTGTGGTTTGGATAGCCATAATGTTTCAAGGTGTTGAAAGAGGATAGCCATGCATAGGAAACTTCAAATCAATGGAGGCAGGAAAATAATAGGCAATTGTTTTGCACTCATTGCCATGAGCAAGGTCATCTTGTAGACAAGTGTTGGACTTTGTATCGAGCAAGTCATCCACGACATTTGAAGAAGGTGGAGAAAGTGAATGGCAAGAATGGAAAAGAAGATTCCATAATTGATGTGGGTCAGGATGACTGGCATGATGATGATGTGCAACTAAAAGAAGCGACATTGAAATCGTTTGGTAAGAGATGGTTAGATTTCTTATCCAATTAAAGCTTTGCATGTCTTTTGATGATTGATGCATTCTTTTCCAATTGAATGTATGTTGCATGTTTACGCCAAGAAGGTGTTTGAAAAGGGAGTATATTGACTCACTTTATTATAGAAAAATTTGTCCATTTCAGCTTTAAGTACATGTACATATGAATGGAGTTCTTGTACTTATGATTGTACTTGTGACAGAGTTGAAGAATAGTATACATGCATGAGATTTTTTGTGTATGATCAGTGGAATTTTGATGGTTTCATTGTGCTTGAACATGCATGAGTAATTCACTTGTATTGGTTGATTGCTTTGTTGAACATGTATGTTGTCAACTTGAGAGTGTTGATCATTTGCACATGCATGAGTGTTGACTTGTGTTGATCGATTGATTGTTGCATACATGTCATATTGACTTGGAAGTGTTGATTTTGTCTACAAAGATGAAAATGAGATGTTGACTAAGTGTTTCATGAGATGTGAAATTCTTTTTGTTTTGGGAAAAGAATCGTCAAATTATTTCACATGCTTATGCTTGACTTGAGAGTTAGTCTTTTGAAGAGGCATGTTTTTGTCGACTTGTGTTTGGTCGATAAGTTTTGACACCAAGATGTGAGAATACATGGCGATGTTCACTTGATGTGAAATTAGTTGATTTGAAGGAGAAAGAGAATATATCATCAAGTTTGTTTCTTGCATGATGTGTTGTGTTTGTGACAAGATTTCAAGAAATTTTTCATGCATTGTATGTGTTGACGCCAAGAAGAGAAGGATACAGTAAATGCATTCTTCCAAATGTGGAATTTGGAACCATCGAGGTAAAAGAATGGTAAAATTTTTTATTATTATTACTGATTTTAGAACTCATTTCTGTAGTTCACTCATTATGCAAAGGAGGAACATGATTCTCAGTGGGAAAGCACCGAGGAATTGATTTGGTATAGAAAAAAGTGTTATATCAGAAAGCAGCCATCGAGTGTTAGATTGGATCATCAACAAAAGGAGAGTAGTGGTTTAAGAGCCAAGACATTTGCAAGGCAAGGCAAGGAATGTTAGTGATCAAGTGGTTGTCATAGAAATTTCTCCAAGTAGAATCAAGGTGATAGAATGTGCGAAATAAAAGAGTGTTCAAAACTCATGAGATAACTAGCTTTTGTGGTTCCAAAAGCATGTTAGTGGGAAGGAGTGATCGAAATTTGGATCAGGGGAAAAAATTAGCCCAAAATTCAAAGTTATCAGAATTGCACCAAACCAAAATGACCGCAACTGGCCCGTCATACAGAACCCAACGCACCTCGTTTTGTCGAAAAACGAGTTCGGATGAAGGAGTCATGGTATGTTGATCGCCATTCAGAACATGCAATTTTTTTTTTTTAAATTGAAGAATAGGTACAGTTGATGACATGGAAGTCAACTCAACATGCAGAGAATATTCTTCAGTTTTTAGTTCCATGGGACTGTGACAAGTGTCACAATTTGATTCTCCAATTTGGTTTGTGAAGGTAAAAATCGCCCAATGTTCTCCAAGGTTGAATGTGGGTTCGTGATTTTTTATATGCTAGAAATTATTTTTAATTAATAAAGGTTGAATTAATATATATATATATATATATATATATATATATATCTATATATATATATAATATTTCATTTAATTCTAAACTTTATTATATTTTTAATTCCACATATATTATTTTAATAACCCAAACTTCCAATTTTTAAAATACTACGTTGGCATATTTTTATATGGAATACATTTAATTCCAAACATATATGGTTCGAGCATATATTATTCAACAGTGTCAATCATATTAATTCCAAATTGTATATGGTGGGAACATATGTTATATTAAGCTGGTTTTTAAATGGCAAAGGTTTTTAACCTTAGTTCGATATGGTGGAGCACATTTGCATGAAACCAAAGGTTTTAGACTAATATAATTCCCGTGGAACAATGTTTGTGCAATTCATATGTGTTTTAAATTCGTGTGCACAAACATTGTGTGAGGGGAAAGGTCGGGGTTCGACCCCATGACTTCCCCCATAGCACTACACCCCTCTACCAATGGGTCATGGCCCTAATCATTGAGAGAAACGTGCATAGTTAATACTTGAAGTGTACATCCGATCCAGGATGGTGGAATGGAGCGGGCTAGCCCGCATCGTACAAGACCTTGTCATATGCCCAAGATTTAGCACCTGAATTAAATGGGATTTGTGTGCATTAATCACACCCTTAAGCACATCTTATCACTAATTAACTTTAGTTAGCAGTTGGCGGAATTTCGACGGATTCCCCAAATTTAGCGCCACTTCTAGAATTGGTGGAGCTAACTGTCAGTTTCTCAAATTTAGATGCAGAATCTAGGGGAAATTTCATGAGGCCTATATTGGTTAATGTTAGACCAATTTTGGCTCAAGAATATTCATTCCTAGCAGATTGACATGCTATGAATCCATTGGAACAACTTGCAGAGGCAATGGAGCAAATCTATAGGTGGTTTTGGTTACTTGAAGAATTTTGAAACCTAGGGCCACCAAGAAGGAAGGCCAAATGGAGTGAATGAATAGTCAATTTTTGAGTTATTTTATGCTTTGGACACAATGGTACACTTTATAGAGGCGTTGGAGCATATATAAAAGTGTGTTTTTTACTTTGGAGATTAAACAAGCCCATGGCCACCAAGATGGTAGGTCAAGCCTAGAGGACCTGGTAACCAAATTCAGTGGTTGAATAGTAATTTTTAGGGTATTTGAGTGTTTTTAAGCCAATGAAACTGTTAGAAAATCCATTGGAGTAATATTGGTTCTTGTAATTATACATTTTACTCATAATCCCAAGAGGGTGTAGCTAGTTAAAGCAGGTCCATCGAGATGTAACCTAGGAGGGGTGAACTCAATCATCATCCATTGTGTTATGTGATTGTTGTTAGTTATATTATTTCATTTCATTTTCTATATATGATTTTCAATAAGTTAATTAAATCATAATTTGAGCCTCAAAAACACATGAAACTACACACATAAACCCCTTCACAAACGGTTAACATGAGACGATCCTTCAACACATTTTGAATACTGATGAGGGAGCTTGCATAGCAATCTCAAGTTTTCCCATATTCAGGTCATGCTATAATTTCCTTGAATTTGCAGAACAAGAAGCTTTTCTTGAAGAAAGAAATTTTTTCCCACTGTGGTCATCAAGCAAAGGAAACTTGAATAACTTGGAAATTTTCTCATCTCGAACGTTGTCGACATGGCGATTTTTAGCTTGAATTGCCTTGTACTTGCATTGACTTTTGACCAAGTGTTTTCACCATTGAAATGTACCATTTTGAAACAAAAAATAAGTACTTGTGGAACCTATGCCTTGTTTTTCATCTTTCTTTGATGCTTGTTCTTTGATTTTTGCACCATTCAACACTAGCATCTTGTTTCCATCATTGTTCAACACTGATTTAGGGTGCTGCAAATCATTCACATCTTGTTTACCTCTTTTCAAAGCCAACATGTTAGAGCCCTAAAAAATCTTATTATATACATTAGTAACTTCAATGAAATCATCTTGTTTAGTTGATGCATCCTTTTGAAAGGTCTTATTCAAAACATCACTATGCTTGAGATTAACAAAACCAAATTTTGACTTGCAGTCACTATTATCTTCATTTCTCCTCCATGTATAAGAGAAAAACTCTTGTTCTTCTTATGCGATCTAACTATCCGCTTAGTTCCATTCTTGAACAAATGGTACTTATTCTTATGGAGATGAAATGAATCCCTCCTATCATAAAGGTAAGGACTTCCCAAAACAATAACCGTAATATCAAGCATAACTACATCATGTTCAACTTCATCAAGAAATTTTGAATCGATTGCAAACCTTAGGATGGAATTCCTTGTTACCTGCAAGCTTCAATTATTGCATATCCACCCTAAAGGATAAGGTCTTGGATGTGTAACAATTTCTAGATTTAACCTCTTAACTAAGTCTTCATAAATCAAATTGGCTTGAGAACCACTATTAAATAGCGTATCTATTTTGGTATGTTTTGAAACAACTCTAATATGAAAGAGTTCAATTCTTGTATCATCATCTTGAGTTACATTAGAATAACTTGAAGATCTATTGCTTTCTATGTTCTTACCTTTCACACCCAATGTTTTAATATTAGTTTCATCTCATGAATCTGAACCTAAGTCATGTTCCATGATTGCAATTGTTTTGTCCTTCTCTTTGGTTTTAAGTTTTTTTGGCTTCAACTCTCGATGGAGTTGCCAACAATGATATTCATCATGGCAATTTTTAGAGAAATGTTTACATGTGTGTTAATATTTATCTATTTTAATAGAACCAATTTTCTTTCCTTTTCCATTAAACATATCATTTCCTTTACCTCCATACTCAAGGGAACTATCACTTTTCTCATCTGCACTATGTTTCCCTCTTCCTTCTAGATGTATGGTTTGAAAAAAAACCTCATATAAGTTTGTGTGATAGAACATGAGAATAGTGTGTCTAAGATAGTTGTGTAAACGACCAATATATTTTGACAAAGTGTCTTGAGAAGATAAATTGGCACCCAAAACTAGTGCTCTTCTCCTAAAATATTGTGTGTAATTTTGAACACTTTGTCCCTTTAGTTGCCTAAATTTATATCAGTCCATAATTGGTTTTTGAATGAAAGACAGAGGATTAAATTTCATTTTAATGGAAGCAATGAAATCAAACCATGAAATTGAGATCTTACTGTTTATTTTAATCTCATCTTGTGTTCGTCCTTCCCACCATACAAGTGTTGGACCCTCCATGCTTAAGGAAGCCAATTCAATTTTTATGTCATCCTCTTGAAGGTTTTGAATTATACAATAAACCTCCAATTGATGAATCCAATTATCGAGCTTCTCTCCATTCACTTCACCATTATAGATTGGTAGCTAAAATTTAACATCAAGTTTAAGTAAGGGAGATTTACCAGTTCTTTTTGAAGTATGTGTATGAACAGGTGAAAGGGTTTTGTCAGTGGAATATGATGAAGAGGAAGGTGAATATGGTGGTCAGGATGATGCTGGAGTGGATGGTGGTTTATTAGCATTTCCATGACCTTCTCCTCCTAGAGAACCCTCTCCTCTAGAAGGCCTATAAATTTCTCCTTGCATCGTTAAATTCCTCTCCTCATAGAGGACCTTTACCATGTTTGTCATATCAAAAAATTCCTTTTTGAATGATCTCTCCTCTTCTATCATGGTAGGTTCTCCTTCATGAGACATGCTCACTGAAGACTCAACTTCAATTTGAGGATGTTCTCGTGTTGAAGACTTTGGCAACCTTTCCCTTTTTCCTCTTGACCCAACTTCGAGGCTTTCAACTAGCTTCACTTCTCCTCTTTTGAGTTTTAACCTTGTAAGCATGAAAAAAATTTGAAAAATATTAGATCCCTTCTTGCACAACAAACCTAAAGCTCTTAAACCAAAACTTATTTGATTAAGGTATGTTAGTAATGTTGTGCTAATTATTATTTCATATTTTGAAACCAATGTTTTACATGTGCTTAAGGGTTCAAATTCTCTTGCAAGTTATTGAGTCTCATGAGTGATTTTTTATGTTAATTTTATGAACATTTTAACATAAAAACAAAATACTGAACAAGAGAAATAAAAGTACAGTACATCACCGTAAAACACATCAACACAAGGATTTGATGAAGGATTTCACCCATCCTGGGTTACATCTCCTTGGTCCAGATTCCACAGCTTGGGCCTCTATATTATTCTAAATTTTGCAAATGATGTGTTTACAATGATTTTATGCTCCTGAAACCTACTTCAATGAATTTAGATCACTAAAAAATTGTACCTTAGCCTCTTTCTGCTCCTCATTTGGTGGAAAACTCACTGAGTTATGACTTGCACAATTCCTCTCCATAATTGCCTCCCCAAAATTAGTTAAATGGCCCCAAATTGGGAAAACTGGCACTAAAATTAGAAAATCCATCGGATTTTTCGAAGCCTCCAACTAAAACTGGATTAAAACTATTTAAACCCCCTTACCCTTAATGAAACCGATATTAATGCTTAAATGGTGCTCCGTTAATAATCCAACTTAAGGTTAATTAATACGAGATTAAGGGAAATTAAACACGCTTATGGCTAGCACTATTGTGCTCCTGTAATGTTCCCAAATTTTAGCCTCAAAGATAAATTGAACATTAGAGTTAGAAGTACCTTTAGCTGATGAATAAATGGGTGGAATCAAAGAAGGAATAAAGCAGTTTTGGAGGGAGGGGAATATTTTGATAGAGATGACCTAATTGAGTGGGGCCAAGGGCAAGAAAACTCATAACTTATTTAAGGAAGAGGATGGAAACATTTTTCTCCATGTTTTAGATTGTTCTTTTGTCTGCTAAGACTTTTTTCTTCCTTTGCTGCTTAGCAGGGTTGCAGTGCTATTTAGCACCAGTTGTTCCCGAGTGGGAATCCCACCTCTTTCCTTGGGGAGCCTCATTGGGAGAGTTTTCATTCATAATTCCACATCAGGTTTTCAGGACAAGCGTCATCCTACTTCATCAGCGTAGTTTTACCGGAGATTGTGCAGTGTTGCTGGGTGCAGCAGTGGAAGGGATTGGAATCCCGATTTCTGAGCTAGTTTCTCATTGGAGGAAGGTTTCCTTCACTTGAGGGACCTGTTTGTAGAGATCTATAGCATATGTCATATCTGTGCTATCAGACCACACATTTCCCCTACATTCCCAGCATTTTTCCAGCTAGGGAATGTGTTATTTTGGAGGCAGCATTTAGCAGATGGTCTAGTGGCTCCGTTGTAGTGCTTTCTTGTGATTGAGAGGTCCAACCTTTCATGGGAGGAATCCATTGAGGGATATACATAAAATCAGACATATTTCAGCCTTATACACTCTTATGCTTCAGTGTTGCAGTGATTATTTAGTAATTTTCTGAAGATCACATTTGTATGCAGAGTGTTTGACAAGAAACCGTTGCCGGGTTCTCTTGTATTTTGTATAAGGAGACTAGATATCTGTTCTTCATCATTATTAATAAATATATGATTAAATCTAATTTTTCTCCTATTTTCTGAGTTAAAACACTGTTTAGACTGTGCAATCACTTTTATGCAGAAATCCTTGTGTTGCAGTGATTGGGGTTTTTGGCCATTTTCAGCTACACTAGTGTGGGAGGTCTGTTTAACCCACCTAGTTTGATTTGTTTCATCTCTATTCTTGGATTTAGGTTTTATATTGGAAAATATACAGGATCCAAGAGTCCATTTCACTATTTTATTGCATATGTTGCTGGGAATGCGTTTTTAGTGCATGCTTGCTGAGCTGTTCCAAATTTTGGGATATTACGGTGTTATCAAAGCTTCAATCTTGGCTCAGCCTGTGGATCTCAAGCCATTATAATTTCAGGAGAGATGGATAGAAAGGAGAAGGCTGCATTATGTGAAGGGAGAAAGGAATAAAAGATTAATAAGCTTCTTCCAAAATCTATGCAGATCTTTCAAGGAGAGATGAAGAAAATGAGATTGGAGATGGGATCTCAAAAGGAGTTTGAATCTAGAGATGAATGTAGATTTTCGCATGGCAAGTGTGAGCATGCATCTACACACCATGATGAACATCGCAGTCAAGTGCCCAGGTCTATCTTGAGATGGATGAAAGGAGGAAGAATTCCTAATAGGATGACTCTTAGTGATTAGTTGTGGGAGTATGAATCTCAAACCGAGAGATTCAAAGATCATACTGACTTCCAAGAGTTTTGCAAGATCCAAGTGGAGAAGGGCTAGCAGCAGGATGTGGGTAGATTTCTTCTATCTACTTTTTCCGAATCACCTACATGTTTAGCTGGAGCCTGGGTGAAGGAGCTAGACTCCTATTTTCAGCAGCACCATATTTCTGAAGATGAAACCATCAGATTTGCAGTGCTGCATTTCAGAGGTAAGGCCCATGCATGGTGGATTTTTGAATCTTGTTCTTTGAAAAATGTAAACACTTCCTCTTATTCAAGATTCATTGAAACATTGGTGGGAAGGTTTGATGGAAAACTTCCTAAGGCACATGAGCAAGAGAAAATTGAGATAACAAAAACCTTGCATGTGATGGAGGAGACTCCACTTCAGAAAACCATGGGAGAATCTGACATCTTGCATTACACACTGCTGGAGGAAAAACCTCTAGTTAATATTCCTAAACAAGAGGGCATGGGGATCACCTTTTCACAAGGGGATCCAATTGTTGAGATGTTTCCCATACATATTGATAAAGAAGAGGGAAACAACACTGTCACATCTAGAGCACATACAGTGCCTCATGTAGAGGGAGGAGGAGCACATGCTCCAACAAGAGGGATTCTTGCATCCTTGCAAGAAGTTCCCCAAGATCTCATACATGGAGGTCCAAGCACAATCAGTGAGGAGCATGATTATGTAGCATTGCAGATGGAAGGAGGAGGTAGGGAGGAAGAGCAGCATCACTTGATGAGAAGCACACACCCCTCTATATTTTAGAAAACTAATGCGAGGAAGAGGCAGACTGATTTTTGCTGTAAGGGCAGGGGCAAGGTTGCCCAACCATATGTGCAGTCTACTCTTGACATTGATGTCTCACTACATGGAGGCATTCCACCTGGGAGGCCACCTAATCTAGAGTTGGTGGGAGATATTTTGGCATTTGGTTCACCACTCTAAGATTCTGAAGGGGTGAAGACATTGGATGAGTCCAGCACAGCGTAGAGAGTTTATGGTAAACTCAAGGAGGAGGGAGACATTCTCTCATTTTCAGCCTCACCCACTCTCACTACCCATACTACACTGACATTAGTTGCTGTAATGATGGAGGATGGCACCTTCATGGTGCAAGGGAGCTACTCCATGGATTTGGAGAAATAGAGGGCACTTCCTTTAAGGAAGGAATCCTCCATACATTGGAGTAGATGGAGGCCACTCCTGCTTACATTGGCCAAGATCAGAAGATTCTTTTTGGATGATAGCTTCTCATGGGAGGCCAACTTCCGAAGGTCACCATTTCTATTTGAGCATGAGCAGCTGCATAAGGGGCATGGCAGCATTCTAGAGGATGACTTTGGCATGGGGGATGTCAAAGGAGAGGACAAAAACATGTGGAGAACATCACATGCCAGATCACCAACGCTTTCCCTTAGGAGGATTGATCCTTATTGGAGATCTCAGCTCTTGCTAGAGTACTCCAAGGATCTTGGTGCATGCATGATTCTGAATGACCCGGATAGAGATGATGAGTATATGGTGGATGATATGGTAATCTATTCACATGGCAGATTCTTTTTTACTAGAGCTTCTAGTCTTAAGGAGAAATTGCTGCATGCAGCACATGAGGATTTCTTTTCCATGCATTATGATGCATACATTTCTTTGGCAGAGGAATTCACTTGGGAGGGCATCCAGCATGACACATTTCATCATATGGAGAGATGCATAGCCCGGATGGTGATGGATAGGAGGACACAACCACTTCCCTACATATTGGAGGTGAGGGAAAGAGTCCAGTTGAGCCATTTCAGCTCGAGGTCTCAAGTACATGATGGAGGAGGTATAATTTCACATTTTTTATTGTACCTCTTTTCCTTCTTTGAGTAGCATGATGTATCGAGAAGAATTATCTCTTCTTTCATATTGCATAATGATGTACTTGCAGCTACTTATAGCATTGATTTTGACTATCTTTTTCGTGGTTTGTGGGGGAAGCCACATGACTCTTGGTGTGCACCATTGACACCACATTGTATCTTCACGATTCCATCTTATGAGATAACTGTGGTAGCAAACAAGTGGCTGGTAAAACACTTGTTATTTCATATTTTGATGCAGACAAAGGATGTACTGCATTGGTTCCATGAGTGGAACTATGATTCACTCTCCGTTTGTCACTTGGCAACTTTATCTCATTGTACTTTGCTTCCATCTATGGTTGATATGTTTATATTCAGGAGAAGCGTTGCTTGGAGAGTGGGCTTGAGATTGAAGAGGCCCATTGGGAGCATGATTCTCCCCACTTTATATGTTGTACATTTCAGGAGGAACCATGGGAAAACCATGACTGCCACATCACAATTTTTCCCTTCTTGTGGGAGGAACCACTTGAAGAACGTGAGGAAGCACTTCATGGCTGGATTGTTTGATGGGGGAACTTGGGCCATTCTTGGAGGCCATGTCATTTCAGCCCAAGGACAGAGGCAGCCCCATGTTTACCATAAATGGAGAGAGAAACCATTTGGATGGCAGAATCCAATCTCTCCATGCGGCCCCAACACATTGTACAAAACCGGGGTTGATGATTTTCTTGATGAGCTACCTAGGATGGCTCATTTCATTTGGATGATAGCATGGGTGAGAGAGTCACTCATTCACCATGTTTGTCATCACTCCTACTTTGTGGAAGCCATGAGACAGCAAAGAGGTTTCCATTCACACTTTCCACCTTTGATTGATGTGGGCCATTTGGTTTTGCACACTTGGGAGGAAACATTGGATGACAGTTTTATTGCAGATTATCTTGATGCAGTGATGGAGGCCATTGATGGGACGCCACATGAGGAGGAGGGGAGGAATTTTTCTCTCCCTATGCATTTTCTTGAGGACAATAAAATATTTTGGAGGGGAGGACTGTAATGTTCCCAAATTTTAGCCTCAAAGCTAAATGGAACATTAGAGTTAGCAGTACCTTTAGCCGGTGAATAAATGGGTGGAAAAGCCCTTAAGTCTCCTAAGGAGGAATAAAAACACCTCAAGTGTGAAAGGATGCATTATTTGTAGCTTAATAAAACACCTCCATGTGTGAACAGGGATATTATCAAGTTGATTCAGTCCACTTTGACTAAGTCAACAACGCAGTTGTGGAAGGGGAGGAATTAAAGAAGGAATAATGCAGTTTTGGAGGGAGGGGAATATTTTGATAGAGATGACCTAATTGAGTGGGACCAAGGCCAAGAAAACTCATAAATTATTTAAGGAAAAGGATGGCAGCATTTTTCTTCATTTTTTAGATTGTTATTTTGTCTGCTAAGACTTTTTGCTTCCTTTGCTGCTTAGCAGGGTTGCAGTGTTGTTTAGCACCAAGTGTTCCCGAGCGGGAATCCCACCTCTCTACTTGGGGAGCCTCATTGGGAGATTTTTAATTCATCATTACACATTAGGTTTTTAGGAAAAGCTTCATCCTACTTCATCAACACAGTTTTGTCAGAGATTTTGCAGTGTTGCTGGGTGCAGCAGTGGAAGGGATTGGAATCCCAGTTTCTGAGCTAGTTCTCATTGGAGGAAGGTTTCCTTCACTTGACGGAACTATTTGGAGAAGTTGTAGAGCCTGTTCCAGATCTGTGGTATCATACCACACATTTCCCCTACATTCCCAATGCTGTTCCAGCTAGGGAATGCATTATTTTGGAGGCAACATTTAGCAGATGGTCTAGTGGCTCTCTTGCAGTGCTTTCTTGTGATTAAGAGGCCCAACCTTTCATGGGAGGAAGCCCTTGAGGGATCTACATCATATCAGAAATATTTCAGCCTTATACACTCTTATGCTTCAGTGTTGCAGTGATTAGTCAGTAATTTTCTAAAGATCACATTTGTATGCAGAGTGTTTGACAAGAAACCCTTGCCGGGTTCTCTTGTATTTTATATAAGGAGACTATATCTCTATTCTTCAGCATTATTAATCAATATATGAGTAGATATACTTGTTCTCTTATTTTCTGAGTTAAAATACTCTTTAGACTGCGCAGTCACTTTTATGCAGAAATTCTTATGTTGCAGTATTTGGGGATATTAGTCATTTTCAGCTACACTAGTCTGGGAGGTTTGTTTAACCCAACTAGTTTGATTTTTTTCAGCTCTATTCTTGGATTTAGGTTGTATATTGGCTAATATATATGATCCTAGAGTCCATTTCACTATTTTATTGCATATATTGTTGGGAATGCGTTTTTAGTGCATGTTTGCTGATTTGTTCCAAATTTTGGGATATTACAGCTCTGCTAGTGGTCGGAGGTCATGATCATATGCTTTGGGGGTTCATCCCCTCTTCCCCTGATGATGCACTATTCATAATTTAAATAGTAGTGGATTATTTATATGGTAAGAACTAAGGTACATGAGAGTTGATAGAGGCGCGCGTTAACTTAGCGAAGGTCTCGAGCTCGACCCTCGCCCAGTCCCTCTTGTCCTTCACCAAAAAATTTACGACGCTGTCAAGGGGACACATGATGGCCTTAGGCTGAGAAACATGCCTCATTCTCATTTTCCCAAACACAACCAATGAGAAATTTCTAACACACAATGATGGGCACCAACCAAACTCAGCCACTTAGCAGCCCTTCATTCGCTGGAGAAAATGGTTGACCAACTTTTGACATGGCTAGTTAGCATGTCATGTCAACAGTATGGACCCATGACTGGGCTCCCTGTTCTGCAATTTCTTTTTCCAAATCTCCCTTTTTAGGAAAATAGAAAAAAACTTGTTTCTGAAGCCATACTGAGTCCATTTCGTGTGAAACGAGATGCGATGAATTCTAAACGACGAACACTCTGCGGTCATTTAGGTTTCTTGTCATTTTCAGAGATTTTATTTTTAGCATAATTCTGAGCACTGCTCAATTTTAATGAGTTGGATATATAAATTCCACACTATTAAACGCTAAAGGGCCATGGGATTTTTGAAGGTTAACCTTTTCGTGGTCCTCTAGATCTATAATGTTATTTCTGTCAAATTTTTCAAACATAGACATGAAAACATCAAACCCTTTTCCTAGGTCCAAATTTATACTTCTAGCATCTGTTATCATATGACGAAACCTTCCAAAACTAAAATGGTTCAATAGAAAATAACGGGAACGCATAAATATTTTGGCTATAAGCCTTTTTCCATACCAAAAACTCAAAGGTCCAATAACATATTTCAAAAAACTTAGAAGTTCCCAAAAAAAATGCGATAACATCAGAGTCTCAGTCCCTTTTGCTAGGTCCAAAGTTATACTTCCAACATTTTCTATCATATGACCCAATCTTCTAAAAATAAAAATCTTCAATAAAAAAAAATGGGAATCAAGAACCCTTTGGGCTATAAGCATTCCTCCGTACCAAACCTCAAAAGGCCAATAACACATTTCAAAAACATTAGAAGTTACCACGGCCAGTCTTGTATATTATGACTTCTTACTGTAACTCCTTTGCCCTTGTTAATTTAAATTTTGTATATAGTTGAATTGAAGAGCATTCAAATAGAATATTTTAGGTCCCAACTGTATCAAAATGGGATGCATTTGCATATCAACCAGTAATGATGTATGTATTTTGATGAACATCAATGGTTCTCCCAAAGCTAAGATTGTAGATCATAAAGGGTGTTTTTGAGATTTGATTAATTTATTTATGTGTTGATTAATAGTTTTCAGACTATTTGTCTCGTTTATTTGTATTTAGGTCTAGTTTTAAAATTGTGTATATACACAACTTTGACCAATAATTTGATTATATTAACTCAAATGACTTGTTTGTCCATAATTGGAAAAAAAATAGATATTGTTCTTTGAAATAAAATTTTGAGCATCTTTGTTTAAAAGTGAAATGTCTCATAACTAATCTGGATTGAAATATACTCTTGAAAATATGATATCTCCTTGATCTTAGTTCCATAGGAAAAAAATGCAACTTCGTGGAGTGCGATGTGTAAGTTGGAAACATAAATTTCATTTTGTAGATTTTAAAGTTTATTCCACCCATATTGTAGGATGATTTTCATGGCTTTTGGCATTAAATAAAAATTATCATCTGATGTTTACTATGATTAGTTAGGAGGACATTACATTAATTAACATATGATATAGTGCTAAGTTGAGCTTGTGATCTGTTGGTTTTCTTTGGTAGATTTGAATCAAGATATTAAAATGATTTCATATTATGCTTCATTGTCAGAACAAGTTCAGGTACGGGAAAAAACTTCATAACTACAATACTCCAATAGGCATGAAATACCCAATAGGAATAATTTTAGGGATGACATAAAAAACGTATTTTTGGTGACTATTGAGGGTGTAGAAGTTGATGATGTCAGCATAGATGGTATACATTTCGTAAGTTTTAGAGAATAATGCATTCTAGTTGATCAATTGAAAGATAGGTACTGTTGTATCTTAAGAAACAATC
The DNA here is from genome assembly GCA_034641835.2 of Pinus albicaulis. Classification (NCBI taxonomy): domain Eukaryota; kingdom Viridiplantae; phylum Streptophyta; class Pinopsida; order Pinales; family Pinaceae; genus Pinus; species Pinus albicaulis. The sequence continues at coordinate 1,222,182,281 of CM076579.1, forward strand.
CCTTGGCTATCGTAAGGAATTAATGCTCAAGACACACACACACACACACACACACACACACACACACACACATATATATATATATATATATATGTCACAAAAATATGATATTGGATAGTCTTTGCTTAATCACCTTCAGAGATTAATTATTTAAACCCTCAAGAATATGATGTAATAAATGCTTCAGAATGCCATTATCTATTGATATTAATTGAAGTGATAGGAAGAACATGAAGGAAGCTCAAACTGATATGTTGATAAGAAAGATATATCACTTAAACTTCAGAAGAATTTCATGTGAGCGGAATAGTTAAAATGAAGGAGCGCCTATTAAGGATGTTTAACTCTTACTTACATATATAAAAAGGGACTCGCAGCTTGATTAATTCATTTTATTCATAGAAATAAAAGACAGAATGGAAACTCAAAAACATATAAACAATGGAAAATGAAATAATATTGATATTCATTCATTAATCATTAGAAAATTGAGTCCAAAATTTACAGTAGTCCAAAGGTCCAAAAAATGGAACCTTTTCCTTTATTTTCTTCGTGTTTAAATACAATGTAAAGCAATTTTTAACCACTGAAACTACTCTTAACTTCTCAAACTACTTGGAACTTCTTAAACTACCTATTACATATCATCCAAGCATCTCATTACAATTGAAATCTCTTAGCAAAGATAAAATAAAACTAAAACTTTAATCTATATGTTGAACTTGAATTTGCTTCACTGCTGCTACATTCTCCTGATTGGATGATGTGTCCTTCTGAGAATATGAAGGATCATTAGGTAGATCAACCATCCACGCTCTCCATTTCTTCCACACTTCAATATTTTTCTCACGAGAAATGATTAGCTTGTGGTACTCCAGCCTAAAGGCAGTGATCCTGCTATATATTGGTCGCTCTGTAAATAAAGTCTTCACCATCCACAATAATTGAAAATGCCTTTGAATAAAATTAATAACCGTTGCTCCCTTCAGAATCTGATTTTTCTCATGAGTGTTATCCACCTTACTTTTTGTTAATACCAATAATGGTTCATAGGAATCCCATGATAAAAGGTTTCCTTTAAGACCCCAGCATGATGGTTATCCTGCTCTATCTCTCCTGTCATACAAAATTATCAAATCTGTTCACTGCTTCTTTGATCTCTGTCAACTTATTTTTAGTTGTCTTCATGCAAGAATTTTTAATAATCAACTTATTAATCTATACATAATACATGATCCTATCTTTAATGTCATTTTCTTCTAACTCTTGATCATTTTTTGAATCAATGAAATCAATGAAGTTCTTCGCCCATATGGCTCTGTTAATGGTCTTCTTCTTATCTTCCATAACTTGCTCATCAAAGTCTCTTACAATGCTTTTCTCTTCTAATACAATATTCAAGGATTACCAACCTACTTTCATTTCTCCAATGATTTCATTTGAGATGATATCTTTAGCTAGTATCAAAGTTATATTTCCCTTCAACTTCTCCTTTAGACTCTTGATTTCAGAATTGGTCATTTGACAATCTATCTTGTACTTATTTACTTCTCTTTCCTGGGCCTGCATTATTTTTGTTACTGTTTCCAGATCACTCTATGACTTTCTAAGCTCATTCTCTACCATTTTCAGTTCAGTGGTTAATTGAGATAATTGTGTTGTTGGATCATCATTTCCAGATGGCATGATGATAGTACAGGAATGGGAAATAAACTTGGATTTGCAATTTAAGTACAGCTTCTTTCAAATTAGAGATCTCCTCTTCTTTCTGCAAGATCTATTGAAGAGGATTTTCCTTTTCACTTTCCACTTCTACCACCTCTGCTGCAATTGAATGTTCTCCTCTAGGAAGTTTCCACTTTTTATTTAACAAAGAAATCTTTGACTCTGCAGTTTGTAATAATTTCTGCATAGCAGCCCTGTCATTTGGATCCACTCCAATCTTCACAATTATCTTCTTTAATTCCTCATTTTGGGTTGTTAGGGCCCTGGTGTTAGGATTCTCCAATTTCAGTTGCTTGATGACCTTCCCTAGCATATTCTCTGCCTTAAGAGCCATTGCATTTGTCTTGGTCAGATCATTCACTATTAATTGACCTTTCTGCATGTGTAGATTGACCTTATCAAGAAAATATATCTTCCTCACATCAATGGTTAGATTTACAGTTCTGAAAGTACTTGATGACCCTATAGTCATATCAGAAGGGTGAGAGAGTGAAATTTTAAATTGATCTCTTTCTAGATCCATGGTAGTCAATAATCTAGTCTAGTCTGAAGTTACATGATATTCAACCTATGCCTCCATACTAGCCTTCATCTTTTGATTATTTTTAGAAATTTAAGCAAACACCTGTTTAATCAAAGGAATTTGATCCTTAGCATCTCCATGTCTTCTTGGTGAGGCTGGAACATTTTTTTCATCTCCGAGTTGAAGAAGGAAACTAGCCTGAGCACCCTCTATGTCTTCAGTGAATTTCGCTCTCTTTTCGGCTCTTTTCTCTTCATCTTTGGAATCTACAACTGCCTCTTTTTATTTACATCCATGATATTCAACCCCAAATGCAAGAATTCATCCAAATTTTGAGATAAAAAGATATATGTGAGAAGAGAAGGGAACCTGAATGATCCAGTGAGCGATAAACTCATGAGTTGAGTATTGATGACCTCCTACTAGTAAGAATGAATGTCTAGCACTACTCCTAGCTTCATCATCAAAGAAAATAGTCCCAGTATGGATTTATCAACTAGGTTGTCGTCCTCCTTTCCTAGTATATTCAATATACACCACAGCACTGGCTGAAATTATTCATCAAAAAATTCTAGGGAGAACTCCTTACTATCTGGTGCAAACCGCTTCATGTTTGGCTTTAGGAAGAATGCGAACTGAGTGAATTCTTCTCTTGCAAGATTATCATAATATGCTGCCAATGATTTGTCATTGAATTGAACATCAGATTCAGACTCTGGGTAGCATAAAGCTTGATGGACTAATTGGGCTGAGACTTGTAGAACATTCTCTCCTAGGCAATTGATTACGAAGCATTTACCAGGATACATGACATATACCAACCAGTGCACAAACTAGGGAAAAATATGAGTCCTTGTGATACATGCAGACAATACGCCTGACTTGCCCATGGTGGAAAAAATAGGACAAGCTTTATCTTTTAAACAAATCTATTGATAGAAGGGGATATGCTCTAGGGAGCAAGCGGTATCTTTGATATCCCTGTCAGTGTCCATGAGAGGAATATGAGTGGAAGAACTGGAAAGCTATGAATATCTCACCATGAGACGGCTCGGGGTGGTGAACAACAATAGAAAAATACTAATGAAATAGGGTTGACAAATACAAAGAAGTAGCAGTTAATATTCTGAAAAGAGAAGAATGCTTAAATAGATGGCGTGGGGTCTTAACATTAAATTTTGATTTGACTCACAAAAGACCGTTAAATGATACCATGACGCGGCTGAAAGCTGTCACCCAAGAAGCAGGTTACGTCACTGTGGGAGGCCTTTAGGGTACAGAGCGCTCATCAGGGCCTTGCCGCCGCAATGAATCCAAACCATTGATCGAGATCGGCTGGTTGTTCAGCGGGGTCAACTGTGGAGGCACCTTCCCCATTAACCCATACGTTCATTGTGCCCCCAGGTTGCTATTTTTGACCTCTAACAACATAACCCTTGGATCCCACTTACTTATGCACTTGAACATTAAATGAGACACTAGGTCCCACCTCTACGGATCCTTCAAAATATTTAACTTTTGTCTTTACAAAAACATTGCAACTTTGGTTAAAGTATGAGGAAGCTCTACTTTAAAAAATATTTTTATATTTTTCCATTTTTTTTGTAATTTTGGAAAAAATTAAAATAGAGATATTTCAAATGAGCCACAACATTTGGCTCCACCTAAGGATACTGTTTTTTTCCATGAAACACTAAGAACTGAAAATTAGTGCCTTTACTTCGGGCATGGAGTCAAATGTTGTTTGATGAAATATGAACAATGAGAAATCTGGATATGTACAATCATAAACCATAATATCTTAATGTTGGAAGTAGTTTTTGAGATATTTCCCATTCATAGTCAGTTGTACTATCTCCCCATCAAGATTCTCCAAAATGAATGTGTTATTTGATCTTACCTCAGTAATATTGTATGGGCCATACCAGAGTGGGTTGAACTTACCGTGTTTTCCCTTTTCTTCTCTTCTAGTGTCCCATCTTAACACCAAATCTCCAGTTTGAAAAAGAATCTCCTTTTCTTTTCTATCAAAACTAAACTTCATATTTTCTTGTTAAGTGATCGAATTTTCTCTGACTTTGTTCCTGCTCTCACTCGATTCTATAAATTGGTTCAACCTTCTCACCAGTGCATTAGGTTCTTCTTGTGTTTCTTGAAAGAAGGAAATCACTGGTCTAGCCAACTGAGTAGGAAATAAAGCTTGAGTTCCATAAACCAGTTCATAAGGGGACTCACCTATAGATATTTTAGTAGTTACTTGTACCACCCAAAGAGCGAATGTCAATTTTGAATCCCAGTTTTTCTGATTTTCACTAATCGTATTCTTAAAAATCTTGACCAATGTCTTGTTAGAAGATTCATCTAGCCCATTCCCTTGAGGATGATATGCTATGGAGTGAGATAATATAACATTATATGTTTGGAAAAAGTTAATGAATCGAACTGAATTGAATACCTGGGCATTATCAGTTACAATCTTGACTGCACACCCAAACCTGCTAAAGATATTTTCTTCTAGAAACTTCATTACTACGTGGTCATTAGCCTTTCTGGTAGGTATTTCCTCCACCCACTTTGCTAAATAGTCAGTGGTAGTCGGAATCCACTTGAACTGTCCAATTGATGGTGGATTAATCTCCCCAATAAAATCTAATCCCCATTTCCTAAAGGGCTCTTCAATGAACACTCAAAGAACAGGTAGAGGGGCTAACCTTTTCTTTTCTACAAATAAAGGAGATTTCTAGAAGCTTCTAACGAGTCTGTATACATCAACAAACAAGGAGAGCCAGTAAAAACCATATTTGAGGATTTTATGAGCAGTAAATTTCCAACTATAATGGCCTCCACATAGACTCTCATGATATTCTTTTACAACTTTAATCGATTCACCTTCCTTTAAACATAACAACAAGATGCCAGTAGGATCCTTCCAATATAACTTAGCTTCAATTATGACATATGATTGGGATTTGAGCTTAAGGGATTTGTATTATATTTTATTTAGTGAGGTTGGGAAAGGGAAAAAACATAAGTAATGAACAATATCCTTATACCAATCAAAACATATAAATTTGTATGTAATTTTTTTTTCTGTACTTCTCTGACTCCTTTCATCAACAACTTCATCCAAGGGTGCCAGCAAATTAATCCCCAAAGCTTGAAAATTTGACTCTGTTTGGAGTTTTTACAAACCTTGACCTTTGACCAATATAGTGGGCTTCATATCTAAGTCATACTCTTGGATTTTAGCTATCTAATTTCCTCTTTTACCTTCAACATCACTTTGAAATAACACATATTTCACAACAAAGTTAGGAACATAAGCAACTATCTCAGACTGCAGCACATAAGTCCTGAAATATTTTAATGCTTTGACTAAAGCATATACCCATTTTTCCAAAATGTTGTACTTGAGTCTAGCGTCCCTGAGAACTTTACTGAAAAATACCATAGGATTTTCTTCACCATCTTCATTCTTTTGCAACAACACAACAACAATGTAGTAGGTGATGCAAATGAAAATATTTGAAAAGCCTTTTGATAATCTAGGCTGATCAGAAAAGGAGCTTCTTGAAGGGCTTCTTTAATCCTAGCAAAGGATTTTCTAGCATCCTTATCCCATTTTACTTCTACATTCTTCTTCAGCATATCTATTATGTTTTTGAAAATTTCGACATAGTTTGGGGAAAATATCCTCAGGAAATTTATTTTTCCCAGAAAACTCTGGATATCCCTTTTACTCCTAGGAAATGGAATTGTCTGAATGGCTTCTACTCTTGTTGGGTCAATTTTTACTCCCTGATTTGAAACTATATGTCCTAACAACTTTCCTTCCTCCAAAGAAAATAAATATTATTTTGGATTCAATGACAGCACAAATTTTCTTCATTTCTAGAAATCCTTCTATAAATGCTCCAAGTGTTCATCATCTGAACCTGAAAAAATGGTCACATCACCCAAATATACAACTACAAACTTATCACCCACAAATTCTATGTCCATTGCCCTTTGAAAAGTGGCACTTGCATTCATAAGGCCAAATGGCATTCTTGCATACATGAACATTCCCCATGGCATGGTAAAAGTTGTTTTCTTCTGATCTTATTTTTCAACTACTACCTAATTGTATCTGGAGAAATCATCAACCATAGAAAATTTGTATGCTCCTATCACTTTCTATAAGACATAGTCCATCTTAGGCGAAGGATAATTATCTTTAAGTGATGCCATGTTTAAATTCCTGAAGTCAACACATAGCCTTATTTTTCCATTCTTTTTCCTCACAGGAACTAGGTTAGAAACCCAGTCTAAATAACTCAATGGGACTATAATTTTTTCATGCAGCAAATTTTTAACTTCTTTTTCAATTGGGGCAAGGATCAATGGATTGATCTATCTAAGTTTATGTTTGTGAGGCTTGATCCCATCCTTCAAAATTATCTTGTGTTGAATTATGTCTATGTCATATGTCTTCAAATCCTCATAAGACCATGCAAACACATCCATATATTTTTTAAAGAGATCAATGTAGCTTTCTTTACATTCTTAGGGACACCCTTGAATAACTTAACAACCTTGGGCTCATGTTGAGTTCCCAGATTACAATCTTCCATCTCACCCTCTTGGGGTACATTCTTTGGATCCATTGCTACATCATTTGAATAAAATAATCTTTCAAGAGGAACAAATCCTCTGGGAAATATGTTATCTTTCAACTGGATTATTTTATGATCACCTATTGATTGCTTAAGGTTTTTCAGCTCTTCATTCTGATCAATCTGTTCACTTTCTTAGTCTATTTCAATATCTTCAAAGTTTTCTGTCATTGTCAAAAAATGATTTATCTACTCATCATCTTCAAATACCTACCAGTTCTTGACATTGTCAGGAATAGAGGGTTTGTGCCTCATTCAATTTCAAACCTTAGTTTCGGATTCATAGGTGGTTTGAAAGTACTAGCTGCAACTGCGAGTGAATCTACGATTCTGTTTTATTTTTTGGAATGAATTGAAGATTCGAAGCTTAAAAATAATTTTCAACCAAGTCCCACACTTCGTTTCTATATGATCTTAGCCTTGGATTCTTGGTTTGACAAAGTTTTTTAATCTACCTTATAATCAACTCAGAATCACCAAAAATGGAAATACACTAGATTCCCATTGGTTTAGCCGTTTGAAGACTTAAAATTAATGCCTCATGAAAACACATCCATATATTTTTTAAAGAGGTCAATGTAGCTTTCTTTACATTCTTAGGGACAGCCTTGAATAACTTGACAACCTTGGGCTCATGTTGAGTTCCCAGATTACAATCTTCCATCTCACCCTCTTGAGGTACATTCTTTGGATCCATTGCCACATAATTTGAATCAAATAATATTTCAAGAGGAACTAATCCTCTGGGAAATATGTTATCTTTCAACTGGATTATTTTCTGATCAGCTATTGATTGCTTAAGGTTTTTCAGCTCTTCATTCTGATCAATCTGTTCACTTTCTTGGTCTATTTCAATATCTTCAAAGTTTTTAGTCATTGTCAAAAAATGATGTATCTGATCATCATCTTCAAATACCTACCAGTTCTTGACATTGTCAGGAATAGAGGGTTTGTGCCTCATTTCAATTTCAAACCTTAGTTTCAGATTCATAGGTGGCTTGAAAGTACTAGCTACAACTGCGAGCGAATCTACGATTCTGTTTTCTTTTTTTGGAATGAATTGAAGATTCAAAGCTTCAAAATAATTTTCAACCAAGTCCCACACTTCGTTTCTATATGATCATAGCCTTGGATTCTTGGTTTGACAAAGGTTTTTAATCTGCCTTATAATCAACTCAGAATCACCAAAAATGGAAATACACTGGATTCCCATTTATTTAGCAGTTCGAAGACTTAAAATTAATGCCTCATACTCAGCTACATTATTCGTTGATTCAAATTCATGCTTAAAATAAAAAGGCACAAAAGTACCTTCTGGAGATATCAATAAAAGTCTAGCTCCTGTGCCATCTTTTGAAAAGGCACCATCAAAGTAACACTTCCAAATTTTTTTTGAACACAACTCATTATGTACAATTTTTGAAGAGATTTGCTTCTCTGAGTCTTCAACAAACTCTGCATCTTCGTGCAACATAAAATAAGAAAGATCTTCTTTTTCTTGACCATAAATGTGGGAATTTCCTACATATTTCTTTGTGGTAGTTTTAACAAATATTGTTTCTCTATATAACATTCTTTCTTCCCGATTAAAAATAGGAATAATATCATATGTGAAGTCCAATTTTAAAACTCCTCAAAGCTTCGCTCCCAAAGATATGGACAAAATCATACCAAACCTAGTCAGAATATCTGCGACCACTACATCCATCATGATACTTTTGGATGGAATTTGGGCCAAGGATACCACCATGTCTTTGATAAGCCCAACACACTTCACCCTTTTAGAATCAAATGAATATAGGTCTCTATAGGGTTTACTAATTTGTAAATTTAGTTCTTTCATTACAGATAATGGCATGAGATTATGTGAAGCACCTAATTCTAACATACAATTATGAAGAATGAAATCATGAATAAGCAGTGATATATAAGATGGGGGAACAGAAGATTCTACCTCTTCCACATGTGGACCAAAAGTGACCACTATATTGTCTTCTTGCAAATTCACAGTATCACCAATGTCATGAGACTGAGAAAGATTAATGAATTCTGCAATCTCTTTCTTGTAACTGAGTGTCATAGCTAGCTCAAGAAGGGGTACTTGGACTTTGACCTTTTCTAGCTCCTTCGATAGACTGAAAGCTTGATTTTGTTTGACAAATTTCTCAGGTTCATCTTCATTTCTGCTAGGATTAGAAATTTTTTCAATCATAGTAACGAACTTCTCCAAATTACTAGTATCAATAGACTTGTTTCGGGAAGTCCCAACCTGTTGTATTTTTGTTCCACTTGCTGGATTCATAGTTTCTTCCCCTTATCAAATTGTTTTACTGAGTTCTTTGGTTGTGGAGTCGCCATTGGAGAAGAGACTAACTCTTTCTATTGCTCTTCATCATCCCGCATCCTTGATCTCTTTCTTGATCTTAAATCATATTCCTTATGCAGCCCTGCTTCCATAAAATTTGTAAATTGCCTACAATATTCATCCATCTCTTCTTGGTCAAAGGATGCCTCAGCTTCGATGTATCCATCTTCGCATTCTTCCTCTTCCTAATATTATTTCATGTACATAGAATATATGTAATCTTCAACTTCCCTTTAATCATTTTCAATAGACTATGAAGTTGTTGCTTCTATATACATTGGTGCCTGAACTTGGTCTTGATCTCTCCTCTCCCTCTGCAAAATTTGGAGGGGTTGATTTCTAAATTAAGGATTGAAAACTCATCTATTTTGTTGTGTAGACCTTTGGGAGTTTTTATTCTCTAACTCCATCTTTACTAGCTTATTCGACAAATTCTTGATAAACTTTTTCATGTCATCAATCCTCTGATCCTGTGGTGATCCTTCTTTGGCCTTGCTTTTCTCTTGAACTGACTTCTTTTCTTGTGTTTTCCCAGCGGCAATCAAGTTTTCTTCAATTTCCAAAGAATCAGTATGGATTTTTTCAAGAGCAGGAGATCTCCTTTCTCTTAGAGTGAAGCTGAAGTCTGACTCAAAGGTTCCAACAAAAACTACCTTGGCTCCAACAGGAGGGGGCTTCATTTCTATGGGTTAACTATTGTACAATTTGTTGAATCTTTTAATAAAATTAGTCATGTTTTCATATGAATTTTTATTGATTGCATTAAACTCCATCAATGAGTAACCATGATCTCTTTTTTCACCCCATATTCGGGTGAATTGTGTTTCTAATTCATCCCAATTATTAATTGAGCCATTCAGAAAACCTTTAAACCATTTTCTTTCCTCTCCATTCAGAGACTATACAAAAAGTGTCATCACTACATCTAGATGTTCTACATTTAGATTCTCACCAAAAAAGCAAAACAATGGCACGTGTTGTTTTGCAGCCACTTCATCTTCACTGGTAAAATGAGTAAGTAACTTGAGGTATTCTTGGGCCATGACATTCATAGGTTGCGGAAGATTTAACAGTGCATACCTGTCCATTAACAAAGCAGGGGCCGCCATGTTTACACCTTGGTTAACCGCTCCTTGAGTATGTGGGGTTAATGAACCGGTTGTGAATGTGAATTAAGGGGGTGAAACGAATAATATGGGAAGGGGTTGATGAAAAATGGCAGAAGAACCATCAAAAGTATTTGGTTGAGCTTGCGTGAAAGTAAATGAAATAGACTCAAAAGATTTTTCTTCTAACCCTGGTTCTTGAAAATGGATAGGTGGGGAAAAGGATTCTTGTTCCAAGAAAGTGAGTTCCCTAGAAATATCCCTAGATGAAGGGTTATGTGAACTATTGCCAGGTGCAGGCAGTGTAGGATTAGGTGTGGAAGGGTTTTTTGGTTTCTAAGCCTTTTTAGAAACCAATTTTTTGGGATTTGATAGAATAGGAATTTTATGTTGAGAGGTATCTGACCTGGCATGAGGTCTTTTATATGCCAGAATTATGGAATAACAAACACAATCTGATATTTCCCCCTCTCTAAACAACCAGAGGAAATAGAAAAAGAACCCAAGGAATGAACTTCGCTTTTTAGCTCCCCGGCAATGGTGCTAAAAAATGTTGTATCTTAAGAAACAATTCGTTGGGTGTGGTAAGGAATCAGTGCTCAAGACATTTATATATATATATATATGTCACAAAAATATGATATCAGATAGTATTTGCTTAATCACCTTCAAAAATTAATTATTTAAGCCCTCAAGAATCTGATATAATAAATGCTTCGCAATGCCATTATCTGCTAATATTAATTGAAGTGATAGGAAGAACATGAAGGAAGCTCAAACTGATATGATAATAAGTAGGATCTATCACTTTAAACTTCAGAAGAATTTCATGTGAGTGGAATAGTTAAAATGAATGAGCGCCCATTAAGGATGTTTAACTCTTACTTACATATGTAAAAAGAGACCCGCAGCTACATTACTTCATTCTATTCATAGAAATAAAAGACAGAATGGAAACTGGAGAACATATCAACAACCACAGATGCAAGAATCTTAATCTTCATTCATTAATCATTATAAAATTGAGTCCAAAATTTACAGTAGTCCAAAGTTCCAAAACTCAGAACCTTTTCCTTTCTTTTCTTTGTGTTTAAATACAATGTAAAGCAATTAGTAACTACTGACACTACTCTTAAATGCTCAAACTACTTGGAACCAATTAAAATAACTATTACATATAATCAAAGTATCTCATTACAATCGAAATCTCTTAGCAAAGATAAAATAAAACTAAAACTTTAATCTATAGGTTGAACTTGAATTTGCTCCACTGCTGCTACATTCTCCCAATTGGCCGACGTGTCCTTCTGAGAATATGAGGGATCATTAGGTAGATCGACCATCCACGCTCTGCATTTCTTCCACACTTTAATATTTATCTTGGGAGAGTTGATAAACTTGTGGTACTCCAGCATCAAGGCAATGATCTTGTTGAATGTTGGTCTCTCTGTATGTAAAGTCTTCACCATCCACAATAATTGAAAATTCCTCTGAAGAAAATTAATAACCGTTTCTCCCTTCAGAATCTGAGTTTTCTCATGAGTGTTATCCACCTTAATTTTTGTTAATACCAATAATGGTTCATAGGAATTCCATGATAAAAGGTTTCCTTTAAGACCCTAGCATGATGGAAATCCTACTCTGGCTCTTTTGTCATACAAATTATCAAATCAGTTCACTGCTTCTTTCATCTCTGTCAACTTATTTTCAGCTGTCTTCCTACAAGCATTTTTAATAATCAACTTATTAATCTCTACAGCTTACAGGATCCTAACTTTAATTTCATTTTCTTCTAACTCTTCATCAGTTTTTGAATCAATGAAATCAATGAAATTCTTTGCCCATATGGCTACGTTAATGATCTTCTGCTTATTTGCCATAAATTACTCCTCAAAGTCTCTGAAAATGCTTCTCTCTTCCAACACAATAGTCAAGGATTCCGAAGCCGTTTTCATTTCTCCAATGATTTCATTCCAGATGATATATTTAGCCTTTATCAAACTTATATTTCCCTTCATCTTCTCCTTTAGACTCTTGATTTCAGCATTGGTTGTTCGAAAATTTATCTTGTACTTATTAACTTCTCCTTCCTGGTCCTGCATTATTTTGTTACTCTTTCCAGATCACTTTGTGCCTTTTTGAGCTCATTCTCTGCCATTTTCAGTTCACTGGTTAACTGAGATAACTGTGTTGTTGGATCATCATTTCCGTATGGCATGATGATAGTACATGAATGGGAACCAAACTAGCTTTGCAATTTAAGCACAAATTCTTTCAACTTAGAGATCTTCTGTTCTTTCTGAAAGAGCTGTTGAAGAAGATTTTCCTTTCAACTTTCGAGTTTTTCCACCTCTGCTACCATTGAATGTTCTCGTGTAGGTAGTTTCATGTTTTTATTTAACACAAAAATCTCTAACTCTATAGTTTGTAATAATTTATGCACAACAAACCTGTCATTTGGATACACTCCAGTCTTCACAATTATCCTCTTTAGTTCCTCATTTTGGGTTGTTAGGGCCCTGCAGTTGGATTTCTCCAATTTCAGTTGCTTGATCACCTTCCCTAGCATATTCTCTGCCTTAAGAGCCATTGCATTTGTCTTGGTCAGATCATTCACTATTAATTGAACTGTCTGCATGTGTAAATTGACCTTATCAAGAAAAGGAATCTTCCTCACATCAAGGGTTAAATTTATAGTTTTGAAATTACTTGATGACCCTATATTCATATCGGAAAGGGTGAGAGAGAGAAATTTTAAACTAATCTCTATATTCTAGATCCATGGCAGTCAATAATCTAGTCTAGGTTGGAGATACTTGATATTCAGCCTTTGCCTCCATACTAGCCTTCATCTTTTGATTCTTTTCAGTAATTTGAGCAAACACATGTTTAATCAAAGGCATTTGATCCTGAGGATATCCATGTCTTCTTGGTGAGGCTGGAACATTCTTCTTGTCTCCTAGTTGAAGAAGGAAACCAGCCTCAGCACCTTCTATGCCTTCAGTGAACTTTGCTCTCTTTTCAGCTCTTTTCTCTTCATTTTCATAATCTACAACTGCCTCTTTTAATTTACATCCATGATATTCAACCCAAAATTCAATAATTCCTCCAGATTTTGATATAAAAAGAGATAGGTGAGAAGAGAAGGGAACCTGAACGACCCATTGAACGATAAACTCATGAGTTGTGTATTGACGACCTCCTTCCTTTAAGAAGAAATGTATAGCACTACTCCTGGCTTCATCATCAAAGAAAATAGTCCCATTACTGATTTATCAACTAGGTTGTCATCCTCCTTTCCTAGTATCTTCAATATACACCACAGCATTGGCTGAAATTCTGCATCAAAAACTTCTAGGGAGAACTCCTTACTATCTGGTGCAAACCGCTTCATGTCTGGCTTTAGGGATAATGTGAACTGAGTGAGTTCCTGTCCTACAAGATTATCATAATATGCTGCCAATGATTCGTTAGTGAATTGAACATAGGATACATACTATGGGTTACATAAATCTTGACAGACTAACTAGGCTGAGACTTGTAGAACATTCTCTCCTAGGAAATTCATTACGAAGCATTTATTAGGATACATTATAGATACCAACCAGTGCATAAAATTGGGAAAAAGATGAGTCCTAGTGATACATGTAGACAATACGCCTGACTTGGCAATGGCAGGAAAAACAAGAAAGGCTTTATCATTTAAACAGACCTACTGATAGAAGGGGAGATGCTCTAGGGATAAAGTGGTATCTCTGATATCCCTCTTGACGTCCATGAGAGGAATATGACCGGAAGAACCAGAAGGAGATGAACGTTTCTCCATGAGACAACTCGGTGTGGCAAACAACGATAGAAAAATACTAGTTCAACAGGGTTGAAAAATACAAAGAAATAACAGTTAATCTTTTGAAAAGAGAAGCATGCTTAAAAAGATGGCAGAGGGTCTTAACATTAAATGTTGTTTTGACTCACAGAAGACAATTAAATGATACTGTGACGTTGCTGAAAGCTGTCATCCAACAAGCAGGCTACGTCACTGTAGGAGGCCTTTGGGGTATGGAGTGCTCATCGGGGCCTTGCCCCCGTAATGAATCTAGACTGTTGATCAAGATCGAGCAGTTGGTCAGCGTGCTCAACTGCAGAGGAACCTTCCCCATTAAACCATGCGATGATTGTGCCCACGGGTTGCTTTCTTTAACCTATGACAACGTGACTCTTGGATCCTGCTTACTTATTCGCTCGAACATTAACTGAGACACTAGGTCCCACCTCTACAGATCCTTCAAAATATTTAACTTTAGTCTTTACAAAAACATTGAAACTTTGTTTAAAGTATGAGGAAGCTCTACTTTAACACATATTTTTATATTTTCCCTTTTTTTTGTATTTTTGAAAAAAATTAAAATAAATATATTGAAAATGAGCCACAACAGGTACTATAAAGAATCTAATTCTATTTTTCCTCATCTTATTTAATAATATGGTCCTTTCCTTGCTAAATTAGTAGATTGAAATATTTTTGACATGATATTTCTGTGAATTTTGGTTAGAAAGAATGGGTTATACTTTGTGTATTTGCATATGTTTGACATAACTCTACATGGGTTAGTTGGGCCATGTCACGAGCACATCCTCGATGGAAACCTTCTGCATCAGGAGAAATCACATGTGTGTTTTCATATTCCCCTTTTCTTAACACTTCCTATTTACCCTATTGTTTCTCCCGACCCTACCACCACACAGTTGTGTTTATTTGTTGATCTCACTTATCTCTTTCCTCCACTTCCTTAAAACCATTTTAAAGTTCCATGCAATAGGTAGATGAAGGTTTAGTTTGTGCTTACTATAGTGAGACAAACCCATTATTCTCACCATTTTTCAAAATTTTATTTCTAAATAGGTTGTAGTAACACAAAAGAGAATTTGTTTGGCATGAGATTCTATACAATTGAAATCATTTTTTCCTTCTTAAAAATATCGCCAGTTTTGTCATTGTCATAGTGTTATTGATGTAATACGTCTTCTTTACTCTTGGCAAGAAGAATGAAACATATTATCTTTATCTTTGCATGAATAATGAAACATAAGTTCATATTGTTTTTCCATACAAATGTCCATGTTTTTAGTTGTTTAAATTTTAGTTTAAACAAGTAGAAAACTATGAGTTGTAACTTGGAAGAACTGGACAACTACAAGTTTTAATATTTTCTCTTTAATAAAGGTGTTATCAGCCTTTGTTTTTTTACATAAAATTTCCACTTTTGAAAAAAGTGTTGGCTTTTAGGTTTGTTATTTGAATTTAATTTTATATATTGCATATGAGCATTAATGAGTTCTTATGGAAAATTAATAGCTATACTAGTTTCAACACAAACATGTTATGTTGTATTTTAGTGATGTAGAGACAACCTCCTCTGGAAGATCTTCTTTAAGGGGAAAAAGCATTCTAAGGTAAATAGACGTGGGACCTTAAGCCATGGATTCTAACTTCTATGAGGTCCCACGGTACCAAATATGAACAGTATATTTTTCAAATAATTCTAAAATATGGTGACAAGGGTATTTTGTTTTTTTACCATAAACATAATTAAATGGTAAAATTATTATTTCATACGCATTTTCTAGTAGAACATGTTGGACCATATCACTTTTGAATTTTGTTTTCTACTCACATTGACTTGAATGCCAAATTCCAGAGTCATCAAAGCATGTAGAGATCCTTAATGCAACATTCATGTTATGGAAGCGCAAAAAAATAATAGCTACTATTCGATTTTGGTATTTAGGTATATAGCTTGATATTTTACTTTTTCAAAGGCATTGCAGGTTGTAAGATAATTTGATAATGACATATTTATTAGAGGAAAAAATATTTTGATGAATGACCCTAATACATTTCATTTTATTAATGGAGAGAGGTAGCAAACATTAAAGTTAGTTCCGTTATGAACCTTCAAAATTGTATTATGTTGAGTCTCAAAAGAAAATGTCATGAAGGAAATGTAAGTGAATGATTTTAAACTTATCCTAAAATTTAGTATTTTTTGTATGGAATGATTTGTATAGTGTAGAAATTTTATAATAACTATTGTTTCATTTTTATATACTATTTTCATTTCTCAACTGGTACATGTTTGAATATTTTATTTTTGCAAGGATTATACAAATCCAAATTTTCCTATTTTTCCTTCTCTCATCAATGGATTGGGGAAAGTAAAAGAAGTATGGTGTCAAATTAATTTGTGTAGATAAAGTTGTTATATCAATGGTATTTGTTTTTATTCAGTTCATTATAGTTTGGCATTGGGATTGATGGACAAAGATGAGAGTGATAGAGTAGTGTTATTACATCTATTGAGAACATGCAACATGTTGTGATTTTTTATGTTTTTAATATGGTATGTTGGAAAACTGCAAGTTATGTTTTATGTGTATAAGTATCTTTCAAGTTTTGAGTTTTGTTCATAATAAGTAGTTGGTCCCTTCGTTGAAACAATAGGTATTCTCAACATTTAATACAGTTCAGAGAATTGCAATGTCTTAGAATAATGTAGGATAATAGGCTTTAATTCAACGTGTAGGTATTCAGATAAATCAAGTCATTGAATATCTTATGATTCAAGAACATAAACTATTTGCTAATTAAAATTGTGCCTTTATCCTACAATGTTCGGTCCTCAGCCATCATTTTTAACCAAATATCATATTGAGTCCCAATCCAACTTTGTTCCCCCTCTTGAAGGATTTATAAAAAAAAATTTTGATAGTGCATCAGAAGGTAACCCCAAACCGACAAGTTTCGAGGGAATCCTTAAATATGTGAACGCAAATCACTTGGGTCCCTATGCAAGGTTCTATGGAATGATTAATGTCACCCCCACATCAAAATCAATCAAGATTTATATATTTTAGGGTCGAGTGAATAGAATAAGGGATTTAATTTTCTCCTTCCCCTATGTGATTCCCTCTCACACGTGGAGAACAACAAACAAAGTAGCTAATTTTTAAGCCAACTATGGGATACAAGAGTCAAACCAGGAATTCACCTCTCGTTAGCCTCCTGCTATAGACCCATAGGACTTGTATACATTATTAATGATGGTAGATAATGATAATTATTCCCTGTTGGGGGTGGAAAACATTGACAATGAGGCTTAAGACATAGACATTGAATGACCTTCCATGCGACATCAATCAGACATAAGCGTGTTGAACCAGTAGAGCTTGGTATTGTGAAAGTGAACATTCTTAAGGTGACTTGGATTATAACAATGGTGGTAATGGCACTTGTTTTCATTTTTTGGCATTGGCAGATGAGGGTCTAGATTGTAGGGGGAATTGCCTCCACAAGAGTCACAAGAGGCCTCATAGGAGAGCCAATCTTGTATTCTCCTTTATATTGGGTTATTGGGTTATCTCTCTTCTATGTCTTTCTTCTCTTTTCTCCAACATGTTCTTGTTTCAAATAATCCAAGTTTCACAGGTATTTGGGGGATTCTATTTTTCCAATCTCCTCTAAGCCTTGCGGAGTCACATCCATTTGAGCTTTTTCTAAAGCCTTCCCTTTACAAATGGGGTCTCACTCTAGGATAGTAATTTTTTTGTTTACATCATTCTCCTCCCATTCCTATCTCACTAATGATGACTCTTATCTACGTATGGTTAACCGGAAATTATTAGTTTAGGTGTGGAAATTTTGGAGGGATTCGATATTCACTGCAAAAAGTTGCATATGTATGAATATCTACATATGGTAAACTGGAATTTGTTAATTTAGAGGTGGAAATTTTTAATTCCAATGACATATTGGAGTTTAATTAATTAAAACATTAAAAATTTTCAATAATCCAACTATATATGGTTGTAATGTATCAATCCCTTACAGACATACCTACACTAAGTCAGTCAACTTAAGACTTAATACCTGGTCCATGTTGATATCCAATCACTCTAAATAACAACTTCCAAGTGGAAAGGTATTAAATGGACTTGACAAGTTGTGTGAGATATACATATCAAAGACTTAAATGCAAAGAGAGGGAGAATAGTTAGAGATAAATAGTGAAAATGCAGGGAAAGTTGAAAAGGAGCGAGGAATGGATAATAACTTCACCAAATATTATAATATTTACTCACAGATGGTATGTGTTTGTTGAAGGTGTCCACGTGGTCAGAAGTGAGAGGACTTGAAAAAACTTTTTCCCCATGCTCTTGTGATGGCCTAAGGAGAATGGTATACATCTTATGGTATTATTTTTGTAGGCGTTGAGAAAAAGGGTTAGGGTTTCATTGTAAATTTGCACATTAGGGTTAGGGTTCGATAGAGAAGAAACTAATGTGGATATCATAGATTTTAATTTGTTATTTAATGGTGTATGATATTTCTTCATCTACAAAATTATCTTCTAGAAACATGTTCTTCAAATGAAATTGGCGATGTCCAACCTGCACTATTTTTTCAAGTTTTTTGTGAAAACACTTGTACTGATTTTTAATGATGTGACTACTGGTGAATTCAAAGTGTATGGCATATTTTGGGAGGAGGATTAGTCCTTTTGAGCTTTTTCTGACCATTTTATTTCCTTTAAAGATAATTATTTTTTATTTATTAATTTTTTATATATTTAAATTATTAGAAATATTTTAATGTAACAGATAAATTTATTTTTTACACTAAAAAAACACGTAGTTAAAGCTATTGATATACCTAATATGAATATTAATATAAATAATAATATTTAATAATTATTATTAATAATAATATTTCATAATTAATATTACTAATAATATTAAATAATTAATATTAATATGCTTGATATAAGTGTATTATGGTATATGAATGACATTTAAAAATGTAT
Organism: Pinus albicaulis; assembly: GCA_034641835.2. NCBI lineage: Eukaryota > Viridiplantae > Streptophyta > Pinopsida > Pinales > Pinaceae > Pinus > Pinus albicaulis. The sequence continues at coordinate 1,222,201,516 of CM076579.1, forward strand.
TATAGAAGAGAGGAATAACCTGTTTCTGAGTTTTTTTAAAAACTTAGAAACAGGTTATTCCTCTCTTCTATAATCTATTTCACTTGTATGTAATCTCTTTTTAATTTACAAATGTAGATTTTCTAGTAATGTAGTCAAGCCCTCTCCCAAAAATATCATGAACCTCACAAACCTTATTCACATAAAAGTAAAATAATGAGATACATTAGCTACCCAGAACTTTATGACATATCAAAATATCACAAAACTTATTCACAAAATTAGTGTAGGTGGGAGCCTACGATAATACCCTAATCCTTAATAAGTCTTAGAAGAATTGTGGTTTTTTTTAATTCCTTTACAAATCCTTCACATTACCGCGTGCTAAGTTCGCTTTTTGTTCATGGTAAAATTTTCCTCTCCCTCTTGCACTATAAAAAAATAAAATAAAGGGCCTTATAAATCATGAGTTTGATTGAAGAGGGGCTTTGCCACGCAACAGTGATCAAATATCTTCCTATTCTTCTTCTTCTTTCTTGTTGACGAAGCATAGATAAAAAAATTCTTCTTGTGAGTTTTTTCTCATCATTTGTGGTGATCTAAGGAAGAGGGAGGAGGGTAATTTCAGATCGATCGAGTGTTTGACTCCTTTAGAGAGATGGCAGGGGAGAACCCTAAGACTCGAAACATGTGGAATACAGTGAAGTCATTTGTCAATGGAGGAGCCTTTGGTATGCTTCCAACGTGTCTGGTCCAATTCCTAGACATGATCAAGGTTTTTGCTATATCTCTTGGATTTTTGGGTCTTATTCTTGCTTTATGTTCACCCTTCAAATCCATTGAGGAGAGATTGATTCTTCACCTTAAAATTCAGTTATTTTTATTTTGAAATTGCAAGATCCAACCCAATATATTATGGATACAGAATCCAAATATATTATGGATACATAATTGTATGTAAACCTATTGAAAAAAAAATAGGCTCCTTGTTTTGTATTTTCATGTCCTTTAGCTTTTGTTTAAGCCCCAAATCACATAAATGTGGCCTAATCTAATTAATAACTAAGTTTTGGTGTTATTTTATGTTGGGATGTAATGGTTGAGTGGAATTGACCAAATTGTTGCAGGTGCTTATTTAGTTAGGTCAAGATTCAGGTTATAATGTGGAGAAGAACATGGTGAGGGATGAGGGATTTGGTGTTTTTTACAAGGTTGGTTTCCATTTTACGTTAATCCCTGAAATTTACTTATTTTTCTCATATTTGTGTGGTTCCTATAGCACACCTTGATGTTATAAATCCTTCCTCGTGGGTTCTAACATCCACTTAGAGATGATTGTGCTTTGTGGTACCTTCATTACAATGAGGGTCTTTGATGCCTACCTAGTTGCAAGCATATTAAGAAGAAATGTAGAATATTCTTGGTTGATTATTTCGATAAATATGTGATTTTGTTGACATCTTGTGACATTCCTGTATGTGAATATAGAAACTCAATTTTTTTGTATCAGTTTGAGGACTAATACCATTAGTTGTGTGCGCTAACATGGATGGAACACTAACTGCATGTTGTATAAATTGTAATGTAAATGAATAATCTCTTCTGGAAAAGGATCCACTCGTGATTCCATTTTGCAAATGCCTGCACTCACCAATTCTATTTAGATTTTAAGGTCCCCTGTTTTCGTAAGGGTAAACCTACGTATCCACCTCTTTAATCACGCACACCACAATGATGGCTTGATCTTGTGCTTGCTGTGGGGAAAATGTTGTGGCAATGGAACCCCCACATCATATTTATTTGATTTGGCCCTTATTTGAAGGGTGGATTTATAAACATTATGCACAATACATATAATAAAATATGACGAGTTCTCCATAAATTTCCTGAGAGAGTCTCCCCAACACTGTAAGCAGAATACTTTTTGCACTCAAGAAGATAAACTGGTGTTATTTCTTTTTCAAAACTAGTACAAAATATATACAATCCAAAATGCATCATTTTTGGTCTATCAAAATAGTATATGTTTAAATAGAGACAAGCATAGGATAATAAAATATAAGTAACACAATTTCAACGAAATACTATAAGAAGAGAGAGCCATGGTTATATATCTAGTCTAATTGAAAATTGATTGATATCTTTGTCAATATAGACTTTCAACTTGTTTTCCACTTCTTCAATCGTATCATGGTTGTCTTAGATTCCCTTGGGATAGTCTTAAACTCTCGTTTCTAACTCCATCAACATTATCCCCGTGACCTCCATTTCTTTGTTCAGTTCTTTCAGGCTCTTCTTGTTTCCACTTTCTCTCTTCCAATTTATAAATGCATACAAAAAAGCATTGAAAAACCTCTTTCTTTAATGCAATGGCTACAACGTATATACTTCTCCATCGACATTAATTCCTAGGGTCCTCCAATGGCTAAAACGTAAATACTTATCCATGGGAAAAAACTCATTATTTTTCATTTGTATTTCCTTTTGCATATGTTGCCTCTTTCTAAAATCAGATTTAATAATGACATGATTGTTGTTTTTGGTTATTTTGGGAATTTGAAGCTTTACACATTTTCTCCAATATTCATTAGGTTCCATTCCAATACCTTCTCCCTTCATGTGATTTTTCCTTATGGGTGGTCATAATTTAGTTTCTTCTATTATTATAACCTTGATCAAACTAAAAAGAAAACTTCTAAAATATATTTAATTCAATTATAGGAGGAGACTCAAAAACTCTAATGTTTTTTCAAATTAGCCCCAACAAGAGTGACGTAGTGACATAACGCTTTGTTTATTCTCTTTGGTCTCCATAGCGACATAACACTTTTATTTTTTCTAGCACTTAAATGCAGTTTGGTGCCAAGGCATTTCGATTTCCAATTCCATGCCTTTATTTTTTCTTAGAGATAAAATATTAGAGGAAATTCCAGCCTAAAAGTTTCCTCCTAAGGAAAAATAATAAAATAGTAGTTAAAATAATAAAATAGTAGTTATGAATTTTGGAGGGAAAAGAAAAAAACTATTTTTTTAATTGTATTTTTTGGCTTATCTACTTATAGGTTTACTAAAATTTCAAATGTCGAAACTTATTGGATGTGGAATTAAATTATGCATCCAATGAGTACCCATCATGCATACTTTTGAGAAGACCAACATTGATAAGAATTGAAGATACATTAAAAAAACATGTTGAACACGCTTTTTTAATGTATCTTCAATTTCTATCAATGTTTGTCTTCTAAAAAATATGTATGATGGGTACTTGTTGGATGTGTAATTTAGTTCCACATCCAACGAGTGTCTACACTTGAAATTTGAATAAACCTATAAAAAGGTAAGCCAAAAATACAATTAAAAAAAAAGTAGGTTTTTTTCGTTTCCATCCAAAATATTTACATGTAACTCTTTTTTAATTTAAAGGATTTTGATTGGTTTACATATTATGAAATGGAAATTATGTGAAAATTTCATGGGCACTTTTAGGCTAAAACTTCCTCTAATGTGAATTCTAATTTGGTGCCATGGAATTTCAATTTCCCATTCCACATGTTCCTGAGATGCCCCCAATGGGTGCACAACCAAGGAATTTACATAGTTTCCTTGAGTTCCATCAATGGATGCATAGTTGGGTAATTTCCCATTCCACAATTTCATCCAATTCCATCAATTGGTGCATGTCTGAGGTATTTCCCATACACCATTTCTACATATCCATGAAGCATGGTTGGTGTTGGATTTTATCATTTAGAGGTTTTGTTCTATGAGCCAAATATAGATGGTTCCCTATAACAGCCTAGACTGATATGTTTCTTTGTTCATGCTTCACTCCCATAGTCAGAAACTGAAGCGAAAACTAATGACTCGCATGTGACGAGAATAGATGTTTTCGCACACACCTCCTAATATATCTGCTAGACAATGATAAAGTAGATCATAGTCAAAGTTGAAAAGAGAAAATTTTGGCACTTCCATTACCAAAAAATTTGAAATTTAGGTTGGAAAGGGTAAAATAAAAATGTTCACACAGTGACCATTACAAAATTTGAATTCATGGATGAAATTCTTTCTTAATTTATGAGTTGATATTGGGAAATGACTTTGTATTTCCTCTTAGAGCCATTTCCACACTCTGATTTCTGATGATGAGGACTTGATGCAATGACTAGAAGAAAAATACTTTACCAAATAACTATACTATAAATAAAAGTTGCTTACTGTATCTGTAGTATGTTTGAAGCAAATCAGATCAAGCATTTAAGCCATTTTATTTTGTGTCTTAACTAGGAATAACATGCCTTGGTCTGAAAATTAATGCTGCAACTTTTATTTTGGCAATAGAAAGAAGCAAAATAACCTAGGTGGAATGGTACTCAAGGTGACTGCACCATTCCTAGAGATATGGAACTTTAGCCTCATATGTAGGTTTTAGGGTGCAAGATGACAATTCTAAAGGATTGATGAAGGGAGGAAAATGATACCATCTAGAGGTGATTTTATGATAAATGATGTACGGTAACTACTCATTGCACCATTCCTAAAGATATAGAGCTTTAACCTCATATGTAGGTTTTATGGTGTGGTAACTACTAACGATTGGCATATCTGCATTGGAGGCCTTTTTTTTCTCTCTTACATAGGAAAATACATCTATGGTTGAGTTACTTGATGTTTTATATATTTCTTATTTGATGCTTTGGAAACAAATATGACTCTGATTTGAAATTGCTACAACAAAGACCTTATAGTTTTATGGTACTTCTCTTGATTTTAAAGGTGCATTTCTCCCTTTTTAACTCATTACTTTAACATCAAACAATGTGGAAAGTATAAAGAAAAAAATATATTTTGAGGAGAAATCTCGGAGGTGAAATCTCCCTAGTCATTGGCAATCCGAAAATTCTAGAATCAATGTATGTGAATCCAAAAGTCTAATGTATATTTGTTTTTATATTGTTTGGGTTTTCATTTAAGTTTGTTCTTACAATGCCATTTATATGGAGCAAGTATTTATAATGTTATGGTGTTCTTAATTGATTTATTATGTATTTAGTGTAGTGACCTCAAAAAAAATGCTCTGTATGGCCAAATTCCCTACGATATTGGCTATTTCTCTGCTTTGAAAATCATGGGAGTTTCGCTTTCTCATCTTGTGATGGTAAGATTGGTTTGGCTTCTTTCTTAATGAAATGGACTGGTTCTTTTAGGAAGGCCTCATTTCAAACATTTATAAGTCCAAGAAGAAATAATAGTTAACAATAAGTTGGTTTAAGTTTTGATCATATCCCAACACTAAGAATCTAGTTGAAGGTTACTCTATTATAATTTTTATAGATAAATGGGTCACAATAAAGTATTATGATAAAAAAAAGAATGTATTTTGATGAGATATAATATGACCGACTGATCTGCTCTTTTCCTATGAAAATCTATCTAGTGAAATCAAATAGTCATTAATCTAATGGTTTCATAGAGATCCTTGAGTTGTTTTCATCTTAAATGTTGTTGTAAAGATGTCTTTTATAATTATTTATATGAATACATTCGTTTTTTGATATCTAAGTTGAAACAACTTGTACAACTATAAGTATTGTAGCATCATATGGTTGTTAGCTCTTGTACAGGGTTTTGTTCGGTTGTAGTGATTTCTTTATTTCGATCTGTATTAGAAAATAAAAATAGTTTTCGTAACACATAGACCAAATTTACAGGATTGTGAATAATAACAAGGTAATGGGACCTATTGCTTCTACATTGTCTCAATTTCCAAACTTGAATACCATGTAAGTTGAGAGTGCTAGTTTGGGTTCTGCTCTCTTTTCGGTTCTTTACTTGTTGAAAACGTTTATAGGATGTGGAAATTACGGTGTCTAGAGATCCCATCATTAAATTATATTATTTTACATTTTTCTAGGGACTTGGAATGTAATCAATTAAGTGGGGAGATTCCTAGGCTTATCTATTGGAATGAATATTTGCAATAATTGTAGAGTTTGGATCCTTTTCAATTGTATGACTATGTTTCCTTGTTATGGAAAAGGTGTCATTATTTTCTTGTTAATGTTTCGAAGGAAAATTTCAAGTTAATTAATATTGTTCTTGCTTGTTTTTTCAAACCACAATTTGGATATTCTACCTAAAATTATCATATTTTTATAATTTCAAGGAGGTTATGCAACAACTTATTTGTTGGGACACTGTCCCCTGACATGTGTCACTTTATAGGGTTTTGGTACTTGTAAGTCACTACATTTGTATCTTTAAATTGTTACATATTAGCATAGATTTTTCAAGAAATCAAGGGATTTTACATACAAGATTATTCGTGGAAGCTCAAATTTTTTTTACCTTTAAACATTTTCATCTCAATCACAGAGTGATGTTGCAAAGCAACAACTTGACAAGCACTATTCCTAATAATATTGGAAACTATACAAACTTGAGATTTTGTATATTTTTCTGATTTTCCCAACTGAGTTATAAATGGAAAAATGGGTTGACAATTGAATGGGTTAAAATTGGGTTAACATTGGATTTCTACAAGTGGATACTCTGTACATATACAATTTTCTAGAGCGAAGTTGTGTTGTGGTGTGCTATAACATCATTTATCCATATTCTGTCTCTTCTATATTATATATAGAAAATTTGATTCATGTTTATGACTATACAATATGTGAGTAAATCTTAAATTCTATATTTCAGAAACAAGGAGGAATCAATTCCATTTTAGATGAATATTGGTACACACATGTTCTCTTCCTCTGCATTCATTTTGATGTTTTTTGTAGAGGAAGTTGTTTTTTTCTAGAAAATGGCTTATAGCTGGTTACTCTACAAATGGAACATTTGATTACAGATGGATCTATTTTTTCCAGTCAATGTCATAAAGAGGAAAAAACTTGAATGCACTTCATTTTAGGCCTTTTTCGAAAAAAAAATTCCTTAGTTTTGCAGTATGTTTCCAAAATAAATACATCAAGCTTTTGCAAAAACATTTTACCAAACTTTAGATAATGACAAGCTCTTCATCAAGCCAAAATGTTGTAGAACCAATTTTACAATTGTTTATTATGTTGTTGATCTCAGTAACTAGTGTCTTTGACCATTACAATTTAGTTTTTTTAGCCATAACTGCTTTCATACATTTTCCAAATATTTAGGTTATTTCTTTTATGTTTTTTTAAAGCAATTAAAGTGTGGCGTGGAATACATGCACATTTATTTTCTATTTATTTTCTTTGAATACGGATAACACATTTCCATTGCAAGGATGAGTTATGTTTGTGTGAGTCTCTTTGTGGCATATCACTGGATTTGTTCATGCATTGAAATTTCAAGAATAGATGGGTTTACCGTAGAATATCATACACACATTGAAATTTGAGAAGTTGGGTTTATTGTGCATATGAAATTCTCATGTTATCTTTTTTTTGAAATTTTATTCGTAGAAACGAAATGTTAGGTTTGGTATTGCATATGAATGGGATATTCATGCATTGAAATTTCATTGAGAAGAGGTACAAATTGGGTGTATTATAGCATCAGAATGGACTTATTCATGGATTTAAAAATCATTAGGTAACAATAGATAGTGAGTTTCTGACAAGGCGACAAATTTAGAATGTGGTATTTATGTTGATTGCAATGTGTTTATGTAGTGACATTTCAATAGAAAAGGTGTTTATTGTAGCATATGAATGGAATTCATCCATGATTTGAAATTTCAAAATATGGGTCTATTGTGCATATGAAATGGCATGTAGTCATGCATTGAAATTTCATTCAGAGATTAAAAAAAAATATGGTTTACTATTGCATATGAATATGATGTATCCATGTATTGAACTTTCATTTAGAAGAAATAAAAATTAGGTTTATTGTAGAAAATGAGTGCATGTATTCACACATTAAAACTCATTAAAAAACATTAATAAACAATAGATGATGGGCTTGTGTTAGCATGATGAATTTAGAATATGGTGCAAATTTTGATTATAAATTTCATGGAAACAAGACAACTAGAATTCATGTATTTGTATTTTTGAAGCTAAGGTTCCGCATATTTGTAGAAATTGTGTTTGGGATGAATGATAGAGGTAGTTTGGGAATAATTTGGATTGTCGATATATATTCTATTTTGCATTATTGGATTCTATTGTATAATACAGTTTAGACAATCCTTCTTTGGATGTGATTTATTGTCGCATTTAAAATTTAAAATTTAGAGTGTAAAACAAGGTAGATAGATTTCATTTGGAAAAATATTTGGTATTCATGAAGCAAAATTCTGCAATATTGGTAATGTTTGATTTTCTTTTGTTTGAAAAAAGCAGTTGAAGAAGTCTTTTGAGGGTCATTATATTTTCCTTATGCATTGTTTCCTTTCATTAGAAGGCTAGTCTAGACAGTTTAAGAAGATTTATTCCCCCTAATATGGTATTTAGACAAATTTGTCCAGTTTCGACACTATTACCTACCATTTCATTGGGTACTATAAAGGGATAATCACAGTTTCCATGTTTAAGGATCAGGTAATAACCAAGTTTTAGGTTCATCATTCGACAAAGATCTTCTTTGTAGATTTAGTGTCCTTTGCGAATTATTCATTGTTGCATTCATTGACTGCTAATGATTGCAAGCATTGGTTATTAAAATACACTAGATGCCATCATGTGAGTCCTTGGAAAAGGATATCATTTCTGATCGATATTGGTATATATCATAATTTTTACTATATATGAATGTTTTAAGGGATTGAGGAGAGGTGTACTATTCTAAGATTTGATCATGGCATGGTTCGACATTACATTATACAGTTTGCATTGAAACAATGGATTCAATTAGCGATGGATGCAAAGATTCACCCAAATACATGTGATTAACTTCGAGTAAATTATCTCGACTCTCACGCCACCCCTTTTCTTAAAGGAAATTCTTGAAAAATTATGGTCATTTCTCATCCAACATACCCTAATTACCATAGTACTTTGGCCTATGGTAGGAAACATTCTTATTCATTTTCCATCTAGATAATGGGAGACACAAGCTCCTTTTGGAATTTATATCTTCTCATTTATGAATTTATTATGTCATGTATCTAGCTCAATATCCTCACACTTTCAACATGATTCAAATCTAAATATGGTTCCACAAATAGCATCACAATCGTTGTCTTCAATAAGTAGCTTTAAAACCACCCAAAGTTGCCCTAGAATATTGTGGGTAACATTTGTCTCCAACTTGGACATATGTGTTCTTCTTGGGAGGATTTGAGAACTCTAGAATCTCATCCTTACCAAGATATTTCTAAAGTGAAATATGTGATACAATGTAGCCACCTCAAGCTCTCAAGAAGGAAATATCCTTTTCTTGTGTTATATTATCATACAAAATAGGGAAATGTTGAAGTTTTCTTGCTTGTAGGTTGTAACTTTGTTCAATATTGTCACATTTTCACCAAAACTATTTTCAATTCTGTATTTTCCCAAGATGCCATATATATTTTCTCTAGCAAGCCTTACATACCCTTCTGATAGTAAGGATTTGGCTTTATAGGTATACTTATGGTTGCTTCCTTTTGATGGATCGAAGAAAATACCTACATCTTCTGACAAAATAGTGTATCTTTTACTAACTATACAAGGTTTATGTGTATAGTAGTATCTATCTTTATTCATGTCTGTTTCATCGATATGAACTTCGCACATAGTTGTAGAGTAGGAACAACATCTTTTATTTGGAGTAGAATCATCATCCTCAATGGCTACTATTGAGACTGTGGGAATAGGAACACCATTTACGCTTCTGTCAGCACCACTGATGCTGTGTTTTCCTAGGACATTATTGACAATTCTTCAAAAACTAGCCACCATAATAATTTTGATGTATGAAGCGTAATAACAAATAAAATTTAAAAAATTATTCTAACATTTAGCAACAACTTTGCAGTGCCTTTAACAACAAAGGGGTCTACTTTAGACCTTGATGCTAATTCTCTTTGTCATTTTAAATTTTGTTTCTTTGAGAGAATTCTGAGATGGTTGTCATCATATAATTCAATAGTGAAACATCTATGTTCTCAAAGAATTCAAAGACACATATTTGTTGTGTACCTTCATCACCCTTGTGGCATGGGGTTGCCCCATTTGCATTTCCTTTTTTCTTGAAAGGGATGCCCCATTTTCATTCCCTTTTCCCTTGAAAGGGATGCCCCATTTGCATTACCTTTTTTCATCAAATCCATGCCCAATTTTGATATTTACAACATTTTGAATCCTAGGGGAAACATAGAAGGCACTTCTATTGGGACATTTAAAAATTGTCCAAATTCATATTCACAGAAACTAGAGGTGTTATTATCAAGCCCATCATCGATTTCAACATAAAAAATTTCTATTTGGGGCTTGAAAGAATCACCAATCCCCTAAATTGTAAGCTTGTTCCACATCCTTGCTTCTTGTGAATTTAGGGTGTTTTCTTCCCATAACAACTTCTTTATGTTCTTGATCTATTGTTGAAATTGTGAAGTCCAATCTCTATTTTTATTGTAGCAATGCTTTTATGATCGTATTTGAAATAACAAACATGTGTCTCTATGTGTTTCTAATTCTAAAAAAGGTATTTCAGGTCACCAATATTTATAACCTCTTAGCCAATGAACCATTTACTTATGCTCCAATCAGCTCCCTATGCATATTGTGTCATCCACAACAAGGGATCTCATGACATGTTTTCCATGGTCATCATCATCCCTCTTATTAATATTTTTAGGATGACTGTGATCATGCGCATCATAATAAGGGTCAAAATCACTGACATTTGAATTCAATTTTTCTTCACTTCCTAATTCACCTTGGGGAAATCATTATTTCTCTTTATTTGTTGGCTACTCCTCTCTACCCACATCACTTTTCTTGTCCATTTTCCAGCATGGAGATATGTTACTAGAACCCTTGTTATCAATATGAAGGGGGAGGATATATTTATCCTTGGAATGGAAAACATGGTTCAGTAAAACATTTGGGCATAAGTTTTCCTTCAAAGGAGTAAATTCATCATCATAACCTAAAATATAAATATGGGAAGCCTAATGTTTCTATTTCTATGTCAAATTCTCTTATTACATTTAAATTGCATTTTTTATGTGAATTTCGCTTATTTAAACTACTACATCAACTCATCTTCTTGTATATTTTGTGTATTGCATAACACTGTTCAGTAGGAATGCTCAACTAAATTTCCATTAAAATCATTCAAAGACTTTAATTTTAGTATATTATGACTTTTTATCATCTTTATAGTGGAACTAATGAACACCCAAAATTCCGTTATCCCAAAAAATTTTCCATAAATAATTGGTATAATATCAACTCCTTTGTCAAGGATACAAGCACACAAAAGGATCCTTCCAACAAGTCAAATTCAAAGTTGACACAAGTCAAACATCGCCCTACAATATAATTTTGGCCTCTTGCAATATACCTGCAATTTTTTCCCTCGTGCAACTCTACAAATTCACACATGTGGGATTTTTTAGGGAAAATTTCCTTCTCTTTGACCTTGCTTTCTCTCTCCATGAATTTGACATATTTTCTTGCCTTTTTCACTTATTTTCCTCTTGCTTTCTCAAGATATCAAACTTTCTTGATGTATATTCTAATTGAGGTCGAGATGATCTTATATATACACATCTTAGGAGGCTGAGTTACCCCAAACATGACAGACTTAATGAGGCAGGGCCGACTTGGTCTTGTAGGGACTAAAATTAACATTTTGGCTCAAAACAAAATTCCTTTTCCACTTTCTTATAAAAGAACGAAATGGGACTTAACTTCTACACTTATGAAAAATATTCTTTTAACATGACAAACAATAGAAGTATGACGAACATGATTGACCTAGAAGACAAAAAAACTTGATCTTGAAACCCATGATTAAAATATAATAATTTTTTCTTCTTTTTTCAAAAAAATACAGTCATAAGTACAAGGTGGTTATGAAGATCGAATCTGGCTACATTCTATAGAAAATATCTAACACAAGTCTGATACCATGTAGAAATTATACAGAAACTCTATATCAATGCATTCAATATGATCATGTAATGTACCAAAACAAGATAGTGAGTCATTCTACTATATTTGTGGAATATAAAACATGACCGCTCAATCACATGCAAGTAATAAAAAGAAGTAAATAAATCACACAACACAAGATGTTCTTGGGGAAAACACCTGCTCACAACCCCTCTATCATATATTGTAAATAGTCACAGAATCATGAAACAATACAATGATTTCTCACACCAAGAAAATCTTACACTCTACCGATCGTCTCACCATGATCCTGCTCAAATCTAACTAGCAATTCTTAGGCTAAATTGACCAACACTTAGCCAATTCTCAGCCCCTGCTTAGCCCAACCTTTCTCACGTAATCCTTAGGCAATTAATCCCTATTAAATAGGATAATAAACCTTCCTTGACTGTGGAATCTATATGGAGCCTTCCACTAACTTTATAATTGAGCCCAGGAAATTCGCTAATAATACAACTGATAGTTAACTAACCTTTAACCTTTGTATCAACTAGGTAATCATCAAAATTGAAATTCATGAAAATATTAATAGTGAATCATCAGTTACTTGGTAGATCACTACTTTTCGGTTAAATCTAATTTAATTCACTTGACCTCCCACTAGCTCATCAGTTAATTATGACTAGATAAACTGATTTTAACTCAATTAATTGAGTTAACTGATTTTACTCACACCAAACTAGTGCTATAACTACAACTCGACCCTGAAAATAATAGAATCACTCTACATGCCTCATATTTGACCCTCAATTCGAATTTCTTGAGCTAACTAAGTCTATTTCACTTAGTTAATTGATACAAGTTGTTATGAGATGAAATTACAATTTACCCTCAATTTGATGTTAGAAAATCCAAAAATAATTTTTATCATAGGTTATAGTATTTGAATAAAATAATTATTAATTTAAGATATTAAATTAATAATTATTATTCTAGAATATTTAATATATTTGTGAGATATTTAGAATTAGAAATTTGTTATAAAAAATTAGGACTCTAGAAAAGAGTCGTTTCCTAGGCTCTAAATTAGGAGTAAAGTTAGTAGTTTGGTTAAAAGCTAATTTATTGTAAATGGACACTTGTTTATTTTCCAAGTGATCCATAACTAGAGCATAGAGCTTATAAATAGGTTATTTTTCCTATTTTCATTGTAATGTGTAATGAGAGAATGTGAGAGTACGTTTACGTGTGTAAACTCCTGTAATTTGCCCTGTAATATTTTTGCTTGATCAATAAAGTTGTGTGTCTGAGGACACTTCTGCTCTTTCATGTGGTATCAGAGCCATGGTAACGTTGTGAGGAGGAGATTCCAGCTCTAGCAGGTCGTGGAAAACTCAACTCCGTTGAAGTGATCAGCCAAAGATTGGTATGAAATTTGCAAATTTTTTTATTGATTTTAGATCTGCAAATTCTAAAATCATTTTTAAAGGAGCCACTTCAAATCTGTGTGATTTTTTTTAATTTGTTTGAGTGAACCAAAAAAAAAAAGGAGAGCGCTCTTTCCAGGGTTTTTTTTTTTTTTTTGAATTAGTTTATAAGAAGTTTGTATAAAGCGTTGTATATATTCCAATCATTATAATATTCTGAAAATCGATTTAGAGAACAGCGTTTTCTAAAATATCGATTTTTCAATGCCAGTGTTGAAATAGCCTTTTTTAAAAACAAAAAAATATTTTTCCAGCAGTAAAACCAGCGTTGCAATCTGCAATTGAAGGTAAGAAGATCGATTTTGAAATCTGGAAGATCGATTTTGAATAATCGATTATGAACGGATGTTTTGAACGGATGCATGAACATATGTATGTGGTATTGGCATTTTTTTGCACTTTCTGTAACAATGTTTTAATTAGCATCGAATGAATCGAATCAGCATTTGAAAACAAGAACCAGCGTGACATTTTGGAGCAAACAGGAACCAGCGTGACATAAACCTGCGTTTTAAACAGCATTTTAAATTAATTGAAACAACCTTTTTAAATGCATTTGACAGCATATTGAAACAGCGTTTAGAACTGCTAGCATTCTGCAAATAATTGAAAACAGCGTTTAGAACTGCCAGTATTCTGCAAATAATTGATACATCGTTTAGAATCTGCACTTGAAAGTGTTTACAATCTACACTTGAAAGCGTTGTAATCTGCCACCATTCATTTGTGGCATGAAGCATCGATTCTGCATGTCTAACCAGAGTTTGAATAAAAGCCAGCGTTTGAACTGAGCCAACATTCTGCGTTTTGAACGGATGTATGTACCAGCAAGTCCGAAAGTCATATCATCATATCAACGGCATCGACTTCTGCGTTTAATGTGATTTTAATTGCAAAGGAGTTATTAAGGTATTTTCTTTTGTAATTGGAGTGTTTTTTAAATTTGTAATTGTGATTTGCAATTAAAATCATATTTTATTTGGAGGAATAAGTTGAATAAGTAGAAATATTTTTTGAAGCATTGTAATTGGAGTAATAAGGAGATTTGTGTTTTGTAAATTTGTTTATGGAGTGAATTGTGTCTCAAAGTAATTTTACTTTGAGGGGGGGTAATTGTTTTACCAGATTGTGCAAAAGCACCATTGTAAAAAGTCAAATTTTGAAAGTTGCCTTGTAAAAATTTGAGAAATTGACTAGAGCCAAGTGCAAAGCTCAGTCAATTTTATCCTGTTTTGACGACTATTCGAGGGTCAAGGCCAAGCCCCGATAGTTCGTCTTTTGCATCGTGTGTTGCTGTTGTGTTGCGCAGCTTGATTTTTTGGAGCTTGATTCGTGGTGTGAAGTCTTAACACTACAATGTCTAAGTTGATTAATTTCTTTTCTGATTCCGACAAACTTGAAGGCTCAAAATCTTAGAAAACATGGCATCGCCTCATCGAAAGCACTCTTGTTTATAATGAACTATGGCATGATATTTGTGATGGAGATGTAAATCCAAATAAACCTATAGATGTAGTTGCGCTATCAAAATGGGAATTTAAAAACGCCAAAGCATTAGCTCTCATTAAATCCTCTGTCAATGATGAAATGTATGTCCATATCAAAAATGCTAAAGATGCATGGTCTGCTTTGAGAACTTTTAAAGAGTTGTTTGATACTCAGCCTCAATCAAAAAGAGTTGATCTACAATTAAAATTGTTGCATAAAAAATTGACTGAAGAAGGAGATATTCTTGAATACATCTCCAGACTTAAGAATATTAAGCAGGAAATTGTTAATGCTAGTTTTCAAGCAGTTGATGATAGTTTTATGGTCACAATTTTAATTGCTGGGCTTCCTTCTTCCTACACACATTTTTTGGAAACTCTACAGCTTACTGGAAAGTTAGAAAAGCTAAAGTTTGATGAGCTCTGCGAAATGTTGACTCAACATGATAAAACTTTTGGGAAGAAAAAGAAAGTTGGTGAAGATGTTTTTCTCACAGAAGCCAGTACTAGCAACTCCCCAGCTGAAAATTCCAAAAACAAAGGAAAAGGTAATTTTAATCAAAATCAAACAGCGCAAGGTCATGGTCGTAGTCAACACACAGGAAACAACTCTAACAGAGGCTCAAATTCAGGCAGAAACAATTCTCAAGGTAGAGGCAACAATCAAAACAGAGGATCTCAGCAAGGCACAAGACAAAATCCAGGAAGAGGGAAATCTAAAAACAGAGGACAAAGCAGAGGTCGAGGACAGTCTCAAGGAAGAGGCACTGATTTGAGTCAAATTGTTTGCATGCGATGTAACAGAGTTGGTCACTATGCTTTATATTTTCGTACATATATCAATAAAAATTCTAAGTTTCAATAGCCTTCAGCACAATTTGCAAATGATCAAGATCAATATGATAATGAATCAGAATATGTCTTCACTTCTTCACTAGCAATCCAAATTTCCTCTTATGTTAAGAGTGATTATGAAGATGCTTGGATTTTGGATTCTAGAGCAACTCAGCACATGAACTGTAGACGAGATTTCTTTTGGAATTTTCAAGAGTGCCATCTTAACTCCATCTTTCTAGCAGATGATACAAAACATACGCCTTATGGAAAAGGTGCAGTCAAAGTTTTTTTCCCTGACACTAGAGAAAAATTGATTTCCAATGTGTGGTATGTTCCGACCTTTAAGAAAAATTTGTTGTCTTTGGTCATGATTCGACAAGCTGGACATCAAATAATTATGGAAGATGGCTTAGTTAAGATTAATTTAGTCAAACAGAACTTCCAAACAGTGATGACATGATATGAAGACGGAAAACTGTTAAGGATGGAAGGGACAGTTATTCCAAGGCATTCTGATTTTGCAGGGACAGTTTCTATAGGAATTTCACCTTTAATATTATGGCATGTAAGATATGGAAATTTGAATTTTGACAGTCTTTCTCAATTGCAGAAACAAGGGATGGTTAAAGGACTTCCAACTTTCCATAAGGAAAATGAAAAATGTGAAGCTTGCATTTATGGCAAACAAAGTCGAGAAAGTTTTCCAACAAGTACATGGCACGCAAACAGGTTGCTGCAACTAGTTCACAGTGATGTGTGTGGTCCACTTCAACCCTCATTAGGTGGTTTCAAATATTTCTTGCTATTTATTGATGATTTCAGTAGAATGACTTGGGTTTACTTTTTGAAAAACAAGTCAGAAGCATTTGAGAAATTTAAAATCTTTCGACAACTTGTTGAAAATGAGGTCAAAGAAAAGGTAGGTACTCTCAGGACAGATAATGGGGGAGAACTCAACTCAAATGAATTCAAAATTTATTTCAATGAAAATGGAATCAGAAGGCATCTTACAAATGTTTACACTCCACAGCAAAATGGAGTCGTAGAAAGGATGAATCACACATTGTTAGGCATGGCGAGATCCATGTTAACTTTCAAAGGGTTAAGTCCAACATATTGGGCAGAAGCAATCCATACAGCTGTCTATCTAAGAAACAGATCTCCAACTGCTTCGTTAGAAGGAATCACCCCTTATGAAGCTTGGTTTGGTTTCAAACCTAAAGTTAAACATCTTCGAGTTTTTTGATCCATTTGTTATGCCTTAGTTCCCAAAGAAAAGAGAACTAAGCTTGATTCAAGAAGTTTGAAATGCATCATGATTGGCTATTCAGATGAAAAGAAATGGTATCGTCTTTTGACCAATGGAAAATTTATTGTGAGCAGGGATGTCATTTTTGATGAAACAGAATGTAAGAGTGCTGAAGAAATTGAAAGTCTTCTTCACAAGTTAGAAACTAAAGGCAGTAAAAGGAAAGGAAATATGCAAAGTCAACCAACTTAACCAAATTGGTATGAACTTGATTTTCCTTCCTCTGAAGATGAGTCATCCAGTCCAACTACTTCAATAAAGTCATCTGGGTCTTCTAGCAGTTCATCAGCGTCTCCAACTAGCAGTAGTTCTTCTGACAATGATTCTCCAGATTCACCACCTGAACAACGAACATCAGTTTACATTAATCCCCTCTACAAGGATGGATACTTCTCAGAACCTCAAACAAGTGAGCAACAACTTCCAAAATGGGCAGTTCAACTCTTGAAAGATGTAAGGCCTAATGAACAAAACAAAACAGGAACAAGGACATCAAAATAAAATGAAGGCAATTTTGCTTTGATAGCAAATGAATTTACTGAACCTTCTTCTTCTCAAGAGGCAGTAAAACATAAAGCATGGCAACAAGAAATGGTTGATGAATATCAGGCAGTTCAAGACAACAACACTTGGCAACTTGTTGATTGTCCTCAGCATGTTAAACCTATTGGATGCAAATGGGTTTATCGAATTAAGTACAAGAAAAATGGTGATATTGACAAGTATAAAGCACGCCTTGTTGCCAAAGGTTTTGCACAGCAGGAAGGGATCGATTATGAGGAGACATTTTCTCCCACAGCCAAATGGAAGACCATCCGCCTCACACTTGCCTTAGCAGCTCAGAAAGGGTGGAAAGTTCATCAAATGGATGTCAAAAGTCCTTTTCTCAACGGGGACTTACAGGAAGATGTATACGACACAACCACTAGGGTTTGAAGTTAAAGGGCAAGAACATAAAGTATGCAAATTAATCAAGGCTTTATATGGATTAAAACAAGCTCCCCACGGCTGGTATGCCAAAATGGATGAATACCTTCGCAAAGTTGGTTTTCATCACAGTGAATCTGATGATACTTTGTATGTGCGCCAACAGGGAAAATATCTGGTCATTCTCATTATGTATGTTGATGATTTGATCGTTACAGGCAACAATGATGATCACATTGAATAGGTGAAAAAGGAGTTGCATGCAGGTTTTAAAATGACATATTTGGGATTACTTCACTACTATCTTGCAGTTGAAGTATTCCAACGTCCACATCAGATCTTCATTTCCCAGAGTAAATATGCAGCAGAAATTCTTCAGCGATTTGGAATGCGGGATTGTAAGCCTATCCTTACCCCTATGGAACAAAACTTAAAACTTTCAAAATTTGAAGGGGGGGGGGGGGGGAAGTGGATAGCACGACTTACAGATAGTTGATTGGCAGCTTTATTTAATTGACAACCACTCATCCTGATCTATCTTATACAGTCGGTATTCTTTCACGTTTTATGCATGAACCATTAGACAGCCACTGGAATGCAGCAAAAAGAGTTCTTCGATATATCCAAGGAACAAAAGATTTTGGTCTTCTTTACAAAAAGACTAAAAATTTTGTACTTGGTGGATTTTCAGATGCCGACTTTGCTGGCAGTATTGATGACAAGGCATCAACCTCAGGTTACTTAATGAACATGGGGTCAGCTACAGTTTCCTGGAGTTGTAAGAAGAAAACTACAGTGGCCACTTCTTCAGCAGAAGCAGAGTAAATTTCAGCATGGGAAGCAGCATGTGATATTGTTTGGTTACGTAGAGTTTTACAGGACTTGGGGATTCCTCCAGCAGAAGCTACTCCATTATTCATTGACAATCAATCAGCAATAAAGCTTGCCAAGAATCCAGTTTTTCATTCAAAGACAAATCATGTGGACACCAAGTATCATCATATCAGATCTCTCATTGCAAAGGATGTCATCAAGCCAGTGTTTTGCCCTTCAGAGGATCAGACCTCCGACATTTTCACAAAACCTCTTGGTAGAATAAAGTTTACTAAGTTCAGGGATGAACTTGGTATCTGTTGTAATGTATCTTTGGAACATAGGGAGGAATGTTAGATAATCCAAAAATAATTTTTATCATAGGTTATAGTATTTGAATAAAATAATTATTAATTTAAGATATTAAATTAATTATTATTATTCTAGAATATTTAATATATTTGTGAGATATTTAGAATTAGAAATTTGTTATCAAAAATTAGGACTCCAGAAAAGAGTCATTTCCTAGGCTCTAAATTAGGAGTAAAGTTAGTAGTTTGGTTAAAAGCTCATTTATTGTAAATGGACACTTGTTTATTTTCCAAGTGATCCATAACTAGAGCATAGAGCTTATAAATAGGTTAGTTTTCCTATTTTCATTGTAATGTGTAATGAGAGAATGTGAGAGTGAGTTTACGTGTGTAAGCTCCTATAATCTGCCCTGTAATATTTTTGCTTGATCAATAAAGTTGTGTATCTAAGGACACTTCTGCTTTTTCATTTAATTTAGGGATAATTGAATCAAAAGCCTCACATGGTAGCCATTTCTGAGTGCCATTTTCTGGATTTTTTTTTCTAGATGCCAATTTCAGTGTTTCTTGTTGAAAATTTCAACACTCCCTCTCAACAAGAAATGAATCAATATGTCATGATCTGGTACCTTTGAAATGTTCTACATGCAACACTTCTCTAGTGTTTTTTGCACATGCAACTCTCCTAAAACTGAATACCCTCCAAACAACTGAATCAATATAATTCATCTCTCAAGAGAGTCTTATGACTGGTGGATCCTACTGCACATGTCTACATGACTCTCTACACTGCTGTTGACATTTGCATTCATGCACTCTGCACTGCTGCCAACTCTTATCGCGCTCAAGTATACGACATCTATCGCTCTGATTTCTATCCTCTTGAGATATGAATCCATCAATCTAACTGATCCTTCCTACTATTGATGTACTGTGGGCTCCTCGTATCCAAATTCGATCCATGAGACACACCATCTCAATGGACCCTCCCCAAATTTATTCCTGGTATTATATCTGCACAGCGCCCCACGTCACACCTGGAGGTGTAGTTGCATGTACTTTCTCTGCCCATTTGCCTCGAAATTTTCCTCTCTTATAGGTCTCTAATTGAGTGGACTCTTCCACTTGGTCTCCTCTCTGCTTCTCCAATTATGGCTACTCCACAACCTTCTGAGACTACTTCTGAGGCTGCATGTTGAGAGATAATTTCTCCCTATCAACCACAAATTCATTAACCACTTCTTTTCTCCCCAAATATTTTCATGATTCCTCAACCTCGAGAGCATACAGGTTCTTGAATCTTCAACCCATTTGATTCACCTGTCCCGTGGCTATGTGTTTAAGGAACACCTTTCCTTTTATAAACATCACCTCATAACCATAGTCTTCCAATACCGCTACAAACACAAGACTCTTCCTTAGGCCTAGAACATAAAAAACATCTGCTGGTTTGAGAGGGGAGCCAACATCCCTTTGAAAGGTAACTGTACCTATGTCGGTCACGCTATACCTTTTGTCATCTCCAAACTCTATGATCTGCTAGAGGTCCTTCTCCTCCAATCCACTCAAGGGATATTTATTACCCATCATATGGAATGAGGCAACGTTATATAGATACCATATGTATCCCATTACAGTACCAGCAATGCATGAAATGAGAGTAAACCCAATATCGAATTATGAAGCCAATGCTTCAGCCACTGCAAGTGAAAGCTCCTTCTTGCTTTGCTTCTTCTGTGGACAATTTGAAGCATAGTGCCCATGCTCGTGACAGTGAAAACATCTGATCTTTGACGAATCTCTCTTGCCCCCTTCACCTTGGTATTTCTTTCCCTTGGCCTTCTTTCCTTTTCTATCCAATGCACAATATTTTTCTTTGTTGGTGCTGGAGGTCCCATCTCTGGTGCTCCACCTTATATCTTCTATAACCAAGTCAGACCACAAATATTTCCTGTCTGGTAACTTCTCCCTCCCATTCATAGAGTCTTGGTAACTATGCCTGCTCTTTGGAACACCTAGAAGTCTTAGGCTCACCAAGTTATCATCGGCTACGGTCACACCAATGTTTCCAAGCTCATACCAAAATTAAGTGAACTTCGCCAAGAATGTTGGTACAATCCCTCCCTCCTCCTTCTTGATCTTTCTAAGCTTGTCCTTACGCGCCAACTTCCTTTGGTCGATGCTTTTTCGAAAAATATCTGTCAAGGCCTTCCACATAGCATATGAAGTCGCATTGACATGGAGATTTGAGACAATAGGATCTCAAACTCCCTCTAACAAGATCCTTCTCGCATTTTTTACCTTCTTCTGCTATGCATGAAGAAGTTGGTCATCTGCTGCGCGCTTGTGAATTTTAGTATATATGAATTCCTTCAACCTATTGTCCTCCAACACTGCTTCAATCCTGTCCTTCCATGCAATATAATTTTAACTGCCCTTGAGTGCATATTTGAGTCTCAAGCCATTGAAAGACATCTTGATTTAGTTCTCGACCTTGAAGAATACATCTGCAAATTTGAAACGGTTCAAGGAAAACTCATTTTCTTCTCCATTATTGTAATTTTTGTCACCTTGATACCATGTATAAAATCTCTAACACAGCTCTGATACCATGTAAAAAATCTCTAACATAGATCTAATACCATGTAGAAATTATATAGAAACTCTATATCAATGGATTCAATATGGTCATGTAATTTACTAAAACAAGATACTGAATTCTTCTACTATATTTGTGGAATATAAAACACGATCGCTCAATCACATGCAAGTAAGAGAAAGAATTAAATAAATCACGCAACACAAGATGTTATTGGGAAAAGCACCTGCTCAAAACCCCTCTATCATATATTGTACATAGTCAAGAATAATGAAACAATAGAATTCTTTCTCACACCGAGAAGAACCTGCACTCTACCGATTGTCTCACCCTGATCCTGCTGAAAACTGACTAGCAATTCTTAGGCTAAATTGACCAACACTTAGCCAATTCTCAGCCCCTGCTTAGCCCAACCTTGCTCATGAAATCCCTAGGAAATTGATCCTTATTAAATAGGATAATGAACCTTCCTTGACTGCGTAATCTGTATGGAGCCTTCCTCTGACTTTATAATTGCGCTCAGGAAATTCACTAATAATACAACTGATAGTTAACTTCCCTTTAACCTCTATCTCAACTAGGTCATCATAATAATTGACATGCATGCAACTATTAATAGTGAATCATCAGTTACTTAGTAGATCACTACTTGTGAATTAAATCTAATTTAATTCACTTGACCTCCCACTAGCTCATCACTTAGTTAGAACTATTTAAACTGATTTTAACTTGATTAATTTCTGTTAACTTATTTCACTCAAACCACACTAGTGCTACAACCGCAACTGGACCCTGAAAATAATAGAATCACTCTACATGCCTCATGTTTGACCCTCAACTTGAATTTCTTGAGCTATCTAAGTATATCTCACTTACTTAACTCATACAAGTTTTTATGAGATGAAATTAAAATTTACAAGGGATAATTAAATGAAGAGCCTCACATGGTAGCCATTTATGGGTGTCATTTTCTAGATTTTGTTTCTAGATGCCAATTTCATTGTTTCTTGTTGCGAAATTTCAGCACATTATCCAACAGTCTCCCATTATCTATCTTTGTTTATTGACATAGGAATACCTTGAAGGAGGAACAAAATTCTAAGATAATCTTTCTTCTTTTTGGGAAAAATTGTTTATGGTTAGGCAATAAAATTCGAGGGTTTTTGTTTTGAAAAAGTTCCCATATGGAGTAGTGAGGTATTTTTTATTGTATTTGAGGCATTTTTATGGGACGAAGTCTAGAAATAAGCAGTGATATTTCTTGGTCTCTTGTACTCTAAGGAAGAGTGAGGTTCTGTCTTGGTGTAGGCATCTCCTGAAGAAGGTCTGCAAAAATCGACTAGGGATTTTCTGGAACAAGAAGGAGATTTGAGAATCTAGAAAAAAATGTAAATTTTCTCTTTTTATGGCACAATAAATATCTCTAGAAGGAAATGAATTTACTTAACTAGTTCTTGTCGTGGCAAGTGGGGTCATTTCCTGTCCCTTTGGTGTTACCTGTCATAGAACAACCCTTGCTATTATCTTAGCAAGTTGGACCAAAAGTGGATAGTTAGTTGGAGGTTTAAAATGAAGTGGAGTAGTGACTCAGCATTCATCATAGCATTCCAAATCATTAATAATTTATGAATTAGAGTCGCCTGAAGTGGGACCTATTTAGGTTAAGCATCAAGGAGGGTTTCCAAATTGTGGGGATTTTATTCTCATCTCTAGATCCAAATGAAACCACTGAGTTAGTATTCCATTAAATATATAGAGAATAAGACCTATAAAGGAAAAAAAAGACACTTCCTACAATTTATGACTTCCATTAATTCATATCCTCCAATAGAAGGGTGTAGTCTAGTATAAGGAGGCATATTGTTGGGAAGACCAGGGTAAAAATGCGAAGATGGGTAACACTTTTGTGAGAATCAAGGACGGAATTTTTTTTCCTCAATAGTTCAGCTGAAATTTTGTAAAGGTTCGGAAAAAATATTCGAGAGTTCAGCTGAACTTTTGAAATTAGTCGAGCCAAAGTCATTCTGCCATTTACATTGACGGCGTACTGATGGCAATGACAAACATATTTTTGGCTAGAGATTGGAAAATCGGCAACAAAAGTTTGGCCGAACACTTATTTTATAGATATATCACGTGCAAACTGTTGCAAGTTTCTTGTTTAGATTTGTCTCACGCGTTTGTGTTGTGTTCGTTGCTTGGTGCTGTTTTTTTGTTGCGCCGCGACGAGGAGGGGAGTTTTTTTTATTTTCAGTTGCATGTCTGTGTCTTGTTCATTGCTTGCTATTTTTTTTTTTGTATCGCGCGTATGTGTCTTGTTCGTTGATTTTTTTTGATTTGGAGTTGCGCCACGACGAGGAGGGGAGTCTTGTTGATTTGCAGTTGCACTGCGATGCTGAGGTAAATTTTGTTGATTTTGTTTGATTTTGCAGTTGCAGTTGCTTTTATTTTTTGTAATTATTTTTTGTTGTTTTTTTTACTTGGTTTTAATTTGATTTTTTTTGTTTGCAGGAATTTTCTTGTCTTCCACGACATCTTCAGGGATTGCCTTGGTTCGTCTACGAATTTCTACGACTTTCCAGGTATGTATCATAACCATGCGAATTTCCTGTATTTTTTCATTGCACAACTACTGTCTGTATTTATATATATGCACATAGTATTTAGAAATCTTATAATTTTAATCTCATACAATCCTTGTAGAAACAAAATATCAGATTCCACCTTCCCTACAAAAAATTCTTCTGACTGCATAAATTATATAACTAGACACCAAGTAAACTATTTAATGTGTGGAAAAATAGAGCAGTTTGTTATTTTTGAACATATAGTAAAAATCCCTTGATATATTGTCAATCGTGTCTCATTTTTTTTTAAATAATCTGGTTTATATAAATGTACCAGATCAAATAGTTATACTTTTAATGTCATACAATCCTTGTAAAAATAGAATATTAAATTCTTCCTTCCCTACAGAAATTTCTTCTAACTGTATAAATTATATAACTAGACACCAAGTAAACTATTTAATGTGTGGAAAAACATATCGACGTCTTCCCCAGAGGAATCCAGGAACATAGGCATATGTCTGCATGCTACCTCCAAGAGTAACTCTGTTCCTACTAGTTACAGATATTTCATTAAAAGACTTTGTAAACATGGGGTAAATTTTTTGCAAAAATATAACATAAAACCGATTCCAAGCTCCCAAAAACTCCAAAAACTATGGTACTGTATGACAACAGATGTCTCTTCAGTTAAAACTTACCAGTCCGAGCTCCCATACCATTCCTGATTCACTTGTAAGTTGTGTCAGAAATATGACAAAAGATGTCCCTTCAGTTAAAACTTACCAATTCGAGCTCCCATACCATTTGAGTCAGAGAGCTCATATTGCATAACCCCAAAAACTCCAAGCAGACCCTTCTTAGATAAACTTTCTGCTTGGTAGTTTTTTTCACGAAAGATATGTTAAAAATGTAAGGAAGTGAAAATGACCCTTAATTTGTTGATGCGATCCATCCATGATTGTAGATTACCCGGGTTCAGTGTGTTGCCCTTGTTGAGGTGATCAATCAGTACTTTTGAATCTTTGTAAACCCACATTTTCTCGATACAAAGTTGATTGGAAAACCACAGCAAGCCCCACAGAGCCATGACTTCACCCCTCATCTTTGTTCTAGATCCTCCATGCCAATAAATCTTATAGTGGCAGCTAGGGGATAACATGAGCCAAGCACCACACCCACACCTAGAGTGTTGTGAAGCCCCATCAAAATATCCATAAAAACACATTTCGATAGGTTACTGGGTTAGTAAACTCAAAAAACTGATAACATTAACATTCTTGGCTATATTTAATCATAATACTTGGGGATGTAATGTGTCAGATATTATGATACATTAGTTGATTTGTTTATCAGTGGCTTAGGGGTTGTGAGTGAGTGGATCAATAATTTAAGGTTGTGTTAGTTAATGGGTTAATGTTGAGGGACTTAGTAGATTGGTAGTTGGGGGTAATTTTGGTTGTGAAATAATATTAGTGAGTATTGATAAAGGATCTTTATATACTCCAAATATATTGCGTAAAAATTCCCATTCCAATATCAATTACCAATCAAATAAAACATCTATTTAAAAAAAAAAAAAAAAATTATTTTTTTTATTTTTTTTTAATACAAATTTATTAATAACATTATAAAAGAATTATCAAAATTTGTGTTTTAATAGAAATTAATGTCTTTTACGGAATATATTTTCATATGCATCTATAATAAATTTATTGTGATTATAGTATTTCAAATATTTAGTTTTAGTTTGGTTTGTTTTGGGTGATTGGAAAGAAGATTGAGATCCTCAAGCCCAAGTTCCATTCTCGGATTTCATGTAATGGCTTGTAATTTTATTGTTGATATTTAATAGTTTTTGGGACACCAACATGTATATTTTTTTTATGGAATATAAATATTTTTTTATGGAATATAAATATTTTTTATTGAATGTCAATATAGTTTTTATGTGTGAAAATCATATATATATTTTAAATAGTTTTTTAATTAAATAAAAAAAGTAATTTTTAGATTAAAATATTTTAAACTATAAGTTAATTAATTATTATTAATAAAGAAAACTTTAATTGAGAGACAACTGTGAAGTTCTTTGGTATTGTTGTTAGTATTTTTAGGGTATAGATCGAAACTTCATGATTAAAATTATTTTTTCATGTTACTTTATATATTAAGATAAAATGAAACTCTATGATGTTGTCTCTCTTGCGGTGGCTAGGGCTCAGCTCTAGTCAGCCACTCCTGTCTCTCCACCCTCTCTGGTCAACTCCCCTATTAATGGTGGTTCCTACAGGATTTATTATTTCAAATTTTGGATTTAGATCTCTCTCTCTGTCTTCTTCATATAATTTAGTTTCCATGACAACAGGTTTTCTAAAAGTTCCCCCTTCTTCTAGTAATTATTCTTCTTCTTTTAAAAATGTAGTTAGTTATGGATATAGTTCTCTTCCTCTCATTCTAGTGGTCCATGAAGCCTCTATGATCATAATTTTGTTTGGAGTGGAAACCATTAATTCAGCTCTATGTTTTTTGAAAATAGGTTTAGTCTACATATTCATTGGTCTCTAGCCCCTTTTAGTTGACATCCATCTGTGGAATTCAAGTAACTAGAAATTGCTTGTCTTTGATGAACTTAATATCTATTTTATGGCCCATGGTTCTTTTGTGATGATGTTTGAAAATTTAAATGACGGGAATGCTATTTTAAATAATGGCCCCTACTTTTGGGGTAGCGCGAGGCTTTTTCTGTATCCATGGTACCCCTTGTTCGATCCTCTTACAAATTCAATTTATTCTACCTTTGTTTGGGTTGGACTTCAAAATTTTCCCCTGCATCTCTGAAATATCTCTTCTTTTAAGGACATTAGGGATGCAATTAGAGTCTTTCATTATTGCAGCATAGAAGTAGAATATTATCTCAACCACACATATGTTCATATCATGCTCATACCTATGCAGAGATGGGTTTTAGTAAGGTTTTTCCAGAATAACTAAATTTGACTAGCACAAATTATGTATGGGTTCAAAAGCTCGATTATGAGAATATTTCCTTTCAGAGTGGAGCATGTTATGAGATAGGGCACATAGTGAAAAAATTTCCTAGATCCATGAAAACTGCCAATATGTAGACAACCCAAAAAAATATCAGGAGACCAAAATGGTGGGAAGGCACACATAAAGAAAATTATATCATATTTAAGGATGAAGAACCTATTGTAGTACTCAAAAACCCCCTTCATTTTGGTAAATAGTAGATTTAAAAAATAGTGGGGACCCTTTAAAATTTTAGTTACAATCCTTTTAGTTAATAAAATATAACTTTTATTTTTTGTTGGCCTCAACAATAAATAAACATATCAGGACTTAATGATGAATAAATAAATCAAAAAGGTAAAAAACACTCCTAAAAGGCTTTTTGCAATCGTAAATCATAACTTTCATATGTGGCACCCTTCCAAGAGAAAAACCTGATGTGAATTTCCCAATTGAGAAATACGGGAAAGGTATAAATCCCTTAAAAAAGGAGAAAAGGGATTCCACGCATATAATATACAAGGCCGACCCCACCAATAAGCCACGTCATCTATCAAAAATTTATATTGGCATTCTGTATTCAGTCAGTACCTTCGATCTTCCGATATAGCTTCCTTCCCGATATCACATTTCCTTTATTGTCAATTCATATCGTAATACCCATATCACATATGCTCAATGTAGAATTCTGATATTGCATCGCTTTAACGCTACTTTATATCTCATGTCAAAATTCAAATGGAATCGCTCTTTAGGAATCCCCTATATGAGAAACTCCGATAAAAAATCTCCAATAGATCCTTTCCACCTTTATATTATGACCATTATATGAATCTAACAGCATATCGGCGAAGGTTGATATCGCAAGTTTAAAGTTCTACATCCAAAAGAAACCCTAACGTGAAACCTCCGATCAAACGCTGACCTATACAATAGCCATGTGGATGCATGATTTTCCATTAATGCCCAAGTGTAATGAAATTTATGTTTCTCAAAATTGCAAATCATTTGATCATTGCAATTGATTTTTAATTAATTATATTCATTAAGGCATAGATTGTTGTCACTTAAGTCTTTTTTTATCATAGTTTCTTTAACTCGGATAGTTTCTTGCTCATCCTCTGTATTTTCCTCATAGGCTAGGCCTGACAAACATAATTCGAATGAGATGTCTAAGGCCACTAAGAATAACAAGAAATGTATGGTGCAACCGAAGTCGATTCCACCTACTACAGAAGTAACTGAAATGCTTCCCTTATTCTCAGATACTACATGCGCACTAGATGTAGAAACCTCCTCTTGGGAGGCCATATATAATATTTTTGAAGATTACGGACCCAAAATCATTGAGAGACAATCCACGACTCATGATTCTTCATCTACTTATGAAACTATGTGGATAAATGTCTCCAATTCCCATCTACATCGAATTGTTGCTCGACCTAATATTATGCCTTGCAAAGATATGGTCAAATGGATCATTGACCATATAAATATCTCAGAGAGGACTATTCTGACCTCAAAGCACACAATAATCGAGACATTCATGAGTTAGGACTTAAGGAAAATGTACCACCTACCATAACTGCAGAAGATATATCACAAGCAATTTTTTCAAAATTTTGTAGTCGAAAATGAGGTTGAATTAGAACCAATCAGACAGTGGAAATGAAACCCAATAAGAACAATAATTAAGACAAGGTTATGTATTCTATTACCTCCCTTTCTGGCCCATATTGTTACATTGCTGTTATAACGTGTACGTTATATGCGTGTCCCAATACACAAAAAATATCTATTGAATCGATACCTCTGATTAATGCTACTTCAAATGCTTATATAATGGATATGTAAACTATTTTATCCAATAATATAGCCACCCAAATTCTTTCTTACAGAAGTAAACACAATTTTTCTACCAAAATCGTGCCCCTTTTCTATATGAGTGCATACATTAGGTATGTTGTCTGCTTCACTTCAAATTTCACATACATGGGATGGAAATGGACCCTAGAGAACCCATATCACATTCAAAATTACCATGATATACTATGGGAGTCCAAATTCCACCCACATTTTTATAAAATCTACCATGGGGTTATGCTCCCAATATTCCAAGATTTCTTTAATGAAAAATTACCCAGACTTTCCAGTGAAGCCAATGATGACTTCACAGCCATAGGTAAATGGTTTAGGGAATATTGTTTTACTTATGTTAGATTTTTCGGTAGTATATCCAACCCACATGTCCTTCCACTCTATGTCCCCGACAAGATTTTAGCCCAAGAAATTTCTTACCAAACTGTTGGGAATGGCCTAAACACAACACTAAAGGAAATGAAGAAATCTATTTGTCCATCTTTTCATATTCAAGCTGCACTTTATGCCCTAGACAATTTCAAGCATGTTTTTCTTGAAATTGACCAGATCTAATGCTTAAATTTTCTTACTATCCGAAGCATACAATATGATTCAAATAACACAACAAATAATTTCACAACATAGGTAAAAGTAAGGAATTTCACACATCAACCTGATGTTTTTGATGATATTTTTGAATTGTCCCAAACTTATTCATGGGTGGAAAGGTTAGGAGTGGCCCAATTAAGTCCAGAAGAGTTAAATAGGTTCAATAATTAGAGAAATAAAGGGTTAGAAAACCTTCATATTTACTCATTAAGGATTCCTCAACCACATACTCAACAATATGAGGCTTTGAATATATCACAAAAATAAAGTGACACAGTGCTGGTAATAGAAAAAGTCTCATCATAAAATGATAAGGCCAAAGAGTCATCATTGGGTAGTGAGCTAGATGAAATTTGGAATCATTTTGATCGGGCCATTAAGGATACAGTATCCAAGGAGGTAAATACTCCACTTCATAAAGAAATATTTCATACTCCTAAAACTACTTGGAATACCTTGCTCACTACTGGGGCTTCCGAAAAGGTATTCAATAGTGATGATTTAAAAATCATCCCTGCATACCGAACTTCTGAAGTTGTTCTCAAGATTAAATAAATACCCCCTCTGCATGTAATTTATAGTCCCAAGCATAGATATGCCATGAGTAGGAGAATAAAGAGAATAATATTAGAGAAATCCTAGGCCTTAGTCCCTCGAAATTTATCTCTTCGCGCTATTTGGAAATATCCCCAAAGAGATCCTTCTAAAGATCTCAGGAGGCTATCACAGTTTGCAGGAGCATATTCCATGACTACAATTGATAAATCCTCAGAGGTGCAACAGTTGATTAAAGTGAAACATGACATAATATTGCATTTGGAATAGGAATTACATAATTATAGACGTATAATTGAACAATAATGGCAGTCTCGGCTAGCAGAGATACAAAAAATCCTTGATGACGTGAAGATTCAATATGGAGATTTCATGAGAAGAAAAGAATATGAGATACACAAATTGCAACACAGGATTGATTAATTGAAAGAGAATCCATATATTGAATAATTCAGAAAATAAGCAGGAGAAATCATTACTCTCCTTGCTCAACAACAAGTAATAATTTTCTAGAAGCTTGCAGCAATCAATGATTTGTGCCAATCAAGTGATTCACTTGTGAATCCATTTTTAGATCTGAGGACATACTTTGATGACATTGATGA
Organism: Pinus albicaulis; assembly: GCA_034641835.2. Taxonomy (NCBI): domain Eukaryota; kingdom Viridiplantae; phylum Streptophyta; class Pinopsida; order Pinales; family Pinaceae; genus Pinus; species Pinus albicaulis. The sequence goes on from CM076579.1 coordinate 1,222,232,532, forward strand.
GAAAGTTTCTGATTATATTACTTGGCAGGAAAACATGAAGGGAAGATCAACCAATCTCCCAAGAATATAAGAATCACAAAAGAAATCTTTTTCAGAGACTAGGATATGAATCTTAAGCAAGCATAGATGGTCATTTTTAGTACCACAGACATTGCAATTAACCTCATTGATATGTTAGTGAGAATATTTTAAATTCCAATTTGATTCAATAATTCCCATAAGGAGCCTTACCTGATGTCAAAAATTTAATGATGTCTTGGAAGCCTTGTTCCAAGAAGAAGGTTGACAAGATAAAAAAGTTATCAAAGGTAAATTTGGAGATTCATTGGAAATACTTAGTAAAACCTCATAGCCAATGGCTCATGTTGAGATGTATTTACAATTCTACTACACATCTTCTTCCAGCGCTCTATGATGTTTTTTTCAAGGGAAAGATGCGCATCAAGCCAACCCATCCTCCTGAATTAAAGCTCATGTCGGATATATGTCATCTGCGACAACAAATGGGAGAACAACTAGCTTCTCATTCTTGATTATCTTATTGAAACAAATGATATTATTGTATTGTAGTTTCATTCTAAGTATGGTTTGTTTAAACCACCTCACAATTTAGTCTATTTTCTATTATTATAGTTTAAATTTCATCTATACAATCCCCTTCATGTTAATGAAGAAGAGGTTTTGAATTTTTGTAAGGAAAGCTTTGGAAATTTTGCACTACTGTAAATCTCAAGACTTCTGAATAGAAAATTTGAACTAGAGCTATTTTTCTCATAGCAGATTAGTAATATTTAAGGGATTATTATCTCTATATGTTTTGTGTGCTTAAATTTGATTCATATTTATTTTAAATTATTTTTCATTATATGTTTTCTTACATAAATTCAAGCTTTTATTCACTACTAATGTGTGAGGTTGTTATCATAAAAGATATGTGAAAAACAACGAAATATTTTATTTGATATATTTTAATAAATTAATTTAATAAACTATTTAATTAAGCTAATTGTTCTTAATGGTTTTCGCTTCATGAGTACTTGATAATCTATATTGTATTGTATCTAATGAAATCTTTAAAATCACATACAAAGAAAGAGCTTGTCGTGGGATATACATACTTACATTCCATTTTATTCTTTATTTCCATTTATTTATCCACATCATTACTCTTATATTTCATACCCATCCATTTGTATATTCTCAAAGGGAAATTGGTCCCATTATCCCTAGTCATAGCCACCATTCCAAACGGAAAAGGAGTTGTCTTAAGTTCTCAACCGTTTCGTTATCCTTAATGTTGAGGAAGTTATTTTCAAGCCTTTAACATTTTTGGGGCTAGAAGTAAAATATATAGACTATGAATGGAATCAAGGTTTAATACCAAATCAAAAGGTCATCAAAAGAGTCAATCCCCCTCAAAATATCCTCCAACTTAAATATGACACTCAAAATATCCCACTCCTATATCTAAAATTGAAACAACGAAAAAATCCCGTAGCACACTTCCTAAGTCAATTGGTCATACTTATTCTCCATAACCGCAAGAGTCACCTCAAGTTTAGACTTTGATTCAAGAATTGGAAGGGATTTCTATTTCATGAGAAAGACAAGTTTAGTCTGAAATCTCTAAAGGAAGTCTATCATCATCTTTAGAAGTTTCTCGTGTATTGACCCGATCTTCGAGTGAAAAGATTGGAATTACTCCTTTCGTGTTTCCGCTAACTTGTCATCAAATAAAATTCCTACTTTAGAAACTCAATCCTCTACTAGCGATATTACTACATCTTCCCCACCTCATGCTCCCTTATTTGATCCTTCAAATCCCTCTCTATCTTCTTCTTACCATCTTATAATCCTTCTATTCACACTCCTCTGAAACAACCGATTGGTACTATCATAGTCAGTAGCACTACAAGGGCTACTTTCTCTTCCATCCGATCATCTTCAGCCTTTGGAATAACTACATCTTGTTCTTATATTCATACAAATCCTAGAATCGAAAACAGACCTTGGACTAACCCAGGGGCAGTCCAAATGAAACCACCACTCCTTCCTCTACCTAAACACCAAAAGAGGTGGTTTCCAATGTATAATCCTGATGTTGGACTACGTTGAGGAACACCTCCATAATTATATGTTAGCTATTAACCTTAATTGAGTTGTAGAAGAATATTGTGTAGTTAGATTGTTCCCTTATACTTTCAATAGATCTACAAGATCATGGTATTTTTCATTAACATCGGGATCAATAAATAGCTGGGATACGTTCGAAGAATAAATTTTGAAAAAATTTGGTAATGATCGCACAAAGGTTGCCTTGATCAATGGTTTGTCTAATCTTAAATTTAATCCAAATGAAAATATCAAATATTTCAACTCCCGATTCAATAAATTGTTAAAACAAATCCCTGATACTTCCAAACCTAGTGATTATGTACAAATCAAATGGCACATATCTCCTCTTCCTTCGAATATTGTTATATTTTTTGACATAGCTAAAAAGAAAACCTTACTTGATAACATTAAAGTGTCTATCGAGAAGATAATTCTTGCCTTGGAAAATAAAAATTCACTTGAAGGAAGAAATAAAAAGAAGGTCACCTTCAAAGATGAATCTGAAAAGAAAGCTCCCAAAGATCCTTTTGATCTAGAATGATTACAGATGGTCCTTAAAAATTTCAAATGAGATGGTTGAAATTAAGAAGAAGGTAGCTAAATATTCAAAAAATTATTTTAGATCTTTTAAGAAAGCCCAGTATTCTCAATCTCAACCTCCAAAGATCATATCTGATGTTGAATCAGATCAAGACGAAGATGAAGAAGAATCGAATTGATCTTCTGAGGAATCACAGGAATAAGAAATAAAATCTCATGGACTATGCGACTTTATCCTTACTACTTCAAAAAAAAAATAAGAACATGAATCCATACCAGTCAACACAATAAGTAAGGGGCCTGGAGATCCACCATAATCAACTCAAAAGTAGAAGTCTTCTACTCCTTTTGCTAAGGCTAAAAGTAAAATTAAAAAGTCTCCCCCCACAACTTCTGATCATTAGGAGAATTTTGAGGTCTAAAATGGGCCTCCTAAGGAAATTATAAAAAAATAGTGGAAATAATAAAATAATTTGAGATTGCATCATCAAATTTTAGAGGGAAAAAATAAAAAACTATTTTTTCAACTCTTATTTTAAACTTATCTCCATATTAGTTTACTCAAATTTCGAGTGGGAACACTCATTGGATGCAGAATTTGTTTCCTCATCCAAGGAGTACACATGTTGTATACTTTCTATGGACTGTACTACACGAAAAATGAGAAATACATAAAAACCAGGATTGCAATAATTTTTTTCATGTATTTCTCATTTTCTTGTAGCGGAGTCCATCGAAAGTATACAATATAGGTATTCCTTGGATGAGGAATTAAATTTTGTGTTGTGAAACCAGTTCGAAAATTAGAAGAAAAGAGATATCAACGCCTTAGAAATAAGCCACTTCGAGGGGGCAACCTCAAATACATTACATGAATGAACAATTCGTGGATGATACAAATGAAAAAACCTCCTTTCTATATATAGGAGTCCTTGGGGCCACAATGTAATCCTAGTGGGGCCACAATGTAACCCTAGGCAACCTATCAATAATAATGTAAGGGCACAATAATAACAATATGGGGGTTACAGGGTTACAAAAATAACAATAAGGGTGGCTCCACTAACATAATAAGGAACTAGACTATTAATATAGGGACTTAACATGCCCCTCTCCTTAAAAAAAGTGTTGTCCTCAACACTTGAGTAGCTCTGGGTGTTTCTGTATAAGATTCTCATCCTCCCATGTAGAATCTTCTGTGGGTAAGTTCTTCCAGATGATGAGATACTCTGAAATTGATCGATTTCATCGCTATCAAGTTCTTTTTTTCGTGACTACTTCAGGTTCCAATAAGATTTTTCCTTCCTCATCAAGTTCTAGAAATATTGTTTGAACTAGAAGATTTTCACCTATAACCTTCTTTAAGCATGAAACATGGAAAACTATATGCACTCGTGAAGAAGCAGGAAGCTCCAATTTGTATGCCATAGTACCAATCTTTTGCAACACCTTGTAAGGACCATGGTACTTTGGTGATAATTTATTATCCTTCTTAGCTTGCTTGAGGGACATTTGTTTGTATTGTTGTAGCCATAAAAATTCCCAGTCTCCTACGTCAAAAATACTCTCGCTGCGATGTTGATCTGCCTATTGTTTAATTCGATTTCGTCCCAAATTCAGGTTATCCTTTAAGAGTTGGAGAACTTCTTGTTGATGCTCGATGTGATCTTAAAATTATTTAACCTTTGAATTTTTTCTTAAAGATGATGTGATGGATGATGGATGATATCCATAAAGTGCCATAAATGGGGTCATTTTTGCTGCAGTATGGAAGGAAATGTTATACCATCATTCAATGAGAGGTAACTACTTGACCCATTGTGTTTGTTTATCAGATACAAAACAACAAAAATATCCTTCCAAACATTTATTTACTATCTCATTTTGACCATCGTAATGAGGGTGATAAGATGAGCTATGAGCTAATTAATTACCCAAACAAGAAAATAACTCCATCCAAAAATTTCCAGTAAAAATGGGATCTCTGTCGCTGACAATAACCCTTGGGTTTCCATGTAGCTTTTGAATTGTGTCCATAAATGTAGTAGCAACTATACTTGCTTTAAATGGATGAGATAATGCGCAAAAGTGTGCATACTTGGTAAGACTATCAACTACCACCATGACGATACTCTTTCCTTCGGACTTAGGTAAACCTGTGATAAAATCCATTGAAATCTCCTCCCAACGTTGACATGGAATGGATAAAGGTTGTAGAAGACATGGGGTATTAAGTGTCTCCACTTTATTCTACTGGAAAAACAAACATTCCTCCACAAACTTTTGAATATCAGATTTAAGGCCATCCCAAAAAAAATCTTTCTTCACCCTGTGGTAAGTTTTTAAAAATCCTGAGTGTCCTCCTAAAGGAGAAGTGTGCAATTCCAAAAGAATATTTTGTTTTAGTTGGGAATTCTTACAAATATATAAGCGATCTTTGTACCATAAAGAATCATTTTTCAAACTAAATGTATCATATGTACTAGGATCTTGCTGCAACTTTTGAATGAGTGCCCATACTTCTTTTTCCTTCTTCCATTCATCTCTTGCTTCGGTTATCCAATCTGGTTGGATAATAGAAATGGCACAAAGCAATGCTTCCACCTCTTCATTCTTTCTTGAGAGTGTATCTGCAACAACATTAAGCTTTCCTTTTTTGTAGATTATTTCAAAGTCATAACCCAACATCTTTGTGACCCATTTTTGCTGCTCTTCTGAAGATAGTCTTTGTTCCAAAAAGTGTTTTAGACTATCATGATTAGTTTTTACCTTGAAGTGTCTTCCCATTAGGTAAGTTCTCCATTTCTTTAGTGCATGCAGTATTGCTAACATTTCCTTCTCATAAATAGGTTTCTGTAAATACTTTCCTTTGATTGGATGACTTTCAAAAGAAATGGATCTTCCTTCTTGCATTAAAACAACACCAATTCCATTTCCTGAGGCATCACATTCCACAATAAAGGTTTTTGTGAAGTCTGGCGTAGCTAAGACCGGTGCTAGGCACATTGCCTCTTTAAGATGTTCAAAGGCCTTAGTTGCTTCAGGAGTCCATGCAAATGCATATTTCTTCAATAATGTTGTTAGAGGTGCTGCTATTCTCCCATAATTCTTAACAAACTTGCGATAATACCCTGTTAACCCGAGAAATCCTCGCAACTGCTTTATGGTTGTGGGGACTTTCCATTCCTTAATGGCTTTAATTTTGTTAGGGTCTACCTTTACACCCTCGTGAGATACAATATGACCCAGATATTCCACCTCTTGTACTCCAAAGAAACATTTGGATGTTTTTGCATATAATTGTTTCTCCTGCAATAGTTTGAGCACCCTGTCAACATGTTCAACATTATCCTTCCAAGACCTGCTGTAGATTAGTATATCATCAAAAAATACTACCGCAAATTTTCTAAGGAAGGGTTTGAAAATGGAATTCATCGACCCTTGAAATGTAGAAGGTGCATTGGTAAGGCCAAAAGGCATGACCAAAAATTCATAATGACCCTCATGAGTTCGAAATGCTGTTTTTGGAATATCTTCTGTCTTCATTCTAATTTGATGATATCCTGAACGAAGATCCAACTTGGTAAAATAAATTGCTCCATGTAATTCATCCAATAATTCATCAATCACAGGAATGGGAAATTTATCTTTAATGGTGAGCTTATTGAGCTCCCTATAATCCGAGCACATTCACCATGATCCATCCTTCTTGTGTACCAATACTACGGGAGCAGAGAAAGAACTTTGACTAGGTTGAATTATACCCGCCTCTAACATTTCTGCAATCATACGTTCAATTTCGCTCTTTTGGAAGTAAGGATATCTATAAGGCCTAATGTTTGGAGGAACACTTCCTATAATCAAATGAATAGCATGATCATGATCACGAATAGGTGGGAGTCCTTTGGGAGTTTCAAACACCTTGGAATGATTGTCCAAGACTTGTTGGAGATCTGCAGAAATAGATGATTTTGATATTGGAACTTCTAGTGAGCATAATTGTGCAATTACGCCTCGCTGTTCTTTCTTTAGAAGCTTTGTCATGACATTAGAGCTTATTATCCTTCCTGGCTTCCCCGCAATACCCCGTAATTCGACTTCCTTTCCTTCTGAAAAAAATTTCAAGAGAAGTTCTTGAAAATTAAAAGCTACCGTCCCCAAAGATTGTAACCATTGTACTCCTAGTACAACATCAGCACCTCCCATAGGAATGGAAAGCATTGGACTAGTCAATACATATTCCCCCATGGTTAGCTTGATATTATGGCATTTTCCAGAGCAATTTATAGTTCCTTCATTTGCAACCATCACTTGACATTCTGGTGCTGGGTATAGGAAACAATTCAATTCCTTGGCTACCTTACAATGAATAAAATTATGGGTACTACCTGAATCAATCAACACTATTACCTTTTTTCTTCTTGATATGTCCTTCTATCTTGAGAGTTTGAGGAGTGGTAATTCCTGCCAATGCATTACACGATATGGTCAGACTCATTTCTTCCTCTTCTAGGGTTGGTTCCTGGTGTATATCCTCTTCTTGTTCATTTTCTTCTTCCTCTTCACAATCTATGTAAAATAATTTCTTCTCGACACACTTATGACCTTTAGTGTATTTGCTATCACAACTGTAGCAAAGCCCTTTTGCTCTTTTTTCTTCCAATTTTTGTGGTGTCAACCTTGTAGGTTGTGGAAATCTAGGCGTAGCAACACTTCCTTCTTTATATAAGTGAGTGGTAGGCTTCCTTGTTGCCATAATTTTACATTCAATTTTTCTTGCCAACCTGAATGCCTTCTCCAATGAATCAGGTTCCAAAACGCGAACTTCATGTTGGATGTTATCCTTTAAAGTGCCTATGAAGAGATCAATCCTGTGTTCCTCTGGAATATCAGTTAACCTTATATTCAATTTTTGGAAGTCCTCAATGTGCTGCCCCACTAAACCCTTTTGTTTGAGATTTATCAATTGGCTAAAGAAAGTGTTGCTCTTTGTATCCTCATAATGTGCTATCATTTCCTCCATAAAAATTTACCAAGTGACAATTTTTTTACGGGAGCAAAGACATTGATACCATACAAATGTATTTTTTTCTAAATGTAAAGTTGCAATGTGTACCTTTTGTGTGTTTTGCACATTATTGAGATAAAAGTATTTCTCCATCTGTAGTATCCATGTTACAGGATCCTTTCCATGAAATTTCCTCATATCCATTTTTGGAGTATGGTGGTTCTTCCCTCCAACATTAGAGTTTATGAAATCAAGATTAACATTTATTTTGTTCTCATCATGAGTTTCCTCTACTATCTTTTCACCATTAGGAAAAATTTCTTGTATCAACTTTGTCAAACCTTCCATGTCTTCTTTTATATCATTCTTCATGTTTTTCATCTTAGCTTCCATGTCATCCATCTTAGATTCCATGCCAGCTTCCGTGCCATCCATCTTAGCTTCCATGCCATTCTTCAAACCATCCATATTAGATTCCACGCCTTTCTTCAAACCCTCCATCTTAGTTTCCACGCCTTTCTTAAAAACTTCCATGTCATTTTTTGTTGCTCTTTGCCAGAGCGAAATTTGTTGCACTTGCTTTTGTAATTTTGATATGCCATGTTGCCATTCTTCGTCTTCATGAGTCATAGTAGAGCCTTTTAAAGGCTTAATGGGTGTTGAATTCTTTTTAGGGATATTTTAGAATCCAATACCGATATCTATTCTATAATATGCCCTTGTAATCAATTCAACTTGATTCTTCAAACAAGACTTATGCAATTCAGGAAAAAACAAAATACACACCTTTTACTTGCTTTTGAGGAGCTTGATATGAAAATTGACTTATATCTATACTTGAAAATCCTCAATATCTGAAATTAGGCCCCATAGTATTCCTCTGAAGCTTCCTTCAAATGCCACAGGTCTGACTTGATTTTGATTCTTCCAGGCAAAGTTATGTCCAATCTCCCACAATGACCTAATTATGGACTGGTTTAGTAGAGAAAACTTGTATGACTTGCCACGTGTAGTTGTTTTCTCCTTTGGCTCTAACATTTATAGACAGGAAACTCAAGTCCGTGTACTTCCAGTCACCTTTTACAGAATTCTAATCCAATTCTCGGAGAGAGAGTTATGAAGATTTTCCCACGATCACCTCTTTGAGATGAAATTCGGGAGCCTCAAAAAGACCTAACTTCTACATATCATATCTCTGAAAATATTGCGAACCAAGATCTAAAATTTTACGACAATGTTCCTTAGGCATTCGGCTTCGCACTCTAAAAATTTCAGCTTCTGAACCTTCGTATATAAAAAAGTTATAGCGAAACTTCCGTGATGACATTTTTAAGGGAAATTCAGGAGCTTGCAAAAATCCCTAAATTCCACAGATCATATCTCTGAAAATATTTTGAACCAAAATCTGAAATTTTGTGACGATCTTCCTCAGGATTTCTTCTTCACACTCAAAACATTTCATCTTTTGAAGCATCGTAGAAAACAAGTTATAGCGAAAATGCCACGATGACCTATTTGGAGAAGAAAAACCCTAGAATCCAAAGCTCTGATACCAAATGTTGTGAAACCAGTGCCAAAAATAGAAGAAAAGAGATATCAACGCCTTAGAGATAAGCCACTTCGAGAGGGCAACCTCCAATACATTATATGAATGAACAATTCTTGGATGATACAAATGACAAAACCTCCTTTCTATATATAGTAATCCATGGGGCCACAATGTAATCCTAGTGGGGACACAATGTAACCCTAGCCGACCTAATAGTAATAATGTAGGGGCACAATAATAACAATATGGGGGTTACAGGGGTAAAATAATAAAAATAAGGAGGGCTACACTAACATAATAAGGGACTAGACTATTAATATAGGGACTTAACATTTTGCATCCAATGAGTACTCCCGCTCGAAATTTGAGTAAAATATTAGGGAGATAAGACTAAAATACAATTTGAAAAGATAGTTTTATTATTTTATTATTTTTATTATTTTTAGTTTTTTACCCCAAAAATGGTGAATCATCCCCCATGGTTGGCATCAACATCTTGAATCATATTTCTCCTTATAAAGGTTATTTTGGTTATACATTTTTCCTAGGAGGCCCATTTTAGACCTCAAAAGTAATCTAATGTCAGTCTCATCTTCTTCAAATTCTCCATCTACATCCAAAATATTGGTTGTCTTTAAAAACATATAATATAACATAGTAGATAATATGAAGAAATTCAAAGCCAATATTTCCTTATATGAAGTTAGGAAATTAAAACAATAGCAAAAATTTCTTCTTAAAGAATTAAATGCAGGCCTTGCATCTCCTTTTCCTACTGCTCACACTTCTAAAGCTTCTGAAGGAAAAGGTAAAAATACAACTGAATCTTTAGATAAATTTGATCCTACCAATGCCATTTTAATTCGAGATAGATCAAATTCCCATATACCTCCTTTTATACTGACCTTTTGAATCTTTAATTTAAATGTTCACAATTTGTTAGTAGACTCTAGAGCATCATCTAACATAATTCCCTATTCGATCTGTATTAAACTGAATATTTTCCCCTAGAAGTATAATGTCCATATTGTTTGGTTTGATAGAACTAAGGTCAAAGTGTTGCGAGAGATAAATTTGGTATTGATCAAAATATCCTCCAATTCAAAGGTATGTCGAATCATTGATATATTAGTGCAAAATATTCGAGAGTTTTATGGTTTGATCCTAAGAAAAGATTGGTGTGAGAAATTACATGGATATTTCGCTACAGATTGGTCACATATGTGGTTTCCTTATAATGATAAGCCTAATAAAATTCAGGTAGATAGATAAAAACACATGAAATTGGAAGTGACCGATCTGGATGAAGAAAACGAGCTAGTAGTTTTTGCGAACAATATTCTTGGGAACTATTTTTCTGAATATTTTTTTGGTAATTTCACAACAAAAGAATCTCCTTTCTTAGAAGATGATTTCATTTCTCAGGTTGACAATTTTTCATAGAGAGATTCATCTAAGTGTATAAATATTGTATATACACCTATATTTAAAAGTGATTATTTATTTTGGACTCTTTATTTTGATGGTTCTAAATCATATGATGGTGCAAGAGCACGATGTATTTTAGTAAGTGTCGATGGATAAAATACTATATTAGCTTGTAGGTTTGAATTTTAATGTACAAACAATGTTGAATAATATGTAGCATTAGTACGACGATTTCATAAAACTATAAGTCTTAATGTAAAATACCTCAAACTTACTTAGTGACTCTAAAATTGTGATAAAATATGTAAGAAAGAGCATTCATAATGTTTCTAGTCACTTAAAGCATTGTCAATCCCTTGTTCCAACTCTTACTTAACATTTCATAGCATTTGAATTTCTTTGATCCCAAGAATTCAAAATGCGAGTGCTAACCTTTTAGCTAACGTTTCATATAAACTCATCCCCACCTAGGATTTTAGTCCTGATAGATTTTCTATTGAATTGATTTTTCGCCCCCCTATTCCTAAGAACATCACAAATTGATGTGCCTTCAACGATGATGAAGATATATTGAGTTTTCTAACATTTGAGGGGTCTTATTCTAACCAAATATTAGATGAAGACGAATATGATAAACAGTTGAAACAAAAAACTGGGGAAAACTCTTTACCCAAGCCTGTAGTAAAACTTGAAGACTTGTGTGACTTAATAGACAAGTTTAAAAGGGTTACCAATTGTAAACTTCAGAGTTCAACTTTGAGGTTTGAGTTGGTTAACTTAGGGTCATATCTTAAACCTGATACTACTAATCTTGGCATTGGACTCTCACCAGATGAGATATCTGCCTTTATTCATCCGTAGAAAAGGTACAAAAATGTCTTTTCTTGTAACTTTGAATATTTGAAAACTTACGATAGCTCCATCATTTAGCATAATATCCCAATGTTACCTGATGAAAATCCCATTCAGCAAAATCTAAGGAAAATTAATCCAAATCTAGAAAACCAGATTAAAAGAAAGCTAAATAAGCTCACCATGGCTAAAATAATTTTTCAAGACAGACATTCTAAATGGGTTTTAAATATGGTACCTATTAGGAAGAACAATGGTGATATTCGTATTTGTATTAACTTTATAAATTTGAATAAACCATGTCAGAAAGAAAATTTTCCTCTCCCACCGATGGAGAAAATATTATAGTCAGTAGTTGGTTATGAACTTATCTGTTTTCTAGATGTCTTTTGAGGATATAACCAAATCCTTGTACATCCAGATCACAAGTGAAAAACCACATTCAGAACTAAATGGGGGACTTATCCATATCAAAAAAATGCCTTTTGGATTAATAAATGGAGGAACAACCTTCCAAAGGGATATAGACATTTCCTTAAGAGGTTTGATCAATAAAATTATCGTTGTTTACTTGGATGATATCACAATATATTCCATGAAAAGGAACAATCATTTTCACGATTTAAAACAAATCTTTGAAAGATGAAAAAGGTATGGAATCTCATTAAATCCCAAGAAGACATTCTTTTCCCTCAATGAAGGAAAAATTCTATGATTTAGTGTCTCGAAAGAAGGAATTTGTATAGATATAGAAAGAATCAAAGCAATTTCTGAAATTCCTTTACCTCATAATAAGAATTCAATGCAATATTTCCTTGGGCAAATTTATTTTGTTGAAAGGTTTGTCCCATATTTTTCTCAATTTTTTTTTCCCTTACAAGCTATGATTAAGAAAAACTCAGTTTTCAAATGGGAACATGATGAAATGGAATCCTTTGAATCATCCAAACAAGTTCTCATTGATGCCCCCTCCTTGACAACTCCTAATTTTTCTTATCAGTTTATATTGTATACTTTTTCTTCCGCACTATCCTATGCTGCAGTTCTAACACAACTCGATGAGGAAAGGGTTGAGGCTCCCATTTCTTTCTTTAGCTCAAATTTTCAGGGAGTTGAATTAAACTACTCAGAAGTAGAAAAGAAAGATTTTGGAGTTTTCAAATCTATCAAACATTTTAGAGATTTTCTTTTGAAAACCCATACGAAAATAATTGTTCATTTCCCAACAATAAGTCACTTACTTGTCCAAAAGGAGTTAGGAGAGAAAAGAGCTAATTGGGTTACTTCTCTGCAAGAATATGCCGTAGAAATCAAACCTGCTAAAATTGTTAGAGGTCAAGGTTTTTGCAGACTAATTAGTGGAGCTTCTAATACATCAGATAATGAGGACTCAGGTAATACTATTTAGAACTCAGAGGTGTCTTACTGATACTTAATCCCAGTATGTTGATTTGATATTTTATTTGAAAAATGGTTATGATCTACCCAAACTCAATTATAAAAGAAAAACAAATTTAAGTCGGAAAGCCAATTAATACGAACTCATTGATGATGTGTTATTTAGGAAAAATTATGATTATGTTTTGTTATATGTCTAGAAAAACCTAAACCACAAAAGGTTTTGCAGGAATTACATGGCATACCTACTGGTGGAAACTTTGGTGGAGACACCATGGCTCACAAAATGTTTCATTTTGGTTAATATTCGCCGGAAATATTCAAGGACATGCATGCCTATGTAAGGAAGTGTAAATTTTTCCAAACTTCTTCAGGGAGACAGAATAAATGAGCCTTGTCTTTGCGACCAGTCTACATTGAGCAACATTTTGAGAAATGGGAATTGGACGTAACATGTGCGATTGTTCGTCATTCTTCCAAACAACACAAATTCATCCTAACTACTACAAATTACTTCACAAAATGGTTCAAAGAAATACCACTAAAGGTAGCCATTTCTGAAAATATCATTGAATTTATTAATCAATTCATCATTACCAGGTTTGCTCTACCCTGTGCACTTTTTTTTGATAATGCATCTTATTTTTCAAGAGAAAATATAATTGAATTTTCTTTAAAGAGAGGATTTAAACTTAGTTATTCTGCAAACTATTACCCTGAAGGAAATGGTTTAACAAAATAAACTAACAAGAACCTCATTACGATCATTAAATGAACCATTTATCTAAATCAAAATCATTTGCATAATGAATTGATATTTTCTTTATGGGCTGATAAAATAACTCAGAAGGCCTCCATAGGTACTTCTCATTTTCACTTGGTATATAGGAAAGAAGTTATTCTTCCTCCTAATCTATATCTTCCCTCATTAGCCCTAAAGAAATTCATTGAAGAAAACCCCTCTTCTTATTTGCATTTAAGAATGTCTCAAATACTTAAATTAGAAGAAGAAATATATAAATTCAAACAGGTACATGCCCATCACTAGTAGTTAGTCAAGCATTCCTTTGCTGCAAGTTCAGTCAACAAACAAAAAAATTCAAATCAAATATTCAGTCCTGAAATGGGAAAATTCACACGAGGAAAAGGGTAAACACACTAAATTTCAAAATTTGTGGCTTGGTCTGTTTCATATTGTTGAGAAATTAGGTCTATCAACATTCATTCTACAAGATTTAGAGGGAAATAGGGATGCTCTTCTCGTTAAGGGAATAATTCTGAAGAAATAATTTTCTTGATAGAACATTTGTTTTATGGTAAATACCCATATGTACATATCAATGTTTTTTAGCATAAATAATTATAGGTAATATATTATTGGATTTTCATTGGTATTTCTGATTATTTAATGAAGTTTAACCTTTAAAAAGTAAGAACCTAGAAATCAATTGAAAATTTGAAGTTGGGTATAGTATATATAATTTAACTTTGAAATTTTTAATCCATTAAGATGTAGAACATTTTAACTTGAAACTTTAAAATGTTTTGTTATCTTGTGATTAGTCATGAAAGGTTTTATCTAAAAAAAAAGGTAAATACTATATTGAAAAAGTTATCATATTTTATCTTCAATTGTCATAGAGTACTCTTAAGGAGTAAATGTACCTCCCCATCCACTAATTTTACATTTTTAAAGTGTAATTAAAAAATATATGAAACTTAAAATATAATAGGTCTTGTCATGAGCTTTATTACCAGAGTCATACGAAACTAATAATGTTGAAATTATCATAACTGGCCACCAAAACAGGACGATGGCTTGTAGTTTCATAACTATAAAACAATAAGTCTCATCACGAGGTGGAATTTTCAATCTTACTACAACCTGTGAATGGCATTGTCGTTATATAGCCACCAAACTAGGAAACTGGCTTTTAAGGAATCTTAAAAAATAAAAAATAAAAAATATTATTACCTCTAAGAATACGACTATAAGTGGATGGGATATTGATTCATTATTGGTTAAAAGGTGACCCTTTCGATGCTATGGATTCCTACTGGAAGCAATGGCTCTACTTGTGATATAGAAGTTTATCTATAAACACTAAGTGTCAATATAGCTCCTTGATTTTTCCTTATAATTGATTAATGATTGATTCAAGTAGCTGAAATATTCATCTATAATAGGTTCCATGACATTTGAAATAAAATAAGTCCTTTTATTTAGAATTCATCTTTATCGATCCAAATTTCAGAATATTTTTCATTTTTTTTTTCTCAGAGATAACATTTTCTTCGAGTGAATTAGATTTTCTTCAAGTGAATCGCAAATTGTTGTAGTACTCAACAAACCCCCTCATTTTGGTAAATAATATATTTAACAAATAATGGAAACGGTTTAAAATTTTAGTTACAATCCTTTTTAAAATAAAATAGGAACTTATTTTTTTGCTGGCCTCAACAAGAAATAAAACTATCAGGACGTAATGATGAGGAAATCACTCAAAAAGGTAAAAAAATCTCCAGAAAGGTTTTGTCGCAATCTCAAATCAAAACTTCGGTATGTGTCTCCCTTGAAGGAGAAAAATCTGATGTGAATCCCCCGATTGAGGAATACGGGAAATGTCTAAATTCCATAAAAAAGGAGAAAAGGGATTCGACGCATATAATATACAAGGTCGGCCCCACCAATAAGCAATGTCATCTATCACAAATTTTACATCAGAAATATATATTCGGTAAATACCTCTAATCTTCTCATATAGCTTCCTTCTTGATATCACATTTCCTTTATCACAAAGTCATATAGCCATACCCATATCACATCTCATCAATGAAGACTTCTAATATCACATTGCTTTATTGTTGCTTTATATTATATCACAAAATTCAAATGGAATCTCTCTTCAAGAATCCCCGATATGAGAAACTCCTATATAAAATATGTGATATATCCTTCTTACCTTTATATTATGGTTTTTATATCAATACAATAGCATATCGGTGAAGTTTAATATCGCAAGTTTACTTTTATACATCCAAAAGAAACCCCAATGCAAAACCTCTGATGAAACGTTGACCTGTACAAAAGCCATGTGAATGCACGTTTTTCCATTAACGTCCAAGTGTAATGAAATTTATGTTTCTTGAAAGCACAAATAATTTAATCTCTGCAATTTATTTTTAATTGATTCTAATCATTAAGGCATAGATTTTCATCACTTAAGTCATTTGTTATCATAAGTTTTTTAACTTTGAGATTTTGTTGTTCATCCTCTATATTTTCCTTGGAGGTTAGACCCAATAAAAAGAATTCAAAGGATATGATCCAGGTGGATTTTGGTGGCCACCTACCTATTCCAATTGGACCCACACCATTTTTTCCTTCTGCTTTTCAGTTTCCTTAATTGTAGCACAATTTACTATTTTTGGCAGTTTTTCAGGTCGTGAACTTCCGCAACCATTTTGAGGCCCTAAACCACAATTTTGGGAAAAGGGGGATAAACATGGGTCTTTGATTAATGTTGGTCACTTGAAAGTTATAGTGCTCAAATAGATATTTCTAACAACATATTGTGTGCATCAAACAAATATCGTATGCCAATGTTCCATCCCTGGGAAGTTGATGCACCAATTTACCCAAATTGGGCGCATAGTTTTGGTGCTTCATCTCATAGGGTTAGGTTTTTAGATGTTTAGGATTTCCCATTGTTTCTAAATCATAGATAGGCCTTGGAACCTCATTGTAACACATTTCATAGGCATGTAGCCACCACATCGCTTCTCATATATAAGCTACCAGTGCCCTAGCTACTTTATTTCCATTTTGTCTGTTATTTGATATTAATGAAATGAAGTGTTATTTCCAATACATATTTTTATTTATGGTTATATTCTTATTATTTTTGTGTTCCCGCATAAATCTAGATCAGTGGTATCAGATCAGTCTGCTCTTTCTCTATTTTTCTTTGCATGTCCCCAACGAGGTCAGGGTAGAAGGAGTTAGGGCTCGATCTGATTGAACCCTTGCAAGATCAACCTCACAAACCCTGACAACCTCCCATGGTGGAAGAAAATAAAGATGAGGGAACAAGATATCCTATCAAATTTTTGCTCGAGGAGACCCTCGACAAAAAAAGGAATGTGATCATGGATAACTTTGCCCAGATCCTTCAACAGCTTCCCACTGATGGAACATATGCATCCAGCGTCCACTCTAGAGGCACCGCTCCTTTCAAGGTACAAGTCAACTTTGAAATTATTGTATCTGAAGGCTAGATAGGTGTAGATGTCTATATAGATATTTGAATTTTTTGGAAGGGTATTTATCATTTCATGATTTCTCCAACCGAGAAAATATTACTTTTGCACTCCAGAAATCCTCCCCCCATGTCAACGATTGGTGGGAAACCTACTGTGAGAAAAAGGATTAGAGGGAACCCTGTCTATTCTTGGCCGCACCCACTTGTAATTAATTATGAGGGGCCATCAATGAAGAATATTAGCCCATGGGGAGCTATGAGGACAAGTACATCCAATGGACCACGTTGTGGCAACAAAGGGATCAATATGTGCACGAGTTGACGAATTTATTCCATACCCTACGCACAATGTTGGGTATTAAAAATTCGGAGAAATATTTTGTGTTGAAGTACTGCAGTTGTTTGCACAGATACATTTAGGAGGAAATTGATTTCCTTGAAATTACCTCACTGGGAATGAAATATCGATATGCCACCAAGATCGAGCAGAAATTTATGGAAAAGAAGTGATCCTTTAGGTCTGTGAATCCGAAGCCAAGGAAAGGCACCCCCGAACTGCAGAAAAAGGGGAAAATCCAAAGCGTAGAAACTAATAACAACACCACAAAGCCGAAGAAGGACACGAGGAAGTGGTCTGAATTTTATAACATCTCCACTCACAACACAAGCAAGGGTCAGGCCAAACATTGGCTGGTGGCCGAACTAAAGGCATCTAAATCAGATGCATGTTCAGATTCTTAGTCGAAAGAATAAAAGAGAATTGAAAATGGGAAGAAAATCATTGATGCGGAACCCAATGCCACCTTTTCCACCATCAATCTCCATATGGAGGAACATGAGGATCTAGAGGAGGGGGAGTTCCTCTTCCATTCCCGGATGTGGGTGAATGGTTCTCTATTGCAATTCCGTATCGATAGCGGAAGCCAAAAGAACCTCATTTCAGTAGAGGTATTGAAGTGGCTCGGCCTACCGATCACAACACACCCACAACTTTATACCATTGGGTGTCTTCATCAAGGAAGAGATTCTTGCATCCGTCAGTAGTGCGACCTTCAGTACATCATCAAGCCATTCACGGATTAGGTCATGTGTGATGTTGCTCCTCTTGGCATGTCTGATGTATTATTAGGCAAACCATACTTGTGAAAGCAACCTGTTTTGTATGAGTCTATTCCTCATTCTGTTATTATTACTTTGGGAAATAAGTTTTACAAGATACTAGAGGTAGTACTACCTTCCGCCATATCTTTGAGTACTACAAAACAATGCGGTAAGATTATTTCCCAAACCAGGAAATTTGTTTTCGTTACGATTAGACCACAAGGAAAGAAGAATATTATGGTTGTAGCCTCCAAACAAGGCTACCCTATGTAACTACAGTAGATGGATAAAGATTTGGAGAAACACAAGGAAATTTTCTCCTCACCCGTAGAGGTTCCTCTACACTATCAAGTCAAGCACTCCATTGATCCGACCCCAGGCGCATCGTTGCCTGATGTTTCCACACCTCATGGGACCACAAAGATAGAATCCACCCATTTACTGTCTTGTTATAATTACATATTATAGAGCAATGCAACACATAAAATATGTAGAAAACACAAGCACACTAAACACATAAAACTAGAGAGACATAGATATACTTGGTTCAGGGAGTTTGGGCTACGTCCACCCCGAAAATCCAGTCCTTCCTTTTGCATTATCCAACAAAATGAAGAGATACAACCTATAGTAGATCCACTGTAATATCCTCTATTCTCTCTCACAGTCTGTCTATCAGTTTCTCTCTCTGATACACAACTGCAATACAATACCCTCATACAAAATGAGGGGTTGCCTTCTAGGAAATAAAACCCTAAATCAAACATAACTTCTACCGTCAAATCATCCACCTAATGAATGGCCTAGATTAACTAGAAATTACTATACTTTTACAAGGAAATTTTACATCTGTTTTTAGCCTCGGGGGCACCGCCCCCTCCTGGACCCCCCAGGAAGCGTACAATTACAGGTGGTGTTGCTGCCCCGTTAAGAAGAGGGGTCCAATGTTGTGATACAAAATAAATAAGATAATCAGGTTCCAGACCCAACATGTCTGAGGATGATAAAGAAACCATATTTATTGAACACATCCAGTAGGTCCATGAAATCTTGGATAAATCTAATGCCAAGCAGCGACATCATCAACATCGGGTGCCATAAAATTTCAAGGTGGGCGACAAGGTTTGGTTACACTTGCAAAAGGAGCACTCTGATGGGCCCCATCGCAAGCTTGGCCCACTCCGATATGGGCCATAAACGATCACCATGGTTATAGGTGACAATACCTTCAAGCTTAGTATTCCACCATTCATTAGTCTGCACCCATTGTTCAATGTGGACCACCTTCAACCCTACTTTCCACTTCTATTGGATATATCCAACATGGTAGAACAAATCACACTCGTAGTGTTAAACCTAGAAAAAAAGGAACAAGCCACAATTAATAGTATCATGGACACAAAGATAAAGAATACCCAACAACAAAATATCTATTTGTATCAGGTTGTCAACGTTGGCAAACTCCTGCACCAAGGTAACTAGCTCACTAGGGACCAAGTTTAGGAGAAGATTTCTCATCTCATGTAGGAACTCAACACAATGGGGACCATTTCTTCCTAAAGGGGGAGGAATTATGGCAGTTTCTGGGGTCCTGAACTTCTAGAGCCATTTTGAGGCCCTAAATGACATATTTTTAGAAAACGAGGACCAACATGGGTTTTTGACTATTGTTTTTCACTTGAAATATTGGCCACTCGAATGTTGTAGTCCTCAGATAGATCTTTCTAACGAGTTATTTTGCATGTCAAACAAAGTCCATATGCCAAATTTATTCTTAGGTCCCTATATTAGTCCCTTATTTTTGTTAGTGTATCCCCCTTATTGTTATTTTTGTACCGATGTAGTCCCCATATATTTATTATTATGCCCCATAAAATCCCAGTATTGTTATTGTTATGCCCTTACATTATTATTGTTAGGTCGGATAGGATTATATTGTGACCCCATGAACCCCTATATATAGAAACGAGGCTTTGTCATTTCTATCATCCAAGAATTTTTCATTTATGTAATGTAAATGAGGTTTCCCCCTCGAAGAGGCTGATTTCTAAGGCATCGATCTATCTTTTCTTCTATTTTGTGAACTGGTTTCATAACATTTGGTATTAGAGATTTGGATTCTAGGGTTTCACTACATCAAACAGGTCATCGTGGCCTGTTCACTATAACGTTTTTTCTACAAAGGTTCAAAAGCTAAAACAAAAACTCATTTGCAAAGAAATCGTGACAAACTTCATGAAAAAATTTCAGATCTTGGTTCGCAACAGTTTCAGAGATATGATTTTTGGAAGTTAAGGTTTTTTTAGGCTCCTGAATTTCATCTCAAAGAGGTGACCTTGGGAAAATTGTCATACCTCTCCCTCTGAGCATCAGATTGGAATTATGTAAGAAATTGACAAAATTACATGATTGCGGGTTCTTGTGTATTTATTTCATAGTTGAAGGAGGAAATAGTTACACATGGCACGCCATACAAGTTCTGTCTACTGAACCAACCATAATTACATGATTGTGGGTGAATGGGCATAAATTTGTCTTGATGAATCCAAATCAGGTCAGACCTGTGGCATTGGAAAGACGATTCAAAGGGATACTGAAGGATAGAAGATAAAATCTTGGGGATACAAAATCACAGAGACACATTAGTTTCAATATCAAGCTCCTAAAAAGTAAGAAAAACGTGTAATTTTTTTTAAATTCCATAAGTCTTGTTAGAAAATCTAGTTTGAAGTGATTCCAAGGGAATGTTAAAGAATATATATCATTATTTGTCTCTAAAATGGCCCCTAAAAAGAATTCAACACCTATTAATCCCTCATAAGGCTCTACTATGACTCATGAAGAGGAATAAATTCAACATGATATATCAAAATTACAAGACCAAGTGAAACAAATTTCACTCTTGCAAAGAGTAACAAAAAATGGAATGGAAGATAAGATGGATGGTTTGAAGAAAGGCATGGAAGCTAAGATAGATATTTGAAGAATTGCATGGAATCTAATATGGATGGCATGGAATCTAAGATGGATGGCATCGATGACAAAATTAAAGGAAACATGGAAGACACGAAGAATAATCTAAAAGCAGAAATTGAAGGTTTGAAGGAGGGTTTGACAAAGTTGATACAGGAAATGATTCCTAATGGTGAAAAGGTAGTAGAGGAAACTCATGATGAGAACAAAATAAATGTTAATCATGTTTTAATAAACTCTAATTTTGGATTGAAGACCCACCACATTTCAAAGATCAATATGAGGAAGTTTGATGGCAAGGATCCCATAACATGGATACTACAGATGGAGAAACATTTTGACCTCCATAATGTGAAAAACACACAAATGGTATGTATTGAAACTTTATATTTAGAAAATAATAAATTTTCATGGTATCGATGGCTTTCCTCTCATAAAACAATTGTTACTTGGTCAATTTTTCGAAGGAAATGATAGCACATTATGAGGATACAAAGGGAGACACCTTCTTTAGCTAATTGATAAATCTAAAACAAAAGCGTTCAATGGTGTATCACACTAAGGACTTCCAAAAATTTAATATAAGGGTAACTGATATGCCAGAGGAACACAGGATTTATGTCTTGATCATAGGGACTTTAAATGATAACACCCAACATGAAGTTTGCCTTTGGGAACATGATTCATTGGAGAAGGAATTTAGGTTGGAAATAAAAATTGAAAGTAAAATTATGGAGAAAAGGAATCCTACCACTCACATATATAAAGATGGAAGTGTTGCTACTCCTAGACTTCCAAAACCTAAAAGGTTGACAACACTAAATTGGAAGAAAAAAGAGAAAATGGGCTTTTCTATAGTTGTGATAGCAAATACATTAAAGGTCATATGTGTGTTGAGAAGAAATTATTTTACATAGATTGTGAAGAGGAGGAATAAATGAACATGAAACTTAAAAAGAAGAGGATATCAACCAGGAACCGACCCTAGAGAAAGAAGAAATTATTCTAACCATGTCCTGTAATGCATTGGCGGGAATTACCACTCCTCAAGCTCTCAAGATAGAAGGACATGTCAAGAATAAAAATCTTAGATGATCTAAATATCATAGTTTGAAGCTAGGATAAAATATTTATTAAATTAGAATATTTAAATTAATATTGGAGACACTTAGAAATAGAATATTGTTAAAAAATATATGACTCTAGAAAAGTGTCGTATCTTAGGCTCTAATATAAGGAAAAAAAATAGTGTTTTTGTTAGGAGGATATTTACTGTAAATGGATGCTTGTTATTTTATCAAATGGTCTGTAACTAAAATAATTTAGGACTTGTAGCTTATAAATAGGTCATTTTCCTAATTGCAAGAGCGTTGGAGCACTACAAGAAAAAAGCACATTGGTGAGGGTCATGCTTGTGACGAACCTTTAAGGTCCGTCACCAATGTCACATATGGTGACGGTCATTAAAAAACCGTCACTGTAAGTGTATATAGTGATGGTCCTCTATGGTCCATCACCAAAGACATTTTCAATGACACTTTTGGTGAGGTTCATTAAAGGCCCATCACTAATTCTGTCTTTGGTGACACTTCTAGTGACGAACTTTTAATGACCCTCACCAATGCTCTTTTTGTTACTTTTGGTGACGGTCAAAAAATGTCCGTCATCATTGATCACCAAAAACCGTCACTGTAAGTGTATATAGTGATGGTCCTTTATGGTCCGTCACCAAAGACATTTCACTTTTGGTGAGGGTCATTAAAGGCCCACCACTAATTCTCTCTTTGGTGACGCTTCTAGTGATGAACTTTTAATGACCCTCACCAATGCTTTTTTCGTTACTTTTGGTGATGATCAAAAAATGTCCATCATCAATGATCATTCCAATGAGTTTTTGATGACGCTATGTGCCTGTTAATATATTTTTTGTCAAAATATAACGATTTAATACCATTATTGTGGAAAATTTTTTATAATATGTCCAAGGCCATAGTGGTTAGGGTTAGTCAATTTTTTAAGAAGTAATAAGCGTGTATCATTTCCCTCAAGTAATGACTAGTCGAATAGAGATTTCCTATGAGTCAACACATGATTCATATCTATTAAGTTTATTATCTATAAAATTCCATTTAGATAAAGTTCCACTGTTGTGTGTAGGAAATATATTATTTAATACATAATTGAGCTCTGACAATTCTATTAATGAGAAAGACCTAACAATCCTCAACAATCTGGGCACACCTTAAATTAATGCTTTGGCACACACTAACATTTCTTAGCACCCCACATTTCTTGGAACATATTTGTACCTATAACATCTTATTATGACACTAACGCCCAAGCACATGGTGGCATGCGCTAGCACAACATGGAACTCTCCTAGCATGTGTTGGCATGCTGCATATAGTCCCTAACATGCCCTGGAACACCTTGGTTGAATGCATTGACATACATTAACACTTGGCACACAATGCCACTTGGCATGTATTGGGACCTATTATTAGTGTTTCTAGCATTCCCCTTTTCAAAAATATAAAGTCCTGACTTATTCACCCTCTTATAAGTTCTTCCTTTTGTTGCCTTGTGATGGCAGTGAGGGTGCAGGCGTTAAGGAGAGCCTTTCAAACTTGCTTACAATTGTTTCTAACTCCGGAGGAGTTTGATCTTATTCCTTATGATTGGTTTCATTCATCAAATTTATGAAATTTGATAAATGAAATGGACATTAAAAGATCCTCTTTAAATAATACCAATCCTTTGTAAACAATATTACAAATCTTTCGGAATCATTCAACTCACTTCAAGCTAATGTTAAGACCCTTCGGAAGTAAATATTTTTACTTTTCAAACAATTATTTAAGCCTTCTAGAACATAACATTAGAATTCATTTTAAATCAACCTTTTAGACCCTCTTTGCAATATATTTCCGAACTCTCAGCTCTTAGTAAAATTATATTAAACTAACATTAAGACCTTCGGAACTATTAAAATTTAGAACCCTTTGGAATCAAACTTTAAACACCTTCGCAATGGTTCCGAACTTCAAACATCTTAATAAAATTCTATTGGAATAAACATCGGTTCCATACCTTTGTGTTATCCCCCATGTAACTCTCAATGTGAATACCGTAGGATCTCCAGCGCCTAAGATCGAACGGCAATCGCGTTCAAACAACCCCATAACTTTATCAACCAAAAGTTATGCGAAATGGGTGGTATTTCACCTATGATGTGTTGTGTTATGATTGGATCTCATTCCAAATGAATAAAACTGCCCACCATCCAAAAGCGGTGCGACAACAGTGTAAGTGGTTTCTCCAAAACCACTTAACCTCAAAGCTTTGGTTTAAATCGTGCTTAAACACAATTTTTCGCCTTTTCTTCGTTCAACTTCAATTCCACATAAAAATATTCTTTCATTGTATAACTCAACAAACAGAGACCTATGATCACTGTCGATCTTCAAGTAAAACCCCGAATCTCTTCAAATTCTCGATTCCGATCACAAACAAAGAAAACCAGAACTTATTCAAATTCTCCCAGTCTTTTATACAGAGGTTAATACACTCAATTTATACACAGATAACATTAATTTGAATGGATTTTAGAAAGGGGATGAACCTCTGGGAAATTTCCAAGTAACCCAAATAAATAAGCTCTGTAATTTTATTCAAAACAGAGATCAAATTCTCACAATCAATTCTTCCACGGCCAGCTCCGAATTCCTCTGTTCCAGAGGTTACATTTTATAGTTTTATTACAATGCAACTGACCTCCTTATGAGGATCAAATTATTATAGTTTAAAAAAAAACTGCTAATTACAACATATCTTCCTATATTTCATCAACTAAACCTAAATAAGCTCAAACAAATCAAAATTGTTCAACCTCCCCTAAATACTAGTTCAAGGCTATCTATTACATAATAGATTTTAACAAATTCTTGAGGGATCCAACTCTCGTAGAAAAACTGACTTTCACCCATCAGTAAATAAATTTTTTTAACCTATCTAGCCACAACATGTGAACAATCTTTCACATTGCTGGCTAAACTCCAATGCCCCTGCATCACCTTGACCATACCCTGGCACCCTGCGCCACATCCTTAGGACCTAGCATGTATTGGCATATATTGGCACATGATATAATTAGCACACCTTGGAACCCCCAAGCACACTTTGGGAATTATTAACATGCCTTGATATTCCCTAGTATGCCTTACCAATGCTTAGCATACCTTGTCACTCCCTCCTTGGCATGACAACTAACACTGACCATTAACATTAGTATCTGGCAGTACACGTTCCTTGTATTTATTAACTTCCATGAATTTTTACCCAGTTCTCCCTTAATGTTTTTTCCTAGTACTCCTTAACACTTATCAACATCCATTATCACTCTCTAGCACGTGTTGGCGCTTGGAAAGCCTTAGCATGTACGGAATATGTTGAGATGCCTTGGTATGATTTAGCATGGTTTAATATTAAATTTATTTCTGATGATCAATTGTTGGAAATTTGATGAGAAGCAAAAAAGGAATACTTGGCACTAAGAATGCACTAAGACTTTGCACTTGGCACCTATTTCTGCCTAGTGTTAGTGTGCCTAGCATGCCCCTCTTGGAAAAGGTAAATTGATGACTTATTAACACTCTTATGTCTTCATTTCCTTGTAGTTTAACCTTTTTCTCCCTTTTGTTGTCTTGACAATCCCTAACACGCATTGACACACCCTTGCACATCTTGGCATGCCTTATCACTTGGCATATCTTAGCATGTTTGACATGTATTCCCACTATCTGGCACATCAAGGGGGTGAAGAGAGATGTTGTCCTAAAGTAGGTCGAGTATGAGGGCCGAGTAAGGGTTGCTAAAGGGAGGTCATGATCATCCTCCAAGAGCAAGATCATCATGTGAGGGTTCAAAAGAATGTTGCATACCTTAATGGTTGGTTTGCGCTAGGAAGTAGGATGGCATATTGTTGGTTCTCTTCTAGCAGATCAAGCTTAAGAGAGGTTTCTCATGAGAATCTGGGCATGTGATTTCAATGGTGTCTTTGTGTGAAGGTCGCATCAAATTTTGAAATGTTGAAATTTGCAACAAGAAACAGTGAGATTGGAAACCAGAAGGGACAAAAAAAAATGCACCCACACTGGTGAAGAATTTTGATGCACCAGGAGTGAGGAATGTGGGGCATCTAATTTATTTTTCCCTTAAATAAATTGGACAATAAATTGTCGTTTCATCTCATAACAGCTTCTATCAGTTAATTAAGTCATGATGATCGAGTTAGCTCAAGAAATTTGAGTTGAGGGTCTAATATGAGGCATCTAGAGAGATTCTAATATTTTTGGGGTCCAGTTGCAGTTGATGCATTAGTGGGGTGCAAGTGTAATTAAATCAATTAAATGAGTTAAAATCAATTTAACTAGTTCTAATTAAGTGATGAGATAGTGAGATGTCTAGTAAATTAAATTAGAATTAATTCACAATGAGTGATCAATCAGATAACTGATAATTCGCTATTAATAGTTGCATGCATGTCAGTTTCGAGGAATACCCAATTGAGACAGACGTTAAAGGGAACATAACTATCAATTGTATTCAGAGAAAATTTCCCATGTGCAATTATAAAGTCATTGGGATGCCATGGTGGATTGCGCAATCAAGGAAGACTGATTTTCCTAATTAATAAGGAGTTAATTCCCTAGGAATTGCACGAGCAAGGCAGGCTGAAGTAAGGATGAGAATTGGCTAAGTACTAGATCGAGTTTGTCGAGATCAACGGGAGACAATTGACAGAGTCCTGGAGAATCTCATGAAAGATTAAGCATTGTATTATTTCATGATTCCTTGACTTAATACACAATAAAGATAGAGGGGTTTTGATTAGTTGTTTTCCCCAAATACATCATGTTGTTGTGCAATTGATAATTTATTTCTCTTACTTATATGTGATTGTGCGATCGTGTTTTATTTTCATAAATTGTAGGAAGGATTCAATATCTTGTTTTAGAAGATTACAAGATTAAATTGAATCTCCTTGGTTAGATTTTATACATGGTATCAGAGCAGGAATTTTTTGGGCGACGATTTTGTAGAGAATATCTGAATATTTTGGTTTAATTTTTTTGAAAACAAATAGAATATTTGGATTCCTTGTGAAAATATACCCAAATGGAAAAAAAAAAAAATTGGTCAAATTGGAGCTCGAATGAGGGAGATATCATCAATTTAAAATCAACTCTTTTTTAGAAACTTTTTGTAACTTCAGGATAATTACACTGTGCGTGAGTCAAAAACTTATATGCACTTGAGGTACCAGATGCATGCAAAGCTTTGAGGAGAAAGGAAGAAGTTAGAGACTTGGTGGTTTAAAGGGAGCATAAATTACCTCTCAACATGCATCCTCATGAGAAGCAGTCTCAGAAGGTTGTGGAGTAGCTGCCACAATTGGAGAAGCAGAGAGGAGACCGAGTGGAAGCGTCCACTCAAGCAGAGACCTCCATGAGGGGGAAAGTTTGAGCCAGATGGGAAGAGGATGCAACCATACCTCGAGTTGTAAGGTGGGGTTATGTGTAGACATAATCCCAAGATAAGAAATTTGGGCAAGGTCCATTGAGATGGTGTGTATCATGGATCGAACCTAGCTACGAGGAGCCCACAGTACATCAATATTAGGAAGGATCAGTTGGATTGATGTAGTCATATGTCAGCAAGACAGAAAGCAGAGTGACAGATGTCAAATACTGGAGCACAAATAGAGTTAGCAACAGTTCAAAGGGCAGATATGCAGATGTCAGCAACAGTGCAGAAAATCCAGTACTAGACATGTGCCGTAGCTAGCAGCAGTCAGAAGACTCTGATGAAAAATGCATTATACTGATTCAGTTGTTCAAAGGCTATTCAATTTCAGGATTTGCAGGTGCAAACAACACTACAGAAGTGTAGCATGCAGAACATTCCAAAGGTACTAGATGGGGATAGATTGAATTCCTTTCTTTTTGAGAGGGAGTGTTGAAATTTGCAACAAGAAACAATGAAATTGGTGACTAGAAAGGACAAAAAAAAAAATGCACTCACACTGGTGAGGAATTTCGATGTACCAGGAGTGAGGAATGTGAGGCATCTAATTTATTTTTCCCTTAAATAAATTGGACAATAAATTGTAATTTCGTCTCATAACAACTTGTGTCAATTAACTAAGTCATGATGATTGAGTTAGCTCAAGAAATTAGATTTAAGGTGATCGAGGTGGATATTGGTGGCCACCTACCTATTCGACTTGGGCCCTCACCATTGTCTCTTTCAATTTTTTAGTTTCCTTAATTATAGCACAATTTACTATTTTTGTCAATTTTTCAGGTCCTAAACTGTCGAAGTCGTTTTGAGGCCCCAAACAATGTTTTTTGAGCATGAAAGGTTTGGAAATTTCATAGAAATCGTATTAGCAATTGTAGTCCTCGGAGAGATCTTTCTAACGAGGTACCATGTGCGTCAAACAAAGATCATATGACCAAGTTACGACCCCAAGAAGTTGGCTGCCCAGCTAACCCCAACAGGGCCCATAAACTCTTGGTGTTACATTTCCTCAGGACATGGTTTTGGTTGTTTAGGGTTTTATCTTATTTTAAATAATTAAAAGACCCTTGATCCTTATTGTAACACAATTCAGAGGAACATAACTATCAGTTGTATTTATAGAAAATTTCCCATGTGTAATTATAAAGTCATTGGGATGCCATGATGGATTGCGCAATTAAGGAAGGTTGAATTTCCTAATTAATATGGAGATAATTTCATAGTAATTGCACGAGGAAGGCAGGCTGAAGGAAGGCTGAGAATTGGCTAAGTACTAGACTGATTTTTCCTAGATCAGCGGGAGACAATTGGCAGAGTGTTGGAGAATCTCAAGAGAGATTAAGCATTGTGTTGTTTCATGATTCCTTGACTTAATACAAAATATAGATAGAGGGTTTTGAGTAGTTGGTTCCCCAGATACATCTTGTGTTGTGTGATTGATAACTTCTTTCTCTTACTTATATGTGATTGTGCGATTGTGTTTTGTTTCCACAAATTGTAGGAAGGATTCGGTATCTTGTTTTAGTACATGATTAAAAGTTCAGATTGAATCCCGTTGGTTATATTTTCTACATGAAATAGAAGAGAGGGTTCATACCATCTTTCCTTGTGGTGGTTAGTAGGCCGCAAGGTCTGTGATAAAGACCAACGTAAATGGAGGAGGGCTTGCACTGTAATTTAGAGCCATAATAGAAGTCGACGCAGGCGTAATATTGATTGAGTTAACCCTAGTTTGAGGGGTCGACATTGAGATCTAAAGTTCATGTCAAGATTCAGTCAAAGAAATGCCCAGAATCTATGGATCCATATGAGCTAGGTCGAGTCTCTTATGGAGGAAAGAGTCATGTTTTTTCTATGCGTGGATAGGGTTTGTTCTACAACAATTAGAAGTAAATATATATAATGCCCTAGTTAGGAAAATTTCCTAGCATGTTTAGTTCATAAGGTATGACCTTAAGACTGTGACAAATTTGCGTAGAAGAAGATGGGATGTGACCCTTAGAGCGAGGTTTATTTCTGCAATAAAGACTGCAGATCTAGAAGATGGTTTGCAGATTCAGTATGTGTGGAGACAACAGATCCAAAGGAGGGTGGAACCTAAGCAGAATATTGAGCATGCAGAAGAAATGTGCCATATGAAGAATGGATTGACATGCAGAGGAGTTGATTTTGGTGGAATTTCCAAAGAGTTTTAGAAAAAGATCTGAAGAAACCTATAAAAAATTAGTAAATGGACTGTTAGTGGCTGATTTGTGACCCTAGTTCAGTCATCTACAGATTGTTAGAAGTATGATAAGAGGAGTAGTTCATATTTGTTCATAGATTGGACAACAAAGATAAAATGGTTGATACACAAGAACAATGATCTTGAGAGGTCTCAAACCATTGTTAGGTGGCAGATTTGAAGAGCCCTATATGAAGACAATATTGTGGGCCCTAGATCAGTAAAAAGAATTGACTGTGGTTGGGCAGATTGATGTTAGGCCAAGTACAATTGGAGGGTTGTTAGGCTACTGTCAAAGAAGAGCCCTGACTCTTGTTCTGGTGAAGGACAACAAAATTGGTAGAATGGAAGGTGTATAGGGCCTAAGGATGTGCAGACTTTGAAGGACTAAAGTAATAGTCAAGTGGGCCAACCAACTAGCCCTAGTTCACTATATTGTAGAGGATTGATTCAGTGACAAGAAGGGAAGCCTCCATAGCCCTGGACTTCTCATATTGGAGCTGTAGTATGGCAAAAGTGGGCATACCAAAGAGTTCTTCACAAATGGAATTGTGAACAACTTGTTACCACTCAAACTAGTAGTGGATCTAAAAGGGGTTCCTAAGAGGGCAACTACTAGGACAAGGGAAATGATGGAGGCTTAGCCCATTGTCACCACAGCTAAGCTCCTTTCTCTTCATGAAATTTCACTGATGGGTGGAGTCTCGGTAGTTTAGGAAGTCACTTGTAGAGTATAGGTCAATGAATAGGTGGGAAGTGACCCTCGAAACCCTTTCCCTAAGATAAAATAAAGAGTGGGACTTGCTTTTCTTTTAAGCAAGGGAATTATCTTCTAGGGAGAGAGGAGGGGGATTGACGGGTTGAGGGAGAAGAATAAGACTTATGAAGGAAGTTCTCAATCCCTAAAATCCTTTGGGAACTTGGATTCCCGAATGGTCCTTGATGAAAGGCCTTTGACACCAAATGGGACCACACGGGGTCAAGTGGACCCAGTGCAGGTTCGGGGATGGAATTTAGCAACCAATGATGTTCCTATCCTGTACAAGGTGATGGGAAATGATCATAAAAGTGTTTTTACTTCGATAGGTCAAATTGATCCTACTAGGTTCTATGCTTGGGAACACCTAGGCAAAACTTGATCCTAGAGCTAGGGATTGAGGTATCCGGAGATTCCATTGTCAGAATTGGCCCAAGTTCTGAGGAGAGTGAGGGAACCCAGCAACGTAGCTGCCTCTAGGAGATAAAATTTTTCCTCTAGCTAGATTCCTGGGAAATTGTTGCCCTAGGTGACCTAATGGGGCTAGACATAGGGAATGTGAAAATTTCTTAATCTAAGAAACCCTATTGCAGTATCTTGATTTAGTTCTCCTACTTGAATTAAGTTACAAGTTAATTTCTGAAATATTCAATAACTTAGCGAAGTAAATAGTAAATACAACTAGCAACCTACACATACAGATCAAATACTGAATAACATGCTCATAGAAAAAGTGACACACGGATTTTCTGGACAACTATCCATGGAAAAAACCCAATGTGGGAAAACTGATGCAGCTAGCTCTAGAGGGTTTTCATTATTATGTAAAATCTAAGTACAACAATCCTGGGCACCAAAATTGGTTCACCCAACAGAGAAATAAAAATGACAGTAATACACTGCTCTGAATCCCTTTACATCAGCCTAATTGGCCTGCGTCGGCCTTTGCATTGCTCAGTAAGGGCCTGTGTCACACCTGAAGGGCTTACATTGCCCCTGCGCTGCCCTGACTGGGCCTGCGTCAGCGTTGCGTGGCTCCTGCTGCCCCTGCTAGGCTCTGGTTGGACTGCGTGGCTCCTGCTGCCCCTGTTGCTCTAGCTGCCTGGAATGCTTAAGTAGAAAAAAAATAGGTAAGAAAGAAGGCACTGGCCAAAGGAAACGCATAACAGTCAGAAAAATTGAAGAAATGAAATGAAAATAGATCAATGTCCACAAATAACTGAAATAGCTCAATGGGACTAGAGAGTAAAAGATTTGACAACAGCAATAAGTGCTTATAGAATCAGCTAAGAGAACAGAGGAGACTAATTCATGAGGTTAAAATGTTGTATAATTGTTGGCATGGGAAAACTATAGAATTGTTAGAGTAAATCTCTGCAGGTACCATTAGTTGGTGATCATTGATAATCATTTCATTTCATCAAATACCCTAATGAATGGGCCTTACAAGCTATTTGCATAGACCATCACATTAAAAATCCAGTGCCTCCTCATAAAATCCTCTCCTCGTATAATCGACCACCATTACAGACGTTTACACCACATTTGGTTTAGACATTTAGTAGGTAGGTAGGGTGCCCCTATCTGCCATCTCCATATAGAGTAATTTGGTCACATATTCTTTCTTCTATGATACTGGTTCCTCTCTCTTAAGTCCTATCTCTTGTCCTTCTTCTCTCTCCCTTTCTCTCCTAGCTCGCTCTCTCTCTCTCTCTACCCTCTAATCCTCTCACTATATCCCTCCCTCTATCCTTCTTTCTGCCCCCCTTCCATCTAATTTGTGTCACTATCTCCCTCTCTCACTCCTCTCCCTCTCTCTCTATCTCTCCATTCCTTCTCTTCCCTCTCCTTCAGTTTATCTCCATCTCTCCCTTGTGACTCCCCTTGTCTTGCCACCTATATCAATCTATATCTTTATTATTCCTTCTCATATATATCTAGAGTTAATATATATCATGACATATTGGGACCTACAATTGGGTTAATTCCGCCTTGTTGGCAAGGTTAAAATGGTTAATCTTTGATAGACAAAATTGTAGATCAAATATTTCATCAAAAAGGGGGAACCATACCCTATCTTCCAGGCTATGACTATCAGTCGCTTGGCCTCTTCTTGCTCTCACATGAATGTAGTCTTGCTTGACTGGTACAGAAGAAGGTTTCGCATTATCAACTATTTGTTTGGGACAACTTTTAGTTGTTTCAACACTGCTACATTCTTCAAGCTTATCCTTTAAACCATATTAGTATTTTGTACTCTCTTCAACTTTGTAGTGCTTTCCATTCCTCTCAGTCACATATGTTTCCTTCGTCTGTTAAGGGACAAGGTTGACAACATTAGGATGTTTTTGCAATAAACAAGGGTATTTCCAGGACACAGTCAGGTGGAGCAAGAGTATAAGAGCCAAATTTCTCATGAATGTGGGACACTTGAACTTAAGATTTTCTGGAGTAGTCATGAGGTGCAGTATGGTTATTAAGACTTCATTAGATGGCCATTCTCTAGACTTAAACTGTGTGAAAACACTGTGGCTAAGTTTGAAACTGGAGATTGAACATACATTTGGTTTGATTACAATAGACATTTTCATCAATAAATGTAAAGCAATGGCTAAAAAATACTATAAATTAATAAATAAATAAGACATGGCAACAAGCAACAATACTTACAAAATTTTTACATTGAGACGCAAAGAATAAGCAACTATTGTGCACAAACAGAGACCAACAAAACTATCATCTTAACCCCTAACCCCTTAAACACTAATTCCCAACCCCTAACCCATTTAACCCCCTAAACCTCTAAACCCCTAACCCATTTAACCCCTAAACCATAAACCTGTAAACCCTTAACCCCTAACCCCTAAACCCTTAACTGATAACCCATTTAACCCCCTAAACCCCTAGTAAACCCCTAACCCATTTAACCCCCTAAACCCTAAACATATAACCCCTTAACCCCTAAACCATTAAACCCTAATTCCCAACCCCTAACCCATTAAACCCCCTAAACCATAAACCTCTAAATGCATAATATTAACCCCTTAACCTCTAAATGCATAATATTCCCTTAACCCCTAACCCATTTAACAACTAACTCATTATCCCACTAACCCCTAAGCCCTCAATCCCTAACCCCTTAACCCCTAAGCCCCCAATCCCTAACCCCTTAACCACTATCTCATTATTCCCCTAACCTCTAAACCCTAAACCTCTAACTCCTAATCCCCTATTCCCCGAAGCCCTAAGCCCTAAGCCCCTAATCCTTAATCCCTTAACCACTAACTAATTATGCCCCTAACCCTTATAATAATCCTTAAAACCCATTGGGATTAGCCATTCCAAATGAGAGCAACAGGTCTAGTTGGGACCTATGATTGGGTTAATTCCCCCTTGTTGGCAAGGTGGAATACCATGAGCAAAACCATGGGTTGCAAAAACCTCTCCTAAATTTACTATTTTATCTCAATTTTATTTTAATAATTAATTAATTAATTTCTTTAAAAACTCTTCTGGATAAATCACATAAAATTTTTAAGGTACACGCCTTTCGAACCACTCATTGTGTGGTTCGCCATCAATGTTTTTAAAATAAATTTATTAGAATGAAATTGAATTGATTTTTGAAGCTTCCTTTTAAATCAATTATTGACATTACAGAGAATCATAGAGTGCGCTCAACATCCAAAAGGAAAATAATGGGTATGATATTAAAATGATATTTGAAGGCATAATATTAAAAATGATGTTTGGAAAAATGGAGGGCGGGAGTATTCATTTTTCTTTTAAATTTTATACCTCCAGTCAAAATAACATTTCTCCCGCCCAAAACATGTGTTTTTTTTATCTCCCGCTGGCTTGGTAAAAAATTCCCTTTTCTTTGGATTGAACCTTATACTTAATGTGGAGCTACTTCAACCATATTTTCCACCTCTCATAGGCACCTCATGTTCCTACTTTGGCGCACATGTCTCACTAGGAGCCATATTCAACAAAACTTTCCCCACTTGACGAAGGAACTTAACACAAAATGGACCACTTATTCATAAGGGGGGACAATTGATTCAATATAATTCTAGTGACCATCCACTTGTTACATTGATTCAACATTATTCCACGTCTTGGTAGTTATATTATAATGTTTTAGGTCTCAAACTTCTGGTGCCTTTTTTGGGCATTTTCCTTGCATTTTTGGCATTTGTCATAGGCTAAAGACACATAGTATGGATTGTATTGGTCTAACAAATTTCCTAAATGGAGTTTTCATGAAAACATTGTAGCCCCATGAAGTTGATATATCAATTAGCCTCTTTGGGCCCATGTTATTTTTGGCACGCCATTTCCTAGGGCTAGGGTTTTGGATTTTAGAGTTTTTGGATCTTAGGACATCATACTTTACGTTCAAAGGTATTTTTGACATCTTGTAATGTTTTCTTTTGATTAAGAGTAGTTGACACATCTCTCTTCATAAAGAAGCTACCTCCATTCCGCTTAGTGTGTATCACTTTGCAATTTATAGTTATTTTCTATTTCATCCATTAATAGAATTTTGATTTTGTTCTACAACTCTACTCTTTGCAATATATTTTCTATGTTTCCATTTATGTTTTTTCATAATAAAATCCCCTTCAAACCTCAGGATTTTTTTTTAGTAGAAGCTTCTACCTTTGGATGACCATGGGTCCTAATATTTGAATTTTGGAGCAAATTGTCAACTTCTTTATGGTTAAGAACATGTGCTTCCTCATAAGATGTCATAGGTTCAAATTTAAAGGGGTAGAGTATGTACACCTTTGTAGAGTTTAGCGGACTCAAGTCCTTTGTCCTACAAACAATAAGATCACAATAAAAGTTATACAAACAATGAGATCACAATAAGGTAAGATCACAATAAGAGTCCTACAAACAATTAAGGTCTCACTAATGTCTTAAAAATATATTATTACTACATATTACAAATATTAGCTCTATTTACCCTAGATTAATCTCAATAGCTATTTTTTAAATGAGATAAAAAATATGCTTAAAAAATATAAAGTAATGCTCTAACATTTTTAAGTAATAAAATTTTACAACTTGTATTTATTTTTAATATGACAAAACATATGTCAAAAAATTATAACATTTGAACTTTGGTGGGTGTGTGAAACATTTGAACTTTGGCGGCTTATCAATTGGAGGGAAAGCGAAGGCACGAGCACAGGGTTCCTGGAGATTTGAGGGTTCAGCAGTTTTGGCCATTAAAAATTTTTGCGAAAACAAAGCTTTCAGAGATTCTATGCAGTGATGGTTTCCGGAGACCTTTAAACAGGCAGAAAGGAGGGATTTAGGCTGTTGTAAGTGTTAATTTAGGCATTCTGCTGCGCTTCATCGTGTTCTCAAATATCTCCATTTACTGAAAGCATTTCTCGTTCATCTGAGATTTTGGGGGATAGTGATTGCAATAATTTTGACTCGTGTTTTGTTTTGATCTTCTGTTATTTTTTGGAACTTAGACTGCCATGTTAGATGTTGGAAGGTCCTTCAAACTGGGGTTGGCATGCCAAAAGCAGCAATGTCACATGACCAACCGGTGAGGTGCTTTAGATTGTGGTTGGAATTCTAGTACCTGTTATTTTTTCTTCTGAATTTTATCCAGAAGTTGTAATATGCTTGCGGGAACCAGGGCTGTATTACATATGGCAAGAACCATTACTGAAGTTTGAGAGTGTGCTTCTAAGTTTTTTTATTATGTAATGCCTCGTATGCAGGTTCTCTGCTCGAAATGGAAGGACGATGGCACTGCTATTTTCTTTGTTGGCTGTGATAAACAAGCTAAAATGTGGCCATTTCTGACTAGGGGCTAGCCAGTGACTGTGGCTATGCATGATGCACCTATTAAGGAAATTGCATGGATTCCAGCAATGGACTTGCTTGCAACTGGAAGCTGCGACAAGACACTTAAGTATGTTTATGATGGTTTTTTTTAATTCCATCTCTCTTTGCTTATTTATGTTATGAGGTTGCTTGTAAATGTTAGTGCAGTTGTGACCTTATGAATTTTAAACCCATTTGAGCACAGTGCCAAAAATTTAATATCTTTTAGGCTTTGAGAGAAATAGAAACTTCTCATCTGGCCAATTTTTTTATAAAATTATATGAAATTAGTTTTATAAAATTATATGAGATAAAGGGAAAACAAAAAATTGTTAGATTAACCCAGGTCCTAGATTAACTACTCAACATTCTTCACTTACTGCCATAGCCTCGTATCTATGCAAACCTTGCTAGAAACAGAGACACCTTCCTTTTAATTTGGATCAACATTTTATTCTGAAAATCTTCATATAAATTGTGTTGTCCCTAGTGATAACTTTTAATGCCTAGATCTCCTGCTTGCAGCTGTCTATCACTCTCTCCTTTTATTCTATGCACTGCTCCACAGGTATAGGACCAAAGGTTGACTGGAACATCGGCAACTTGAAGTTATTTAAGACTGCATCAACCTCTCCTCCAAACTTGAAGCAAATTTTGAAAGCTTCCTTAGCCTTCCTCTAAGTCTCTAGCCCTGTAGAGACATTTACAAGCTTCAGAAAAACAAATTATTTTCTCCAAGTCACGGAGCTGAGGAATGTCTACCCCCTCATCAGGATACTGTATTTTCCATTGAATGATGTCATCTAGCATATTTAGAATATTCTTCGATTCTTCCTTGACAGGCACCATCCTCTTTATATAATCATCAAACTTAGGAGTTTTATCTTTGATGCCTGAATGCTCCTGCAGAATTATTTCTGAACCGTACTCAGTTCCTCTTGGATCTCAAGTGATTTCGCTTTCAACTCTTTAACTGAGTCTAGTTCACCTTGCTACTGGAATTCTAGCTCTGTCATTCTTTTCTCAGCAGCACTGAGTTCCAACTGAGCAACATAGACCTTTCTCTTCAGCATGGTAACATTATCACCTGTTGCTTGGGCCATGGTAATACTGGCACCTGCAGTCATCTCTGGATCAGCTGTTGTTTCATGAATGAGAACCTCCTCAGTGACAATTGCTCTCCCAACCTTATCATTTTGGAAACTCTCCTGCTGAATTTGTTCTTCTTGTATTCATAATTGAATGTTTTCAATACTACTACTGGGTCAGCCATGGTCATGGGGAAAAATTGCTCCTTCTCCATTTCTTCAATATTACATGGTTCAACTGGAGACTGAGGAGTGGGGTTTATCTTCGGAGATGATGGAATGCCAAGTTGTTCAATTCTTTTATCTTTCCACATAGCTTATTCCTTCTTCTTTTGGAGTTCCTCATCTATTTTCCTCCGAAGCTCCTCATCTCTTTTCCTTTGTTTTTCCTGCTGCTTGATTCTTTGTTCATTTTCCAAAGCCAATTGTTTCACCAGGTCATCTTGTTCTGCTTTCCTTATCAGTTCTTCTGCCTCCTTCGTTGCTTGCTCTTCTTCAATCCTCCTCTTGAGTCTATCTGCTTCTTTCTCCAATGTTTCCTTCATCTCCTTCACCTGTTCTAACACCCTCTGGAGCTTTTCAACTTCTTCTTGGAGGTTGAAAATAGGTGAAGCATGGGTCTGTTCGGCCTTCTTCTGAGGTCCTTGATTTATATTTTCTTTAACCTCAATGGATAAATAAGTCTCTTGAATATTTCCTCATTAGTATCCCTCTCATGAGTATAAGACCACATCTGGTTGACAACAACGCAGTGACTAATAACCAAATCTTCAGGATCATGTTTCCTGAATCTTATCTCTCCAAAATGATATGATTCAATTTCACTGGCCTCTTTCATGGCTTGGTTGGTGCGATCAAATACATAGTATCTGATCCTGATAGGAGACTTAGGCCATATTGACCACTTTTCCCTCTTAAGAGTACTTGTCACTCGATGAGAAAATGTCT
Organism: Pinus albicaulis; assembly: GCA_034641835.2. NCBI lineage: Eukaryota > Viridiplantae > Streptophyta > Pinopsida > Pinales > Pinaceae > Pinus > Pinus albicaulis. The sequence continues at coordinate 1,222,271,213 of CM076579.1, forward strand.
GATATAATATTTCCACCAGAACCACTATGTCTGGAGCATATAAAGGTATTAGATGAGGAGCTCTTGATGCACCATCTCCATTACACCATTATACCATACACCATGGGGCTCACAAGAGGAGAGATGAAAAAAAAACAATACACCATCAATCTATTCTTAGAAGAGATGAAAATAATGCACCATCAATCTCCTCTTAGGAGATATTAACATAGTACACCATCAATCTCCTCTGAAGAGATATGAAAATAGTACACCATCAATCTCCTCTTAGGGAGAGATGAAATTTGTACACAATTAATCTCTTCTTAGGGAGAGATGAAATTTGTACACCGTCAATATCCTCTCAAGGAGAGATGAAATTTGTACCTCATGATTGCAAGCCTCAGAACCAAATTCCCTGACCACATAAGGCTTACGGTAACCCGATGATGCTATCAAACCAATTCTCCCTCTCAAAGGGATCCTTAGCCATTCTAGGCTTCTTACATAATCTTCAACCTACTCAAAAGAAGAAAGGTAGCCATGGTCGATTTCAATACTTCTTTTATTAGTAACATCTAGCTATTCGTCCAGCTTTAGCCAAAGCTTTGAACAAAAGCGAACACCAACAACCTATCAATGATATTTCTTTGCTCAACAATATATTCTTGCAACTTTTTCTTCATCAAGGAAGTAGCCATGGGCTCACAATCCATCATGCCACATTCTCAACAAGTATTTTATCAAGCTCATGTAACACTTTCAATCAATTCCCTCTTACACTAAAGAGGTTCTCATCCTTTGTGAGAAATATATCATCAACACAGAGAATTTCACAAATTCGTCTTCAGTAGATCAACTTCCTTCAGGACTTCACCCTCATCAAAACGAAAAGTAGTACGTGGTGAGCCCTTGGGGGGAGGTGGGCTGAGAATGGGGGGGTTGTCAGCATGGCGAGAGAAAGAAAGAAAAGCATGGTTAGCTAAGGGGATGGGGGAAAAAAAAAGTGATGAATGAAGGGGAGGAGGTTCTGACTAGAGAGGACATAATCAACAACGTCTGCTCCTCTACCATGAGGCCTACATGTGAAATAATGGTAGTTTGGAAAATGCGGGAGGCCATTAAGAATCCACAGCTCCTAAAATTTATCGAAGTATAAAAGATGTCGACCATAGGCTGTAAGGGCCCCAACACATCATCAGACATCTTGCGAAATCCCACTGACTCTTGATTGATCTATTGGATGCAGTAAACGTCCTCGAACCGATTGTGAAGAGGGATCTAGAGGGCTCTAGTGCGGGAGTTGAAGTCACCTAGAAGAATAACCTCCCCAACTGCTGAATACTAGGCTATGTTGACATACAAATTGACAAAGGGGTCCCTGTTAGGTCCATTATGAATGACATATGATGAAGAAGAAGGAGGGAAGTAACAAACAACAATGTAAATGTCCCTGGGGAGAGGAGAGACCCCTCGAACCCATAGTATTAAAAACCGGAACCGGTGACTGGACTGGTGGACCTAATGAACTGGTAACCAGACTGGAACCAACTAACCGGTACTGGTCAGGTCTAAACGAACTAGTTTTTAAAAAAATATATTAAATAATTATTTTTTAATAAAAACAACTATTTTTAAGATTTGCAACCATGATTCCAAGCCAATAAAGACAAAATATGCAAATTTTTCTCATTTTTATACCATTTAAAGGTGAATATATCAAAATGGCATTATGGCACCGAGTGAAATACATATCATCAAAAAAATACATAAGAAATGAGGCTCCAAATGACCCATAAAGTCCAAAAACAATGCTACAAGCTATGAGCATTAACGCCATTGGCCTACATAGTACAGTGACAATCTACTACAAATCTACATATATGATATTACTAAATTATAATTAATGATCAAAATTATCACTTGAAGGTTGAAACTTCTAATCATGATCAAAGTTCAAACTCAGTTGGTTGAACTTGAGTCTCCTGACTCTCGATTGCCAAACTTTGAAACTGCTTTAGTCACAAACTTCTCTATTGGTTCGGTGACTTGAGTCTCAAACTTCTGAAGGTATTCTGCCCTAATATGCCCTATTACTTCATTTGGTGCTCCACATGGCTTTACATGGCCTCCTATCCCAGCCAAGTGTTGCTTGAACCTGTAAATACCCCCTCCTGCAATAGATTTTTGGCAATATTTGCAAATCATTTTGCTATCAATCATATCACAATGAGCCCATGCAGTATCCTTTCCTTTTGGAGGCATGATGGCTACTACTTAGCTCAAGCAGCAAGCTTCAAACTCTATGCTGTTCCACTACTCTAGAAAAAACTCAACACTCTCCAAGCTCTCAATCAAACACACAAAATCTCCAAATGAGATGGTGTGAGACAAATGAGAGGCTGCCCCTGCTTATAAAGGATTGGAGAGGGTCTCCAATATAGCTCCAACTCCAACTCCAAGCCTCCAAGATCACTGCTCCAACAAACACTCAACAATCTCCAAGCTCTCAGTCAAACTCACAAACTGCAAATGAGATGGTGTGAGACAAAGGAGAGGTTTCCCCTGCTTATAAAGGATTGGGGAGGGTGTTTTTGGAGGGAAAAAAGCCTCCCCTTCCCTCCAAATCAGCCCTAAACATCCTTGTTGGTCGTCTGTGGGTCCCTACAACAACTTAGGTGCTGATCGGTCGATTAAGGACGGAACCGACCGGTTAGCACTGGTTAACCGGATTTTCTGGCTATATGCAGTTGTTGACCGAGTTTTTCAACCAGTTTAGACTGGCCAATGGTTTGACCGGTTCCGGTTTGAACCGACCGGTTTTTAACACTATGCTCGAACCTGAACCCACATTAACCTCGTAAACTCATCCGCAACCACCAAATAAATCCTGCTTCGAAAGGAATCTCTGATGAAGCAATCAACTCACCTAGAACCTTTGATACCACCAGAACCCCTTGTCTCCTGCCCACAAGTTGAGAACTTATGGTAACCTGTAATGTCTGGGAGAGGTTGAACATGGCTCTCATGTGTCTCGGTGATGAATAAGATATCCTATGTGATAGTGGTGTAACTTGAAGATATGTTTTTTTCATACAATCTGGTTGATCTGTATTATTTATGTTGTCTTTAACACAATGATTCAATTAATTATAGGGGCTATACTATAGCTATACCAACATCTGAGTATTGTATTGAATATAAGGATTCAGTATAATATTTTCATCCTGTTAATCTTATATAGTAAAACATCCTTGGACTTGTCACCGTCAGACAAGTTTTAGTATGAAGATTCTTAGCAAGACATATTTTAAATGAGGCATGGTATGCTGATTTCAACTATAGTATATACCTCATCTCGTGAAGGGTCTCGGTGAGCTGATTCATACATACCCTTATTTTACTTATCATACCTTAACCTATAACCATAACTTTAACATAATGTATTTCTTTCGATTCAGTCAAACTATGAACAATATCAGCAGAATAGATTCCGATCTCTTGTAGCATTTCGATAAAATATCCTTAGTACATCTCAAAATATCCTTAGATGTCATATTGTAACTTAGGATGGCACATATTACGATAATTAAATCACCTGTAAATTTAGTAATATGTAGAGTAGCTCTTGGACTACTTAGATCAAGATCATCAACCAATTGATGTAGTCCTTTTAAATCTCATCATCTGACAACCTACCTTAGCCAATAAATTGCAATCCTAGTTAGAAAGCCTTAGAATGGTGCCATAACATGTCTTCTTAGATTCGTTAGAGATATTATTTGGATAAGAGTCTCAGCTCAACTTGGATAGGTGACACAACACTCATTAACAAAGATCTTGACAAAGAACTGTACCTGATAATAGAGGAGGGTATGGAAAATTTCTAATACCCTCTTGAAGGACATCTTCACTGAGACACAGAAATCCTTTCTTTGCTGAGGCTTGATCAAATCAAGGCACCAGCTCCCTCTTGGTCAGATGATCCTTCTCACTGCATAAGATATGGAATTGTACAGAGGATCTCGGTCTCTATATCTCAGGTCTGCATCGTATAAAAAATTGTAGGTTTATACCAACTCAGCTCCATGTGCAATATGTTGTAATAGGATTGTTCTCATTGTATGATTTGACAGAGGAATGAATCCTATGAGAATATTTCAACGCATGCTCTCGGCCTTATTACCAATCAACACATTCAGGACCTTTTCTTCAAGGAGCAGCAATAAGATCGGCCTATACAACCACCCTTGATAGGTTGGTTTCTTTAGAAGATAGGGATAGGATATATATATGAGACCAGGTCGTAGCTGCTCAGCTTTTCTACCACATAAATGTATTAGCAGTGGCTTCTTCTTCTAATGGTTCTTCATGAATGAGCACTTCAAGAGTGCTATAGCCCTTGTCCAAGACGCCAAATTCAAAAGGAGCTGCATTTTATTTTATTGATAGATCAAAAAATTTCAAAAGGTTACAATTCTGCTATTCTTGTTATGTCCTTCTTGCTTTAGAATATTTCTTGAGATACGAATTTTATTTTCTCAAAAAAAGACTCACTGATCAGGGCCTTTAGTTATTCCGGAAGTAGCTTTGTATAGTCTCAGGAAATCACCCTCGTTAAACACTTCAGAGAGGCCAATCTGTGGTCCTTGGTAGCTTCATCACTCTCTGCTTTTGAGGCTTTTCATTTCTATTATTGCAATTACCTCAGAGAATTGTCATAGGACCCCACAATATAGGGCACAGTTCTTCAACAAATAGGGACAGCATACATATCAATATCTTCATAGGATCAGCATCACTCTGTTTCTAAAATGATATCTCAACCAAACCTTAAATGTAAGAGATAAAACTTTGAAATGAAGGGCCGAAAAAGTAATCAAACCTTTGTTCTAAGGAAGACCGAGTGATATTTAAATCATCATCAGCAGATCCATTTCAAGAGTACAGAACACTGGTTGAAATGGTGCTTCAACTACAACTGTTTGGAGAGGACTTGTTGCTAACTTCTATTGTCCTATGAAAAAATGGCATTGCTAGCATTCTCTGACAAATCTGCGCACATTTCTCAATATAGTTGGCCAATCGTAGCCACCCCTAAGGATCTTATGTACAATTTTCTTTGCTATGTGATGTTCTCTCTCAAAACTAGATGGATCTCATTGCTCAAGCTTTTTTCTTCATTCAGGCTAACAGATCCAAAACAAAACCATTGTGATTTATCCATCCCAAAGCTTGCTCTATGAAGCAGTATCTTGAATATTTTAACCTCAAGGACCTTTTCTTATGCTCGGGAAGGTGTCTGGGTCTAGTTACATTCTTAAGGTAGTAGATGATCTCTGTATGCCAGTTGATGTAACTGCATTAACCAAGTTGATTCCAAGAGTTTCTTCATTTCCCTTGGTCAAAAGCTTTTTTAATCTCTGACCCTTACTGTTTTTTGTGGGTCTTATCTCTAAATCATATTCTCGAATCTTAGCAACCCACTCACCCCTTGATCCCAAGAAAACATGTTGTGACAAGATATCCTTCACCGTTGGATGAGGAACAAATGCTATAATCTTTGAAAACCCAATGTAGGTTCTAAAATGCTTTAGTGATTTTACCAAAGCATAGGCCTGCTTCTCCATGATGGCATAGTTCAATTTTGCATCCCTTAGCGTTTTACTCACAAACGCAATTGGCAGTTCATTTCCCTGTTCATTCTTTTGAAGCAAAAATCCTGAAATAGTATAATTAGAAGCAAAAGAAAAAACAAGAAAATATTTTTCAAAGTTAGGGCTCACCAAAACTGGAGAATTGACTATAACATTTTTGACATTATGGAATGTTGTATGGCTTGCATCATCCCATATAAAAACTGCATCTTTCTTTATCAAGTCTTTAAGGGGTTTTGTGATCTTTGCTACATTCAGAATGAATCTTCAGATGAAGTTTACTTTGCCAAAGAAAAACTGCAACTCTTTCTAATTTCTTGTCATGTCTTTTAACGTCCTTGTATATTTTGATCAAAGACCCAATCTTCTCATTCTCTTTCGAAGTGATTACTTTTCCAGTCTTGATCAAGATTGGATTTGTCTCTATCCCTACATTGGTATCTTCATACTCATTTGTTTGTATTGTCTCAATTCTACCTGTAAACACATTGTCTCTGTTGAAGCTTGCACAAGATTGGATTTGTCTCTATCCCTACATTGGTATCTTCATACTCATTTGGTTTTAATTTCTCAATTCTACCTGTAAACATGTTGTCTCTGTTGAAGCTTGCTTCCAAAGGAACCATACTTGAAGGGATTTTGTTGGTTGGTCGTTGTTCTATTGAATCATCTTCCCTCATGTCAATCTCATACATTTCAAATTCTTTTGTGTTGTCGAGGAACCCAACTATTTCTGCATCACCTTCAAAAACTTACCAATGCTTGATGTTGTCTGGAATTGAAGGTGTGTAAATCGTCTCAATTCGGCCACCTTGGTCTAGCTTTGGACAAGGTTGAATAAGGTGGTTGAAACTACTAAAGCTTCGGCTTTTTCAGTCATGGCCTTGGGCACCACTTCTAATCCCAAGATATCAAATTGGTCTATGGCAATTGGTACTGCTTGTCCATATCTTTTGAACCTTTCATTTTTCCAAGCATGCAACCCTTTCACTTGGCATACAATGAGGTCAAAACCACCTATTACTTCTAAAATTTTATTTCCTAGATCTCTAGATGTAGTTATACCAAGCAAAAGTGCCTCATACTTGGCAATGTTGTTAGTAGCTTCGAATTCCAATCTATAGCTAAATAAATCAATACCTTATCAAGAGAGGTTAGGATTATACTTGCCCCATTACCTTGTTTTGAACTTTCAAAATCAAAGTTCATCTTCCACATTCTTCCCGTGTTTGTCCTTGGTGCTAGCTCTGCTGCAAGTACAGTGTATGATCCCATGCTTTCCTCCAAACAAGTGAAATAGTTCTCAAGTTTCCTTGAGCTTCAACATGGTTTTCACTGAAAGGTTCTTTGTACAATATAATTGTCTCAACAAAAGGAGTTAGGATGGTAGTATATGAGAAATTCATTTGTATGTGTCCATATTTGATGCCCATTTGCGTGACAACAGCATTCCCTTGTTGCATGAATGTCCAACACTACCATGTCTATAATGATGAAGACATTAGGGTAAGCTGTTGGATGGACTTGGAGGTTCTTGATCAAACCCACTGAAGGAATCTCTCGGGAATCAAATTCACATACATTTCGATAGGTTCTTGAAGTCTTCAAATACATTTTCTTTGGAACTTCAAGTGCCATTACATTCATGGTGTCTTCAGAGTCTAGCTTACAGTTGTGAAAAATCCAAACTGTTACCACCAATGAAATGAAGAAGGGCTCATGCAAAGGGTTCATATTTGATCTTCAATAGGTTGACGCGAGGATAATATGAGGATCCTCTTTCCCATATAATTTCGATATTTGAGATTTTGTAACTTCAAATCATAATGTCTATCCAATTTGTTTCTTGCATGTTGGAAACTTCACAAGTTCAACCAAAGGCATTGGAACGTTCACAATTGATGTCTAGCATGAAATACCATAATCTAAACTTTTCAAAGTTGAGGTTTCTGTAGTACTCTGAATTCTCTTAGGAACTTCACTTGGACTTTTCTCAGGAGGAGGATATGGTTCTTCTTGACCTTAATTGGATGTGCCAGTTTTCCTCCTGCTATAAAATTATAAATCACGGATTCCCTATACCCTCACAGTCCTTATGAAGAGATATAATGCTGCTACTGGCTACATATTCTAGTGTCACAGAGATGGGCCTTATATCATCATAATAAATTCTGTCACGAAGTAGCATCCCTCAGGTTTTCACACAGGATGCCACTAAACTCTGATTCTTGATGATTCAAAAAGTTTTGTATGCCTTTGTATAGTTCAGATCACAAATATACATGTTGTACTTGTCATAGAGATGCTCAGAATTTTCAAAAATGTAAATTCTGTAAATTTTTTCCTTGGTGCTAGCTCTGCTGCAAGTACAGTGTATGATCCCATTCTTTCCTCCAAACAAGTGAAATAGTTCTCAAGTTTCCTTGGGCTTCAACATGGTTTTCACTGAAAGGTTCTTTGAACAATATAATTGTCGCAACAAAAGGAGTTAGGATGGTAGTTTATGAGAAATTCATTTGTATGTGTCCTATTTGATGTCATTTGCATGACAACAGCATTCCCTTGTTGCACGAATGTCCAACACTACTATGTCTATAATGATGAAGACATTAGGGTAAGCTGTTGGATGGAATTGGAGGTTCTTGATCAAACCCACTTAAGGAATCTCTCGGGAATCAAATTCACATACATTTCGATAGGGTCTTGAAGTCTTCAAATCCATTTTCTTTGGAACTCCAAGTGCCATTACATTCATGGCGTCTTCAGAGTCTAGCTTACAGTTGTGCAAAATCCAAACTGTTACCACCAATGAAATAAAGAAGGGCTCATGCAAAGGGTTCATATTTTGATCTTCCATAGGTTGACGCGAGGATAATATGAGGATCCTCTTTCGCATACAATTTTGATTTTTGAGATATTGTAACTTCAAATCATAATGTCTATCCAATTTGTTTCTTGCATGTTGGAAACTTCACAAGTTCAACCAAAGGCATTGGAACGTTCACAATTGTTGTCTAGCATGAAATACCATAATCTGAACTTTTCAAAGTTGATGTTTCTGTAGTACTCTGAATTCTCTTAGGAACTTCACTTTGAATTTTCTCAGGAGGAGGAGATGATTCTTCTTGACCTTAATTGGATGTGCCCTTTTTCCTCCTGCTATAAAATTATAAATCACAGATTCCCTATATCCTCATAGTCCTTACGAAGAGATATAATGCTGCTACTGGCTACATATTCTAGTGTCACAGAGATGGGCCTTATATCATCATAATAAATTCTGTCACGAAGTAGCATCCCTCAGGTTTTCGCACAGGATGCCACTAAACTCTGATTATTGATGATTCAAAAAGTTTTGTATGTCTTTGTATAGTTCAGATCACAAATATACATGTTCTACTTGTCATAGAGATGCTTAGAATTTTAACAAATCTAAATTTTGTCATTAAGTGCAGCTTCAGACTTGGAATTGATCAAAATCTTGGCTTTTATTCATAGTGATGATTTTGGTCCCTTCTATAGACTATGTACCTTAGTCTTTTGGTCCTGTAGCATAGAGTAGATCACAGACTTTTGATTCATTTTGCACAAGGGTATAGAGATGCTCAGTCCTTTATGTCACAGATAAGACTTGTTTTGCATGTCTTTAAGTTCATCATTTGTACATTTAAATGCCTCAGAGACGATCCACATGGTTTTGGTTTCTTTTAACTTCAAATCACAATACACTTTATCCTTCGTCTCACAGTGCCATAGATTTGCATTGATTACGAAGATGATGGTATTTTTAGATGTCAAAGATGGATAGTCTCCCAAATGAGTCAAGCTGCCTTATATAGTGTTAGATATGTTAGCGCTCAAATCTACCTTAGGCTGAAATAAGGTAAAAATCAAGGCCACATCAAACCACGCTCAGCCTTGTAGCTAGCCCTACGAGGACAGGAGAGGGCTCTCTCCGGGTCTATCTCGGCAAAGGATCTTCAAAGGGGCTGAGATGACTTATAATGAACAATGAATACTGATTTTAGGCTAGTAAAGAGATAGGAAAGTTTGATTTTTATTTTTTGGGTTTTTGTTGGAGAAATGGGAAAAAACAATTTTTGGGTCCGGGGATAAGGCCAGATCTTTGCAGAATTCGAGTTGGGGCGAGGTAGGCAATAGTCTTGATGCTTTTGATTGGGTATATGGATGGATCAGAATGACAAGGAGCTGAAGAGGGCAAGGGAGAACATGGATCCTCTCCAAACAGGCGAAAACATGTAAAACTAAACAAATTCAAAGGCAGAGCACTGAAATCAATGGATTCAACCTCATTTACTCATTCATTTAGTTTCAGAAGCATAAGAAGGGAATGGAATACATTAAATATGAAATAACTTACAATAAAATAAGAGAAAACACCATCAAGAACTGAAAGCCACAAGAATCCCAACAGGTGCTGCAAAACCTCTGATCTTTCCTTAGCCAAAATATGAAAAATATGTACAATAGTGTGCCAAAATCTTCCCAAGAGTCCAACCTGTAGAATGTCTCAAAAATTACAATATATAGATCACTCTAACCCCTTCCCATGCCTCTAGGGGTCGAATTCCTTCTTCAGGGATCAGTTTCAACCAAATTCTAATCAAGGAGCTAAAATCTAGGTAGCTAACAACTTGCCTCTAAAAGAGTGGAAACTGATTCATTTACATGATTTTCACTTTTTTGAGAGTGAATCTTCTAGAATAGGTAAAAGTAAGCCAAAGTTACATGCCAACCATAAATTTACATCATGAAAACCCAAAAATTTCATCCACAAGCAAAACTGGTCCCAACTGGCCGAAATTCTGAGCTGGAAGTTGAAAATTTGACCAAAAATCCATGTGCGTAGCGCCCCTGATCCATACACGTAGCACTCCTTTCAGCCTGATTTTGAGGCACTTCCCGGCATCCAAATTGAGCTCATGATAGCTTGTTGGAAAGCCCTGGATTTTGGCTATCCAACCGAAGTGGAATTTCCCAATTTGGAGCTCATTTGATTCTCCAAAACTTCATTCTCCCAGAAGTACTTCCTGCTGGTGCAAAAGGTGGCAGCAAGGTGGTTTTCATGGTGTTTTTGGGCCTTTTGACCATCCAGAACCTGATGAAATGCTTCAGAAATTCCTAAGCATGCATAAATTACCATGAAAAACCCAAAAATGCAAATATTTCCTTCAGCAAGTGTCCCGAACAAAAGTGAGCACGTCGACGCGCTACTCGTATAGCGGAAAAATCTGTTTTTGGACCAAAATATTTCAAAATGACAAAAATTTCTCCGAATTTGCTCAAATTCGGAGCGAAGACCCTCCATCATGTATCATGCCCAGCCAATGAAGCCTCGGCCAAAATCCGGAGTGGATCAGGCCTTTTCCGCCGTTTTAGTGCTTCGCCCAATCTCCTTTTCAGAATCTTCATTTTTGCCTTGCAGACGTGCATACGGGCCCAATAATGACCTTTCATGTGACGAAGCATGTCTTTGTCTCTGTTGGCTTTTTCCAACAACTTCTCCAGATGAATGTTAACACGTGTGAGGCAAGAATCTCGATCGATTGGTGTCATGTCGCCGGGTCTCTTCCGGGCCAATTGTCGATCTTCACGGATTCACCGCAGCTCATAAAGTGTGTGCTCATCCTCTAACTGTTTGTTACGCTGCTCCAGGTAGTTTATCACCCACTGAGCCCTCTGCAATTTCTCTTTCAGCGTGTCATTCTCGGCCTTTTGCTCCTGGATGATCTCTTTCAGTTTCGAGCTAGGAGAGCTCGCATCAACATCAATGATCGTGAAATCCGTGTCCCAGCCTCCTGATGGGCCCTCATCATGCATGGGCCTCTTGCCCCTGTCCTGAATCTGTACCTATGTTGAAGAAGAAGGCGAGACCCCTTCCACATCATGTGGAGATAATACTCGCTCTGCTGATGGAGTCAACGAGACCCCTTCCACCCCGGGTGGAGATAATACTCGTCGTGTAGCTGCAAATAAGGCCCTGTGGCCTCGCTGGTATGTCACATACAATGGAGCACTGATATGCTCAATCTCAGGAATGTCAGGCTGGTGTGAAGGCTCTCCCGCATCATGAACTACCTCGGGAGGCAGCTGTGGCGCTGTGAAAAAGTCACGGGAGATGAAATCCTCCCAAGTGATGCCCTGCTGTGTCAACTGATGTACCACTATGATCTTGATCAGAGCGTAATGATATATACTTCTATGCTGTTGTGCTGGGGTCTTCTTCTGTACAAAAATCATCATCCTCTCTATGTTGCGATACATGAAGTACGGAATGTTCATCATACGTACCCTCGTGAAGTGCATCAACAAACGAACATGGTACGCAAAGAGACGCGAGAATCTGCCCTCGCAACTGAAATACCGAATGATGAGTTTCATCAGTTGTGCAAACTCATCCCTCAGGAATCTGAAAGGAAAAACTCTGCCCAAGTGCCTCATATACCCAGGTTTGATGTATGGCTCATAGTGGAATTTCTCTAGCTGCTGACGTTTGTTCCATTCCTCTCCTAAATTTGGTATGCCAGTGGCCTGAGCAATAGTCATTGGTGACAGAATGAAATCTACTCCAGCGAGATTTACACGGCCATCATGTAAATGTAGAACAAACAGACGAGTTAGTTCACGATGAAGCTGGGTTTGTGAAATCATTTCACAGAATCGAAAACATGACTGAACTCGAAAACAATCCATTGCAAGCGGACATGCCTGCAATTGAGCCAAAGAAGTAGGCTCCTCCCTGAGATGTTTACCACCTTTGCCACCTTTGTGAGGCCTCCGTGGCACATTACCCTCTGCTGTGGAATCACTGTCAGACTCCTGCTCATAAACTGAATCTGTCTCTGACATGGCTTTGAAAACAAGATGACTGCAATATGAATGCTGATATAGGTGTAGTGAAGACAAAGTTTTAATGCATGCTCAAAACCCAAATATGCTGCATATGTACCAAAGCATCATAAGAAAACAAGTGACAGTGGTAATAGCTCTGTTTTAGTGGCATAAAACAGTCTCTGTTTTGATCACAAGAAGATTTTGACAAATGAGTAGACAGTGTAATGTATGAAACAACCTTTACAATACTGGCCAAGGATTTGTCAAAGGACTGTGTTTGTCAATAGGAGACAGTGGCAATGAAACAATAGCAATGACAACAGTGGTAATACTATGGCAATGGAGGATATGGATAAGTCAACATGAGACTATGTGAAAACATGAAAGGACGTGGCAGCAGTGGTAAAATGGCCAAAAGGCATGAGGATGATGTACATAATGTGCCAGGGCGCCACAAGCAATATAGGTATGAGCACATATACCAATCACGAAAATTTACAAACCCTTCACTAGATTGTCACTATATCTTTTAAAACCCTGAGAATTGAATTTGCTATGAACATAGGGTTTATAGATTTCTCCTCAAGCAATGCTTGTTTCCCAACTTCAAAAAATACCAAAACCTCTTTCAAAAATCACTGAGCAATGATTAAAAACCTGTTTTCAAGTGGATGGAGGCGTTTGAGCTCGAAATCGGATGCAAAGACAAAATTGTTTGGCTCTGTCGCTGTATGGGTAGCGCGCCTTATATGGGTAGCACCCGTGTTCTCTGCAAAGGGCTGGGAAGTTTAAGTGGGTAGCGCGCCTCATATGGGTAGCGCGCCTCCTGTATGGGTAGCGCGCACCTCCAATCACTGTCCACGGCTATGAAAACATGGCTTCGGCCTTCAAGAACACAAACACGATTTCTGCCTTGAGGTTTTCGAGCAAATGAAATTGTTTGCCATGATTTATATGTGAAGAAAATATCTCATCAAATCAGATTTGATTTAAATTTGTTTGCTAACCCACTTTATAATGTTTCAGCACTTTGACATTTGATCTTTTAATACAATGCTTCTCTTTTGGCTTTTCTGAGTTTTGGACTGATAGTACTTGGTGGTTTTTGCAGGGATCCGGCACTTGGCTTAGGAAAAGATCAGAGGCTTGCTCTGAAGTTTCTTATGGTGAAATAGATACAATTATTACAAAAAATGAAATTAGACAATTTCTAGTTCCAAAACAGAGTTTTGGACTAGAAATGTCTTCAAATACTTTTGATAATAAAAATGTGAAATTCAAAACTTGCGAAACCAACCTCATGGCCTGCGGGCTTTTATGACATGTATGCAAAGGACTTGAAAACCCTAGACTCTAGGACTAAAGACTCTTTTTTAACGAAAACAATCATTAATGACCATGAATGAAATGACTATGAACTTCAGTGATTTTTGAGGAATTTCTAAATAGCCCTGCAGGTACAAGCATGAGGAAACACAAGACAACCAGACCCCCTCGTCAGTCAATGGCATGCTCCTAGCGAAATGCAACGAAGTGGAACGAGCGAGACACCTAAGAATGAATATGCAAAAAGCGAACTGATCTCTGACGGAGGGCTGAAAGGACCGACTCTAACAAAATGGGCTTGTATCATTTCATGTTGGTGTCATCATTGATGCCTTGAATCTTCAAATATTTTTTTCTATAGTAAGCTTCAGATACCTCATAGAAGTGTCATAGAACCTTTTTGTATTGATCGAAGAACAGTACCTCAGATATTCATTTTTTCCCAAACAAACTTGCTTCAATCATTATGGAAATTTTGGACTTGTTCATACTCTCAGACTAGCCTTTGAACTCAGCAGTAATAGATATCAGCTACAGTATTTTGGTTACTCAAACTATACAACTAGAAGTTGCCCCAGAAGGTGCAAGGACAGGCCGATAGGAGTATTGTTTGTGAATTATTAATTTGAAGTAATTGTAGTTTTTGAGATGAAGGAGATTTTGTAGATTTTTGCACAGATTTTTTGTAGCATATAAGATTATCCATCCCAATGTTTTCAAAGCTTAAAACATGGTGTTAATTTGACATTATACACACACAGACTGAATGGAAGGTGTTTATGCCTGAGACACAGCATGATCGACAAGACAAAGTGGTATTCTATTCATAAAATCTATTTCATTTAGAAATAGGTAACAGGCTAAAATTTGTTGTTACTTACACACCTGACCTAGATGGATAAGACAGTGTAGTAAAAAGTTATAGACCATTAGAAAACATAAATTGAATAAAGAGGTAGCCACTAAAAATTTATATTCCTTTGCTGCAAAATGATCAGAAAATGATCAGAAGCAACATAATTTTTATATGCTGTGGTTCCCTTCCCCTCTGCAACTAAAAAAACCAATGTAAAAATCTGGAAACAAACTTTAAAAAAAGAACAAAAATATCCCATGTCGAAGATCCACTCCAAAGATGAAATCAGATTTCTGAAAGCATGAAGTATGGAGATAGCATATAACTAAATTATCAATACAATTAATGTGAATCTGTAATGTTGGACATGCAAAAGCAATCAGGTAGAGCATATCCTATTCCATCAACTAAAACACCCTTGTGAGCCTCCCACAAATAATCTGCCAGCCTCACTCCATTGAGACCTTGAGAAACAGCTTCTGCAAAAGCTCTCCTGTTGAGAAAAATTGTGTTTGGTCTCCCACTCAAAGCTCTCATTGCAGCTACCATCTTGTCCATGTTCCCAAAATATTTTCCAATGTATGCCTCACTGTTGATGGATATATAGTAGTCCAATGCAGCTCTGCTATTGCCAGGCAATCCCATCATGCTTGCCTTGTCTAGAAGAGAAGATATACTCACATCTACTGTAAGCTATCATGTTAGGTTTAAATCTCAAATGCAAAGATAAAAAGGGTTGAGGGATCTTTTGTAGCAGCTCAGCTCCCTTTAGCTCAAGATGCCTAACAAGGCGTAGAGCTCTGAAACATGCATGACAGCGAGCTGCTTTGGCATAAAATGGGTGTTTGTAAATTGATCAGAAAGTCAGTCCACTGGTCTACATTTTTAATTATTAGAGACCATATGCTTAAGAAAGCTAAAAACCATTGCCAAATCCATGGTAATTAACAGATTCAATAGGCTATGAAACAACTTCTGAATGCTAAAAAAAATTCTCACAATAAATCACAAAAATGTTAGAGAATAAAATCAATGACACCACATATTCGTATTTCAACTCATTTTCAAATTTAGATATTCACTAAATTCAGGTTTCAAGACAAAATCAATTATATATACATCATAAATCCAAAGTCTTAATTTTTAATCCTAGCTTGATGGACATAAAAGCTATAATATTTAATGACAATCACACATATCTGTGCTCTTATTCAATTCTCTATAAAGACTACCATGTCACTGTGCCTTAAAATCTGAAATGCTTAGTTTTCTAAGACATAAGTTTGTGTGACACTATTGCAATGGGCCAACACCAATAGGAGTAGGGCATGCAAAGATAAACAAATGATTTTTCACCATTCACGCTCTTGCTTGAGAAGTTTGGATCTGAATTTAAGAGAGAGGATGGTTTGAAGTATGACCAGAGCATTTGTGCCTGAGATAATTCAGGGATTCTCAGAACAGCTGGTGTGGGTCTCCCAAATCATGGTAAGAACATGGTTGCAGAGAGTCCTGAGACTTACGATCTCAAGGTCCAAAAAGAAAATAAAAATTGAACGATCAATTTCTCTGACCAAGAGGAATGAAACTAAAATGGTTATGGCAACATGAAAATGTCTAACAACTATAGAGAAATACAGAACCAATCCTCAAAAGCATTCTACTTTGGTTGAGAATGATATAGCCCAACAAATGTATTTACAGGGTTTCAACCTGCTTTCATAGCTCAGATTTCTAAGTTAAAAGAGAGCAAAAGATTCTGCAATAATGAAGCTCATATGATTGATCAACTTGGTTGAAAGCAATAGTTGCTATGAATGATTTTGCATAATCATACATGTTCATACATTAAACTAAGAATGTGAATCTGAATACCTAGTTCTAAACTGATTCTCACAGAGTCATCCAAGCTATATAGAATAAATAAAAGATAGAAAGGGACATTTTGAGATATCAAACATGTTTCCATCAGATGAATGCACAGTAATCCTACAAGTAAATGGCAGATATGAAATTTCTAGCCACAACCATGACTACGATACCATGTGAAACTATAGAAAAGCCAAGAAACAAACAAGTGTAAAATTGATACAACAGTAAGGATATGGGTTTAGCTTCAATATCACAGATATTAGAATATGCCTAGAAGGTAAGATGTATGCTATAAGTGCCATGGAAAGCAGGAAGGGCCCACCAAGAGAATACTTGCTCATATTGGGCACAATAGCTTTGCTGCAGGCTGGGAATTCTGTCTTGGTCTCATTAGTTCCACACCAGGCTTAAGGGTTATGATATAATCACATTGAATGTGCAACAAACCAATTAGGTTCGTGTTCATGTGGAGCATTTTCTCAGTTTATATAAATCAACAATCAAATTTGACTAGAATTTAATCTAATGCGAGATTTTATCTGTGTCATTAAATAGCTTAATTATGAAATTTCCTGGAACATTGTGGTTTTTTTAATTATAGAACTCTAGGAGGAAGTGTTACGCTATAGGTAATTGGGTGCCACTGTCAATCTACAGAACAGATGGACGTCAGAAAGATCATAAAGAGTTGAGATGCGAACAAGTGGACTCTTCAAGGAATCTGGCACAGATAGATTTACAAGGGCTTAAATCAAAAACTCTTCAATTAGGTATCAATGGGTGGCATTGTCAATCTACACAACAAATGGATTCCATGGACATTTTAAAGAATCAACACTGGCTTAATGGACTCAGAGAAATCTGGGATGGATATATTTACAGAGGTTTAAAGAAAAAACCTTAGGCTATATATCAAAACACCCAAACCACTGTATGGTTATTAACAAATGTGAAAAACAACATTTCAATTGAATCTAAGCCACAACAACAAGAACCAACATCAGAAACACAACAATTCCATCAACACTATAAATACCAGAACCCTGTTCATCAGTGAACCCTTAATGGGGTAGAAAGAATATCAAGCCATTCCCATGGTTCCAATCTAAATACAGACTACTAATACCAGCATCAGATTTTCAACAAATCAACAAAAAAAATACTGATTTACTAGCATTGGAGCTACATCTAAAAGAGTATGAAGGACTGAACCCATGACATACCTCAACAGTAGGATTTCCACGACTGTCAAAAATGGACCTGGCTTTCGCTGAAATTCCTCCTATTGACAGCCACGTCCTTCAAGCATTTGACCACAACAAATACAGAAATATAGAACCAATCATCAATTTTTATTTTTACTTTCCACTCACGACACCACACATCAATCTAACTAAATCCTTTCTGTAACTAGGAATTCTTTTGATGGACAACATGCAATATAACTGAATCACTTTTGTAACTGGGAATGCTTTTGATGGACAACATGCTAAATGTTAGCATTTGATTGGCATGCTGGGATAGCCACAAATCTGTAAAGCATCATACAAGCAGACTATCATAAACAAATAGGCATAGAAAGAGAAAACATCGCATCCTACTGTTCAGCACCCAATACTGCAAAAAGTTCAAATAACTATTATGATGACATACATCCAATAAAAATGTTAGTAAAGAATGGTGACACGCTACATGCCTCTCTAGTTAGGAGATCTTGATCTCAATTCAACTTCTTATCTGAATGCTAAAACTCAACGTGTTATGTGCCTATATTTATGAACTCCATAAACAGCAGAGCAATGGATATCTTTGGGAGGGTTCTTGAATACAAACTGTTGTGCAATGTGAAAGTAGCTTTTGGTGACTATGGTTTAACTGATAATATATGGGTTGAGCTTTGTTCGCATCCTGTATCTTTACATTCACATTTCCATGAACAACTCTCTTGTGCTCAAGCCTGATTACAGTAAATATGATACTTCTTAGTCATCTCACACAATATTATATATAACGCTACAATTACATTGGAAAATATAACAGAGTACTCCAAAAATCCATATATCAATGTTAATACTAGATTTATTAATGATGGAAAGGTATGTATTTAACCTCGATGCCTTAAATGAATAAGGATAAAACAGAACTTCTAAAATTCATGAACAACAAGAAGAGACTACGTAAAATTTGCATGATCCAAATTACTGTGAGAAAGAGATTCCAGATGAATTAAACATTGCCAAATCTGATCAGAAGCAAGCTTCTGCTCGAGGATGGATTTTCCTATCCAAAAATTAGGCAACAGAACTGACAAAAGTGAATGAAAACGGATTTGACAAGAAAACAATAAATTTAAGATTATTAATGTGAAGAATCGACACAGACTGAATGATCATGTAAGTCTTCCATTAGCATACCAGTGTTCCAGACTCTCCTCAAGACTCTAATTTTTTCTACGTAATCCTACCATCCAAATGTAATGCTGATTGGCAGAATCAGTTAATCTATGGGTGCAAAATTGCAAATATAGTCACTAAAAGTTTCAAATATGAAATAAGGGGAATAATGCTTTGTACATTTTCACCTGAACAAGTCTTGAACTCTAAGCTAACTCGGTTTTAAAAAGGTTGTTCAGTAAGAAAAATGACCACAACAGGAAATGCAATCTATGTTAACATTTGATTCTACATAGAAAATTGTTGGTTGAAAGGGATATAATCATGCAAATAAAATCAGTACTCTTTATTGCAGGATTGTAGGGTTGTATCAAAATATTAGTTGTAAAGTTGTTGAGTTCTACAATGGAATTCGTTTGTTACCAAAAAAGATAACCTGTCATTCAATTAGGATGGGATGTAGAATGGTTTTGTCCTGGCTTTTGTAAACTGGGTTGAGGAATGTTATACAACTATAAGCTTTGCAATGCTAAATAATGGAGCCACCATAAAAAAATTTCAGGCCCAGTAGAGACTTGAGGCAGGGTGTCCATTATCATCTCTTTTATATCCTGGTTGCATGACCGCAACGGGAAATGCAATCTATGTTAACATTTGATTCTACATAGAAAATTATTGGTTGAAAGAGATATAATCTTGCAAATAAATTCAGTACCCTTTATTGCAGGATTGTAGGGTTGTATCAACATATTAGTTGTAAAGCTGTTGAGTTCTACAATGGAATTCATTTGTTACCAAAAAAGATAACTTGTCATTCAATTAGGGTGGGATGTAGAATGGTTTTGTCCTGGCTTTTGTAAACTGGGTTGAGGAATGTTATACAACTGTAAGCTTTGCAATGCTAAATAATGCAGACGCCATAAAAAATTTTCAGGCCGAGTAGAGACTTGAGGCAGGGTGTCCATTATCATCTCTTTTATATCCTGGTTGCATGGGAGTCTCTAAACGTCCATTCTTCAGCGAATGGCAGAGTAGGTGTTAGAAATGGTTATCATATTGCTTACAACAAGGTTGTATAAAATTTCCAATTCTAAATTGCAGTTTGCTTGCTGAAACACGATATAATCCCAAGTTCAATATGGGTCTTCCTAACAATTTAATTTTGGAAAAGAAGTTAGAGATATGAACCAGAGCTACATTTGAGACTAATACTCGAAACAAATCTATTGAAAACAAAGTA
Organism: Pinus albicaulis; assembly: GCA_034641835.2. Classification (NCBI taxonomy): domain Eukaryota; kingdom Viridiplantae; phylum Streptophyta; class Pinopsida; order Pinales; family Pinaceae; genus Pinus; species Pinus albicaulis. The sequence goes on from CM076579.1 coordinate 1,222,291,391, forward strand.
CAAAGCATACTTACAAGATTTTCAACTTCTAAGGTATAAGAATTTGTTTTAAAATAGAATACGGTCCACATTTACATTTGGCCCTCTTAGGCAATGGAATTTACAAAAGCTGGGAATGGGACATCAAAAGAAAAGTTTGCATTCAACCTTCAAACTGAAAACAAATTTTTTCGTTTCGTTCAGAAAAATTCATGCAGAAACGAAATGGAACCTGAAATAATAATAGCAATTACCAAATGGACTTACCCGGAACCTGCACGCAACTGCACGAGTACAGTAACTTGCACGCAACTGCATGAGTACAGTAACTTGCACGCAACTACATGAGTAGAGTCCAAGGCGATTTTGGGAGGAGGATATCTATTTAAAACAAAGTACAAAGCATAGTTACAAGATTTTCAACTTCTAAGGTATAAGAATTTGTTTTAAAATAGAATACGGTCCACATTTACATTTGGACCTCTTACGCAATGGAATTTGCAAAAGCTGGGAATGGGACATCAAAAGCAAAGTTTGCATTCAACCTTCAAACTGAAAACAAATTTTGTCGTTTCTCTTAGGAAAATTCATGTAGAAATGAAACGGAACCTGAAATAATAATAGCAATGACCAAATGGGCTTACCTGGAACCTGCACGCAACTGCACGAGTAGAGTCCAAGGAAGTTTTTGGAGGAGAAATGTTTTTCCGGCAAAGTGAAAGACTGTGGTGTCTATTGAGCAGAACCCTGTTCTCTTCAGCTGCAGGTGGGGGGAAATTGGAATCTGGAGAAGTCGAAATTGGGTTTTTGAGAGCATGGCAGGTGGAAGCTTGCAGTTATTCACCAGTATTTTCGGCTGCACTGCAGGCACATTTCTCCACAACGGCCAGTCGAGGTTCGAGCTTGCGCCAAAGCAAGTCTGCGGGGATTCCGGTTAGTTGAGGACGAAGAGTGGAGGCGGCCACAAGCCTTGGGCATTTCGATTGATGCAGGCGCACCATGCGGAGATTGATGAACAATTTTTGCAATAGCCGGTCGACGTTTGTTACTTCAGGACAAGAATAAGGGTTTTTTCCAACAGATGTCAGTTGGAAAACAAGTGTCAGTCGGAGAACAAGTGTCAATAGCAGAATGAATATGTTGACAATAAAAAACTACATCTCTTTCATAAGAGAAGGCCTATCGGCCTAAATATCATGAATACACTTGGTCTTTTTGATTCAGAAAGGAGCGCACAATCATGCTCAGATTTCCACTGAAAGTATTGTCACAATAGGTTGTCTTGTTTTAACTGATTTCATATAAGCCATTTTTTTTTCTTTGAGTACTTTGTAGATTATAAAGATAATGAATTGTATGCTTATCATAGGAGAAGGTGCCCCTAAAATTCACATTAGTACAGGAAACTTACTTCATAAATCAACATAGAGACTCAAATATGTGTACCTATGCCAAATATTTTGTCAACAACAGAGATATGAATTTCATCCTTGATTTACAGAGATAATGCCATAGAGTCTTTGCATGTATTATAGGTCTCTTTTTCTAGCCCTTAAGTATTTCGGTCCTTCCTTTATTGATGAGCTCGGTTCACAGGAATATTGATGTCTTTCTTCAACTTGAATCACAGAGGTATTGTGCCTCTTTCAATTCGTATTTTAAGGAAAGGATGTCACGGAATTTGTATGATACTCTGCTTAAGGTGCCACAGGGATAAGAAAATAAGCCAACAAACTGTTATCTTCAATCTGCCTTTCCTTCAACCTAGCTCCGATACCATGTTGAGAAATCAAGATGCTTGTAGATTAGGGTAGATTTCTCTTAACTTGATAATTAATTGTGAATGTTTGTTGGCTTCTTGTTACTTATGTTATCTTAGCTAGCTCATGAAAATGTTTGAAGGAATGCCTGAATCAGCTTATGAATTGTCCCAGAGTGATCTGGTGGAGCAGAAGGCTGCCATGCAGAAGAGATCAACTGAGGAAGTGCAAACAGAAAAACATAAAGCAGAGGAGAGGAGTTCAGGAAAGCAGGACAAGAGGAAGACAAGTGGAAGCTATATAAATGGGTCAAGTAAGAGTAAGGGAGAAAATACTAAGCCTTTTCTTCTCAATATATTTATTCCCAGAAGCTTGACACACCGATTTCATTCTACCTCTAGGTCAATACCCACAAGTTGTTCTCCGGTGAAGAGCCATGATTCAGAGAAAGGATCAGGGAATAAATATCCTGTTGCAAACCTGTATAAGATAAAGATGTCCTATTCTCCTACTGGTTCTTCAATTGGCTTCTCCAAGGTGTCTCCTAAACCATTTTTTGCCCAGGATGGTCAGTCTTATCAGGTTCTCCCAGCTTCTACCATACATACTGGTTATAATTTTGGCCTTTGGAAATTGAGCATGAGTCGATGCTCATTCTGTTGCGGGTACACTTTCTTCTCCAAGACTATTTTCCAGGTGCTTCTTTTGTGTTTCTCTTCACGCAACTTCTGAATTTTCAATTTCTAACCATTGAATAGATTTTATCTTAATTATGAACTGGAAAACCCCAGGGTTCAAGCTTAACTCCATGCTTAATAACCACCCATGGCTTAAGAAGTCCACACCAATCACTTAGAAATTCCGAACATCACAATCTATCTACTTACAATTTCACTTATAACAGCCCCAGTGCCTTGAGATGCTATCTTTTACTCTTAAAATGTGGGAACGGAAGATTATAACTTAACGGGGAGGTAGCACCTTCATTAAGAACTGATTATTTTATTAAACCTATCATTAAGGAGTGGAAATATGGAACCTTAAAAAGTTTGCTTTAGATGTTTCTTCCCACGTCATTCTTGTTGTCGAGTGTGAACTTCATCCATGCTTTTTGTTGAAGTTTTATCAGATTTTATCTCTTTATGATCATGTTTTATCCATGTCGGTTGACATCAGAACAATTTTTGGCATGCAAGTAAACTTTGAGAAAGCAACCCCTGAGTCATCCTGAAGTCAAAGTGTTTTTGCATATACATCAAAAAATGTTAGGACATGCTAGTGAAAAGTTGGAAACTACTAATTAACTGACATGCTGTTTCTTTTCATTTTTTAATCAAAGATGATGATACTTCTTGTCATAGTCTTTTGCATATACATCAAAAAATGTTAGGACATGCTAGTGAAAAGTTGGAAACTACTAATTAACTATTGTCTGTTTTATTTTCGTTTATTTTTTTTTATCACGAGAATTGGTAATTAACTATTGTCATTTTTCTTTCTATTTTTTTTTTATTATCAGTATTAGGAGAATTTCTTTCTTTTCCCTCCTTTTTTTGTTTTTTGTTTTGTTTTCAGTATTAGGAGAATTTCTTTCTTTTTCCTTTATTTTTTATTTTTTGGGTATTAGGAGAATTCCTAAACTTAATACCTGTCTCTGAGGAGGCCCAGGGTCATGTATGAGGGACTGACCCTATACTCCTGAACCTAATGCATTATGCAACTGCCCACAGACACGCTAGGTGTGTTAACTGAGTTTCAAACCTGGGTGGGGCCTCAATATTTCTCAGCAAAAACTTTCTTCCTTGGACTAATCTGGGGGAGGTCCAGGATCAACCTTTGTGGCTGCCTTATCACACCAAGAGTATATCCAGCAACCTGTAAGCCAGATATAAGCCAGATATACCAGATCTTATGATTTAGCAAGAGCGGAGACTCTAGGAAATGGGGAGTCTACTCCTTGAGGCGAGATCATAGTAGGCCATATACTCAATGGGATTTGAACCGCGGTCTCGTTAGTTTCACCCAGTGAGGCCATATACTCAATGGGATTTGAACCGCGGTCTCGTTAGTTTCACCCAGTGAAACTTACTGTTAAACCACATATCACTGTATAATTAACTATTCTCTATTACTTGAAACATTTCTAAAAATTTAAAGTCCCTGGCTGATTGGATTGCTCTAACACTGAGCCGCTTGCCCTTTCATGAGGTGGGTTAACTGAGTTTCG
>CM076579.1:1222295456-1222449312 GCA_034641835.2 Pinus albicaulis
TATATATATATATATATATATATATATATATATATATATATATATAATTTAAAAATTAAATGAAAATTGGTTTTTATGTTTTAAGGCGTTTTTATTTGAAAACAGTTCCCTGGTTATCAATGTGTCCATGTTTGAGCCATTGGATCAAATGTTAGACGATTGAAACATTTTAGGCCATTAGATCCACAAGTTTTAAGTTTAAATGATGCTATTAAAAATTTGTTAGATTTAAATAAAATTTATAACAGAAAATTAAACTCCACACAAACCAATTAATTAAAAATAAATGGATAAAAAACACTATAAAAAAGAAAATATCTATTGGTCAAAATACAATAAAAAATAAAAATAATAAAATAAAATAATCATAAACTATAAAAACAGCCCATGGTATTGCCCTATGGTATTCATGTGGAATGTAGTTTATTTAAAGGGGGAAATCAAGATAAGTATTTAGGTTTTGGTGACTTTTAAGTTAAAACGATGTTATTAAAAATTTGTTAGATTTAAATAAAATTTATATCATAAAACTAAACTCCACATCATAAAATAACTATTTATGTATTTTTAAATATTACATTTTTGTAATATGTGATTAATTTCACTAGTTTCAATCCCACTTCTTCACCCCTGTGAGCATCACCCGATGCAATGAGTGCTAAGTGGACTATTCAAAAATCATGAGAAATTAGTCTACCTCTCATGGAAATGGTCATAGATGAATGACTAAATTAATGCAGTTGAATCCCAACAATGATATATAATATAATGCACTGCAGAAACCCCTCATAATTAAAAATATTAAGAGTAAAGGGATCTCTTCTTCAATGGTTCATAAGGCACAAAATTTGCTAAGGTTTTGCAAATGGGATAGCAAGCTAAGTGGGCTTGATTGTGGGGAAAACTCCACAGTTAAGCGCGTTTGAGCCAGAGGAGTTCCGGGATGGGTGACCTCCCGGGAAGTCCTGGTTACCGAGTGCAAGCCCCGGAAGTGATGATTGACGCTATGTGATTCATTTCACTAGTTTCAATCCCACTTCTTCACCCCTGTGAGCATCACCCGATGGAATGAGTGCTAAGTGGACTATTCAAAAATCATGAGAAATTAGTCAATTATGACTACCTCTCATGGAAATGGTTATAGATGAATGACTAAATTAACGCAGCTGAATCCCAACAATGATATCTAATATAATGCACTGCAGAAACCCCTCATAATTAAAAATATTAGGAGTAAAGGGATCTCTTCTTGAATAGTTCATAAGGCACAAAAGTTGCTAAGCTTTTGCAAATGGGGTAGCAAGCTATGTGGGCTTGATTGTGGGGAAAACTCCACAGTTAAGCGCACTTGAGCCAGAGGAGTTCTAGGATGGGTGACCTCCCGGGAAGTCCTGGCTACCGGGTGCAAGCCCCGGAAGTGATGATTGACGCTATGTGATTCATTTCACTTGTTTCAATCCCACTTCTTCACCCCTGTGAGCATCACCCGATGCAATTAGTGCTAAGTAGACTATTCAAAAATCATGAGAAATTAGTCAGTTACAACTAATTAACACTTTAACTAGGTCAAAATACAATAAAAAATAAAAATAATAAAATAAAATAATAATAAACTATAAAAACAACCCATGGGTCAATGGCCCATGGTATTCATGGGAATGTAGTTTATTTAAAGGGGGGAATTAAGATGGCCTAAATCAATATCAAGAGCAAAGAGAGATCAAATGTCTTGATATGCAAATCTCTTTTAGAGTGAAAAGAGAATTGGTCCATCTCATAAATAATATAGATCTAAACTAATTATTTAATAAAATTATTTTTCAATGCTATAACCATTATTCTTTTAAAATTTTACTTAATAGAATGCATCTAAATTTTCATATATCCAAATATACATAGTTTTTCTTCTTCTAACAACTATTTTGTTATTCCAAAAATACATGGTTTATTTGTTATATATTATTTATGTTACAACTGTTTTATTATTCATAAGTAGTATTTTTTAATATATAAATTAGTATTTGCACCAAATGTTCCAAAGGCATACTCAATAGCATATAGAACAAGAGTGTAGATGAAGGCAATGTGATATGTAATTTTATCTAAAGGTGTACAAAGTTTGCTCTAAAAAAACTATCACAATATGCCTAGTTGTAAAAATCAACAATACTTCTAGCTATGAGGTATATATTTTTGCTCTTATGTGAAATATAGATTTAGTTTGCATGATATGATCAAGTATTTTTTAAGTTTTTGAATTTAATAATACTCTTTTGTACATTTCAACCTAGAAGTATATATATGTGTATGTGTGTGGGTGCCTTTATTTGAAGCGTTAGCAATATCCAAGAGGGGCCATGCTTGATAGTAAGCTTTGATATCATCATTACTATATGTAGACATAGTGTCCCCATAATAAAAGATCATAAAACAGATGAATGAAATTGCTTTCATCTTCCATGACATTTTTCCATCCTGTTGGAAATACCTTTCTTCTTCCACAAAGACCGCAACTTCATCGTGATGCCACTGTGTTCTATGCATAACATCTTTTACCTTTATAAGTCCTATAGTTTTACAAAATTGACACTATATAATTAACAATAGAGTAACTTGAGATAACCCTAAGGGGTTTTTTTGTATAAGTTTTACCATAACATTTCTATCCATCCAATATATATTCCAGAGTCTTCTGAAGAGAGAGTATATTCTAGTTTATAACCTAATCCACAATCAAAGAAAATGGCTAGGGATTTCACAAGTTTTTAGTTTCTAACTTGATCCACAATCAAAGAAAATGGCTAGGGATCTCACAAGTTGTCATTAAAATAGTGATGTATTGATATTCTCAGTTGAAATGGATCCTATTAGATGCACAATGATGCATTGAAATTCTTAGTTGAAATGGACCCTATTAGATGCATTGACAATTTCTAACAATAACCACTCAATTTACTCTTGAGTTTTTGAAACCCACAATCAAAGAAAATGACTACGTATTTCACAAGTTATTAGTTTATAACTTGATCCGCAATCAAATAAAATGGGTAGCGATGTCACAATTTATCATTCGCATAGTGATGTGTTGACGTTCTCAGTTGAAATGGTGGCCAGGGACACTAAAATTTCAAAGCAGATATCTGTTATGGCATCCATATTGTCTACAAACCATCCAAATTTTCCATCTTATAAAACAATTCCTAATAATAACAGCTCAATTTACTCTCCAATTTTTTAAGAAGTTTGCTATATCTTATCAGTTTAGTATTTTTTCAATCAAGAAGAGGCTTTGTAGTTAAATAATTCTCTTTCTGGTTGATAAATCTTATCATCAATATATTTGAAACCTCCACGACATGCTTCCATGGAAGAAAAATTTGCCAATCATTCCTTCACAATGCCTCCTTCTATGTAACATCTTATTTCTTTTAGGCTACTCTTTCCTATTCTATTGCCTTAAGGCATTTCTTTTGCAACATGTGGTGCAATTTCTAGTTTAAATATATATTATATTTATAAAAGTAAAATTATATAAGTAATATGTATTTTTTTTTAATATGTGTGTGTGTGTGTGTGTTGTTAGGATAATTATGTCGTTGACATTTAAAAAGGATTTTTTTGGGAAATAAATTCATAGTTAATATTTTAGACTATGTTTTGAGCTACAAACATGAACCATCATGAGGACTAGTTTTCCAATGAAAGTAAAATGAGAAGAAAAAGTAAATAAATAAATAAATAGGGAGGGGAGGTGATAGAAAGTGTGTTTCCAACAGGAAAATTCGAATAAAATAAATAATAAATAAGGTAAAAAATATTAATAACATATAACAGAAAATAAGAAAGAACCCTAAAAGAAAAAGCTTAAAGGAGGGGGAGAAGGGAAACGAAGGAAAGAAACAGACTAACCAAACAAAGGGGAAGGAAGAGGGATCAAATAAAGAGGTCAAGGAAGGAAAAAAGAAATATAAGAAGAATGTAAGGAAAGATCACAAAACATCATCATGTTGACATAGTGGCCCTAAAATAAATGAGCAGTTAATTAAAAGCATGCTCATGCCTATTTCGATCAGAAAATTTTTAGCCTTACAACTAAAAAGAAGTTCCCAAAATGGTTGTAAAATCTTTGTTGTCGAGATTAAAGAAAACACTAAAAAAAATTAAAAAATTAAATAAAATTAAAAAATAAAATAAAAAAATAAAAAAATATTATAGATGAACAGATTATAATTAGAAGATTCAAAGATGTTTTTCAAGGAGAAATTTCAAGATTACCACCGAGAAGAGACATATGTTTTTCAATTGGTTTGGTACTCGGAGCCACACTTATATCAATGGCACCATATAGAATGAGTATTCCTAAACTAATGGAACTGAAAATGCAACTACAAGAATTGTTCAATAAAGGTTATATCACACCAAGTGTTTCCCCCTGGGGAGCCCGATGCTATTTTTTAAGAATAACAATGACACTTTTAGGATGTGCATAGATTATCAGGAATTGAAAAATCTTACCATTAATAACAAATATCTATTACCCTACATAGATGATATCTTTGATCAATTCATAGGGGCAACAATGTTCTCAAAGATTGACCTTAGAGTAGGATATGGCTAGTTAAGGATAAAATATGAGGACATGCACAAAACAACATTCAAAACAAGGTATGGACACTATAAAGTTGTAGTATTACCTTTTAGTATTTACTAATTCACCTATTTCCATTATGTGTTTAATGAACAATGTGTTTAGTAAGTACCTAAATAATTTTGTATTGGTTTTCATAGATGATATTTTGGTATATTTAAAAAATCAAGAGGAACATGAAGAACATTTAAGAATATTTTTTTTGACTTTAAGGCAACATCAGTTGTACACAAAGTTCAGCAAATGTGATTTCTATAAAGATAAAATTCAATACTTGGGTCATGTCATCTCTAAATAAGGAATATATGTTGATCACGAAAAGGTTAAAACAATTCTAAATTGGAAAATACCTAAGGATGTATGAGATATCGGGCCCTTCATGGTAATTACTAGATATTACAGAAGGTTCACTGAAGTCTTTTCCACATTAGCATGTCCCATTATTTCTTTAGAAAAGAAAGGAGTGAAATTTAATTGGATATCCAAGTGTCAATATAGTATTGATAACTTAAAAAATATATTAACAATAGCACCAATTTTGAAGATTATGGATCTAGAAAAAGACTTTGTAGTATGTACTAATGCATGCCTGAGTGGTTGGGTGGGGTGTTCATGTAACAAAATTATGCAGTTTCTTGTGAATCAATACAATTGAAACCTCATGGAAAGAACTATGATGGATATGTTTTGGAATCAGGGTTTGTTATATATTCTTTGAAGATGTCGAGGCACTATTTATTAGGGAAAAAATTTACGCTTGTCACTAATCATATGAATTTAAAATGTTTTTCTAGTCAATCTGATTTGAATGCTAGAAAAGCTAGTTGGATGGAAATTTTTAGTGAATTTCAATTTCACATCAAGCACATCAAAGGTAAAGAGAATAAAGTTGAAGGCGCTCTAAGTATAAGTGCAAATCAACTAACTAAAATTTCTGCTAGTAGTGTGAGGACACAATTTCAAAACAAACAAAGATTTCAACACAAAAAGATATAGATTATTTGTAGTTACAACAAAAATTACAACATACAAAATTACCTAGCTATGTATAAAATGAAGAAAATGTGTTAACTTTGAGGAACTGAATTTATGTTCTCAATGAAGTTGCATTCAAACAACTTATTTTGAATGAACACAATCGAAAGCCTTTTGCAAGAAATCCTGGACATCAGAAAATGATTATAACATAGAGGGAGTTTGATTAGCCAAGCATGACAAAAGAAATGGTTGTGTATTTGGCTAAATGTTTAGAGTGCCAACAGGTGAAGGTAGAGCACCAACACCAACCTGGGCTACTAAACCCTTTACCCATTCCAGAGTGGAAATGATATGTTATTTCTTTAGATTTCATCAGTGGTCTTCCAATAACCAGAAGACAACATGACTATATTATGTTCGGTGTGTAAAAATTAAGTAAATAAAATCATTTTATAGTGGTCTTCCAATAACCAGAATACAACATGACTATATTATGTTTGGTGTGTAAAAATTAAGTAAAGGAAATCATTTTATACTTGTTCACTCTTCTTTTGGGATAGCCCAAATTTTATACATATTCATGAAGGAAATCTTCTGATTACATGGAATACTAAAGGTAGTGATATCATACAAAGATGCTAAATTCACTTATAATTTTTGAAACACATTGCTTGTTGGAATGGGTATGCAACTAAATTTTAGTATTGCCTACAATTCCCAAACAGATGGTCAAATAGAAAGAGAAAACTAGATTTTATGAGACATGTTAACGATGTATCTTATGGATAGGTCAACTAAGTGGTGGGAGTTCTTACACTTCGAATAATTTTCATACAATAACAACTATTAGGTGTCCATAAAAATGACCCAATTCAAAGTTATGAATTGAATAAATTATCATACTCCCTTGATTTTAAATCAACTAAAATATAGGTAGCCGTTATTCCGTAATGTCCTTCAGGAAATGGAATAGGTAGTAATGAAAATAACACATAATTTAGAAATTGCACAAGATAGGCATAAAAGTTACGCATGCCAAAAGAGAATGCACACGGAATTTAAAGTGAGATAACACATGTATATCAAAGTAAAACCAAAGAAGAGAAATTTGAGACTAGGAACCTATATTAAACTAGCACAAAGGTTTTGCGGACACTTTGAGATATTAGCTAGAGTCGGGTCGATGGCCTATCAGCTAGCACTACCTAGTCATATTAAAGTGCATAATGTTTTTCATGTCTCCTTATTGAAAAAATATGTTCATGACAGTTCTCATGTGACTGATAGGAATGTGGTATAGGTTGAACCAAGAGAATATTTTAAAGTAGAACAACAACAAATATTAGATTGACGCCTGAAACCATGCCCTAGAATCAAGTCATTTCTCACATTAAAGTGCAATGGAATCACTTTACCTCAAAAGAGGCTACTTGATAGATGGAAAAAAAATGTGCGAGGCATTTCTAGCATTGTTCCAAGATGAGAGGAACTAAAAGGAAACACTGGTGACGATGTTTATTTTTAGCAAGGGAAGATGTAACAACCCTGTGTTGTGCTTTTAAGTCATGGGATATTTTTAGATTTTTAAATTATTGTTGGAAATAATTTTTGTGGAAGCCCGAATGGAAACTATGTGATGGTGTAATTATGTTTTATTTATTTAATAATAATGAATTATTTGGAAATATTCAGGAAAGAGTACTAGAGTATTAGAGACTCTTTTATAACTTATAAAAACTTGTTAGTGGTTAAATTCTACATGGTGGACCTTCCCAAAAAGTCTCCTAAAAATCCCTAGGAGAAAGTTGTTAAAAATATTAACATAATGGGAGAGAAATATTGTGTTAATCACTCAGCTAAAGAGAAATTATAAGTTGGGTGAAAAACAACATAAAGAATAGTGGGAGAGAAAGGTGTGCTTTAAAGAAAAATAAAAGAATATATTTCAAAAAATTAAAAATGAAGGCCCTAATCAAAATGGAGGTAGACCTTAAAGCGAGATGCTACTAAAAATATATTGGGAATAATGTATAAGAGAAAACACTTAGGAACCTAAGAGGTTGTTAATTCATGAAAGTAAGAATATATTAGCTTGGCGGGACTTTTGGAGATAGTTCATGGTTGCGTTGAACCAACTCCATTCCTAAATATTCCCCAAGTAGTAAATATGGCTAGATGAAATTTTGCTATACTTTATATGTTGATTTTAAAATTGAATAAAAATATTACAGTTAGAATTGAAATTAGGAATGGAAATCATAGAGATATAAATATAAGTTTTGGGTTTTTCATGTATATACACAAAAAAAAAAAAAAAAAAATCTAAAATTACACTAAGAAATTACATGAATGTGGTGATGTGTTTATTTATTTATAAATGAGGAGATGAATAGGGGGTATGGAAGAAAGAGTTAGTTGTTTAAGAAATAAATTATGCATGCATAGATTGGACCTGTGCAATTATATTGTGAAGTTTTGTACAAAACGAATGATAAAATATACACTGCATGCATAGTACATTTCTCCGATTAGGTAAATATGAAGAGGCAAAATGAGTATTGTTAGCAATATTTTTTATAAATATATAATAACACAAGCTTATAACAGAGAAGAAAAAGGATGGTTCGATTATAAAATAATATTTGTCCTTTTTTTAAACTGGTTTTAATTTATGTCTAATAGTATAACATAAATGAGTTAGCCAATGGGTAATATTCCTCAGTACATGCGTAAGAAAATCATACTATAGAAAAAGAATTGAAAATAAATATCTTTAAACCTATAAGAAATTAGTTAAAGACTAGGGAATAATTATGAACAAGATGATATGGAAAATATGTTTTCATAGATGATTATTTATTTGAATTCATTTCAAGTAAGGAAACATGGAATTGGAAAATTTTTCCGACGAACTATCAAATAGCTCATTCTATTTGTGATTAGAGAAGAGTAGATAAATTGGTTAGGGAAAGATTGTACATTTATACAGTAGCTTTAAAGAATGTTAAGTATTAAAAGCCTTCTACAAAATTAGTAATAGGTTCAATTTACAAATGGTTTGTTAATGACTCGAAAAAGCCTAATTAAAGGATTTGTATTGGGATTATTCATTCGAAATTACAATTATTTTTCAAACACCTACATAAGGAAAGCATGGAAAGATATCTAGAATATGTCTTTTATGTAAATTTTATATCAAGGTAACTAAGTTAACTCTCTCGGATAAAATAGAGAAATAAGTAAAGGATTAATATAAAATTATTGTATTTAATAGCTATTATAATAACTACACGAAAAAAATCATCTTACCAAATGTCGATTTAGAATAAAAATAATTGTAATACGGAATGTGATTAAGCACAAAACAATTATATACATCATCCGTGGGAAATTGGGAAAGAACACAAAGAGTATATAATTCAAAACTATGACAATGTAATTGGTCATAAAATTTAAATCCAAAAAAATACACTAACGAGTTCATTTTATAAAAAAGAAAATCTATACAATAGTCTCAAATGCAACTTGTATAAATACTTCATATAACTCAAGAAAGAAGAAGGCTACGAAGTTAACAATTGTACCACTTGTATATTTATCGAAGTAATTAATACAGATCTATAACAGTTAAACTTGAAGGTGGTAATATTCACGAACAATAAAGGTTCATGGCAATATTTCTTTTAGTGTCAAGAAGTTTTAGAGTTGAAATAAACAAATAAGAAAATTAATTGAAATGGTGTATTGGGTTATGAAAATACATAGTCGAACTTATAATTTGTGTGTCTTGGTGTATTCATACAAGCTATGGGGGTTCGAAAGAGGGTCTAACGTGTAGTTCAACAATGGAAGGATCAATTGTTGAAAAGGAATATGAAACTTTTAAGAAAATGAAAGAAAATACCCTTTCTCGTGGCACAAAATCCCACCTCCAACCACGAGAATTAAAAGAGAGTTAAATTATGGTAGGGAGGATGCCCAATGAATGATACTTTCTGTGTCTTGGTGTATTCATACAAGCTATGGGGGTTCGAAAGAGGGTCTAATGTGTAGTTCAACAATGGAAGGATCAATTCTGGAAAAGGAATATGAAAATTTTAAGAAAAGGAAAGCAAATACCCTTTCTCGTGGAACAAAATCCCACCTCCAACCACGAGAACTAAAAGAGAGTTAAATTATGGTAGGGAGGATGCCCAATAACTGATACATAAACATAAAAATAAATGGTCATAGATCAAATTTTCTTTACCTAAGGAGAAGTGCGACCATTGCTACTCCTTGAATTGTAGAAATATCAAACGAAAATTGTTAGCATGGCAAGAATCAAGAGATTTAACCCATAACCTAGGTATATATCAAATCACAACGTTAAAGTAAATTAGAATGACATTTTGGCTCTAGCCATAACTATCACAAGACAAAGAGCCAAATTATTACTCTCAATAATAAGTGAAATAACCAAAAGAGAGAAAACCCAATTTGTAAGGGGTCTTTGGGCCCTATCGTAAGAACAATTCAAACAGAAGTTGAATCAAAATTATAAGCTACCAATTTCTTTCCATAATCGTAATGCCAGAATAAGATATTGTGTCCCTATCCTTCGAATAGCTACAAGGGAAATGTGGAAGAATTGCAGTGAGGATTTTCAATCTTGGAAGTAAGTAATAAAAACATGGAATGGGCTAAACATGGAACCAGTGTAGAATGAACTACAAATGTTAAGAAATTTGAGATACCTATGAGAGTGGGTTTTCTACCTTCAGAAAACCCTATAGTTAAGCAAAAGCGATAAAGCAGAGAAAATGCTACCAAAGACCCTGTGAAAGAAAACAATAGCCAGTGAGAGCAGAGAAGTAAAGTCGGTGCACAATATATACAAAAACCAAGTTGATTGCGTAAACCCTATTCAAATGAAAATAAATGAAAAGGATAAAACACAGAGAAAAATATTCCTGGATGCTACCTTTGAGAAGAAATTGAAACCCCAAATGACTCGGCTGGAAGCCATTGAATCTTCGAAATCAGGCTCAATGTTTCCTCTCCTGGAGAAAATGAAAATTTCATGTAAATATGTAAGTTCCCTTACAAGTAATTACTGTAAATAGAAATGGACGAATGTAACACAAAATCCAAATTATAAAGTACCCGTGAAATAATTAAGTGCCCAAGGGGAACCTTGAGGATTACAGGCATCCCACGGGAAGAGTTACAAGTGTGATGGAGGCAATATCACCATAAATTTGACCATATCTGAGAACAATTTGCGAGATGGAATACCGATGCTTTGGTGGTACCAAAATACCAACTTAAGTCAAATGAAGTTGAGACGAGTAAGCTAAGTTGACTAGGTTTAACCCTAATCAGCCTCCTCCCCCCAGTGTCGCAAACAAGATCTCCACCGTCGAAAATGCACAACTACAAGAGCCACATGGATTCACAATGAAATGGACCACATGGCCTACGCTTATTAGCAGTGTATAAAGGTGGCCAGTAAACCAAGTGGTACGCATATGCTGAACGAATGCAACAAAATAGAAATGTCATAGTTAAAACGGTTTTAGTTGTTGAGGTTTTAATTGATGTATTGAAGTATGGTTAGGAATATAAGGGATTGATCCACAAATTATGGAAAAGCTTCATGCTTATTGAAAGGTATGCTTCAGTTATAAGGTGTGAACCTTATGACTATAATAATTAACATAGATGTGCATTAACTTAATACCATGATAAACAAGAAATAACATTATCAACTATAATTAAATACAAATAAGTTAGAACGAAGCCTATGAGATTTAAATAAATACCTTATCATAATAGTAAGATACCCCTTTTTAAAACGTCGATATGTAAAAGCAGAAATCGAGGGATACCATGTTTAGGTTCACAGAAATTTTAACAATTATTAGAGTCGTTGAATAAGCTATAGTAAGATATATTTAATAAAAATCAGATGTAATAGAAATATTGTTATTCTTTTATACATAGCAATAAAGAAACAAAATTAGGTATGTGAAATTAAGGTATGTTACAATAATGGTTGGAGTGATTTTACGATCTTAAAAAAATATGTTTTTCTTCTAAATTATATTCATCAATTTAATCCTAAAGACATCAGAATGATTAAATGAATGTGAAACAAGGACAGTTGCTAGGCAACAAGTCCCTACCGAGTAGAGAGTGTAGCTTGTCGAATACCAATACAATACTAACCAAATACCGATACAGTAATGCCAGGAAAATTGGATTTTATAATATCATGTATGTGGGCTTTCATACCTTGCTCCAGATGCTACGAGAAACTTAAAATTTGTACACTACGATGATAAAAATCGATAATATAATACATGACTAGCTAGCCATGTGCCCGAAGGTGATAAAGAGTTTCTACTATATGCATTGTGCACAATCGAGGGTCGAGGTATGATAGAAACTACTTTTTCTAGGACATTATTGCCAAGAGATGAGACTAATTTGTTCGAGTTCTCATGGAAGTGCAAGACAACTGCTTTCTCTAGGCCTATCAATAGTGTTGTGAAGTAGAAAATGGACGGGGTTGTTTATGAACTATTTTCAGAAAGTTATATCCATTTTTCAAGTTGCAAAGAAAAGGACAATATAATCACCAGTTCGTAGCTTTGAAAGGTTCCCTTCATCAGTTGGATAATCTTCGAACCATTATTTTCCATCATGTTTTTCATCATGAGTTTTCTTGGCTCTTCCAAAATTACATTTGTCTTCAACACAAATGAAAATAAAATTGGCTGTTCAGATTTTAAACTGAAGGCATTGGGCCAGAAATAAATATACGTGTAGATGCTTTAGGCTAAGCTTGTTTCACATCCACATCCATTGGCCTACATATCTCTTCTAGATGAAGATAGAATGCCATTTTTCCTTGTCCCAATTAAGTCAAATGCGTTGAGCATCATCTTCCCGGCTAATGGGGCAACAGGGAAACTGATGGCCAGACTGGTTTGTCGGAAAGGCAGTAGACCTGGAATGCTAAGTTGCCATGAGAAAGTTGGATAAACTAGTGTTGTCTCAAGATCAAGCCCATATGAAGATGAAAATTGCAATGTTTTCAAGTAAGGATGCAACCCACTTACGATTTACCTGACAGATATATAATATTGGTGGGTATCCTGTGGTATACTGATTTGATCACTTATAAACATGGTGGGATAGTGTAGATATGATACCATGGATGAACTCTCATGGTTTTCAATGGAGTTTGATAGAAACTAAGAAGACGATAGGGTTCATATGCTCATCTCCGGCATGGGCATGGACATGGGGACAAAAATGTTAGGTGACACAATTAGAATGGTTGGAAGGCTTGAAAATCGCAATTGATTTTGCACATCCCCTTGAACCTACAAGTAAAACCACAGAGTTAAGCATGGAATCAACATAATGTATATGAGTAGTACTATGGCCCATAGCTATAATATAATGTCTCACCAAATTTTTTCTTCCCAGCTCTACTACACCATTTTCGCAGGGAATGAATACTTGAGTCGATGAAATAATTAAATTATAGTCTATGAAATAATTAAATGTGGGGAAGTGATGCAGGAGCATCCTGCTAAAATGTCATTTGTTATTTGGGAGACTTAAAAGAGGTCTTATGTTTTCAAGGGAGTTGGTTCTCTAAATGTAATTTTAGATGCTTTGAGTGATTTAGAATAGGATTTAAATTAATATTGTGGGCATAATTATAAATGTTATCGAATGTTGGAGAACATGAGAGAATTAGGATTTAGTTTCATAAATTTATGGGATTAGAGACAATCCTTAGGAATAAAGAGAGATTCTCGAAATCAATGAGGACTTAAAACAATTAGGGATTTGTTGAGAAAATTAAGGATCTAAACCAATTTTTGTTTTAGAATCCATTTTTATATAATTATAAACCAAAAATACATAAGAAAGAGGTAGGATAGAGAGACAGGATACGAAAATTAGAAATAGAGAGATAGAAAAGGACAGGGCCATGTAAAGAGTACACCAGGCCAATTCCTGACTGTAAGTAGGTTTTTGTTCATATCTATACAAATTCGTTTATTGAAGAAGAATTAAATTCATCGTGACTGGTTTTGTTCCTACTATGTATTGAATGATGTGTCATAAATCAATTCGGATGTATGTGTAAATAAACCCTGATCGAATGAATATGAATGAGTTAATGATGGTCAATACTTAGAAGAAACAAAGTAGGAATCTCTGTTTGGCGCGATTCTGGTGTTGAATTGCCTGAAACCCTTTTGATAATCTAAATCTATATATTCTAGTGACATTCACTGTTTCTGACTATATTCGTTGTTCATAAGTTTAATAGGAATCATTAATTAAAATGATGATGTGAGTTCGATTAAATCTGAAAGAACTACACATTCATTCTTTTCCGTGTGCTAACTGTGTTTTGGGAACTTTGTGTCTATTTTGGACCGTGATTCGGTCGATACAGTGGAACGAAATCAAGTGAATAGTGACGCAACTATAAGTTGTGGAACCCTACATAATCCATGGAATTTTGAGTCGGAGGTAGCAAGGAACCGTGAAGTGATTTTTTTAAAACGAAAAGTGGTTTTCACATAGAATGAAAATAGTAAGCTATCATGTGATAGTGGTCAGGTGGTGACACATTGAAATTAGAAACCACCCATATCGCACATTCTAAAAACCTTAACCACCATGCTTATTTGGATGCGAAATCCGTTGGATTACGCGTGGTCAGATTGGAGGGTTGTGATAGCCGTCGGATCAACAGTCGCATATTACATTATCAGAAAAAGGTAATTTGGTAATAAGTGTGGGGCCCAAACATATTTTATTGTTGACATCATGAATTTTAACCAAGGTTTCCAGCCTAGGGAAATATTTAATCAAGCGGCATGATATACCTTGGTTATATATTATGTTTTGAAAAGGTTGGATATGTTACATAAAGCAGAGTATATGTTTTGGGTTATAGCTATGATATGAGAGTGGTTGGCTCAATAAGGGTGTGTAATCTTAAAGAAAGGATATATGTATCATAAAATGAGATAGTTTGATTTTGGGAAAATATATACAGATGCATTTCATATCCATATTGTAGGTTGGTGGAGCTTTGCTGCACCATTAGTGGTATTAGAGAAGAAGTAATTTTTTTTTTTTAATTAAAAATGAATTGTAAAGAATGCAATTGAAATTGAAATAAAGGGTGATCATAGTAAAGCATAAAGGGATTCTGCGTGTAGCTAAGAAAAGTATGAACAAATTGAGATTTGCCTCAAGATAGTGAGTTATTACAGCCAGGGAAAGTTTGAGAAGTTTTTATACTGTATTTACACACATTGCATGAGAAAGAGATTAATTGTGTTATATTTGGATATTTCTAGTGAGGTAGATGCTTAGAAAGAAATTAAAATTATTTTTAAATTCTAATCCAAAATTAATATGGATTGAGGTCTTGTTGAAAGCCCAGGATTGATTGTTGTGGCAGCAGCTGTATATTGAAAGAATGCACATCAGGAGCATGGAGATCATAGACATAACTACAGAATCAGATTCATAGAAATGATAAAGGCCAACAAATAAGGAGAAGATAGGTGATGTTGGGAAGATGGTATGCATGAGTTTTTATTTGATGATATTTTATAGATTGAATAAATCAAGGGAATGCAAAAATTTACATGTTGGCAGGAGACAACCAGCCAAGACATAAATTGATTACAAAGTTATGAAAGTTTGTAGTAGTTGAATGAATGGAAAAATTGGCACAAGATTATAGTAGTGAGACTTTAGGAATAAATTTTGAAAGTTCTTAGATATTGTAGCAGAACCTTATTCCACCTGAGGCTTGGAATAAATAGGGACAAAGGAGTCCTTAAAATAAGTAGGTGTAGCAACTAGTGAGAGAGCAATATTTCTCAGTGCAAGTTTTAAGAAAAGAGGATTTGAAGACAAGGCAGAGAAGAAGCTTGGTGAGAAGATCAACCCAGAAGGAAGTTGATCGGTTGCAGGTGTTGAAGCTCACACAGAATTGAAGATGGCTACGGGAATTCATAGAGAAGTTTCATAATAAAGCTACAAGATAAAGGAAAAGGGTGTTAAAACAATCCAAAAAAACCGGATGAGTCAAGAGGAGCTTGACAAGGAGTTGGCTGATATAAGAAAATAACTCGATGATTTAGCAATGCTGCTAAAGGACAACCAAAGAGAAGGTTGGTCCTTGAAGAAAAGGACAGTGAAGTGGTCTAAGTTATAGAGAAGACTACGACAAAGACAAGTGTAGTGGTTGGTTGAAAAAATCAGAGAAGAAGAGTAAAAAATGGAAGTTTCCTTTTGTGGACCAGAACAGGGTGAAATTCTGGGTGAAGAGGACAATGAGAAATATTTGATGGAATATTGGAATAGTCCAGAACAATTTGAAGATATGCTCATAAGGGAAGAAAATGACGCAATGGAGCCTTGTGTTTTTAAATCTCATGGTTTTTATGTGTTTGCAGGATGTGCAGAAGATGATGGATAGTCTGCTGAAACTGTCACAAAACTGGAAAAATCTCTTGAGGTGAAGTATGATGGAGAATTCCTTTTAGAAGAGAAAGATACTGATTTATTACAGCAGAAAGAATTCATAGATGAATTTATGTTTGGTGTAAGACAACTAGTTAAAGCTGTTATGGAGCAGAAGCATAACGAAAATACCATAGTGATATTCCAAGGAGGTAAACAAGTGAATTTGTTTAATGAAATTGATGAAATAATTTTTCAATGTGATGATAAAGAAAATAGGATAATTCAAGAGGACTTCCAGAAGAAGAGTGAAACTGAGAATGAAGATTGTGAAGAAATGCTAAAAACATTTCACATAGAAATGGAGTTCTTGGAAAGATGGCTCAAGGAACTAGAAGGAGGAATGAAGCTTGCAGAACCTGATAAAGAAGAAATTTTAGAGATAAGTACATGTTTTAATTCTTAAATTAATAATGTGGTTGTAGTTACAGAAGAAAACGTTGATAAATATGAATCTAAAATCAGAGGAATTATGTAGAAGATATTTAATATCAGAGAGAAGACTGAGATAAATTTTCAACTGGAATTGTTGATATAAATGTTCCAGAAAAGTATAGGAGACTAGAGATATAGCTACATAATGGGAAAGAAGGAGAATTGGTATAAGCTACAAGAGCGGCAAGTGGATATGCAGTTAATAGAGGAGCTGAGGAAGCTTGAACAAATTATAGATGTTCTATTGAGGACAGAGAAGCTCAAAGGAATGGAGTTACAAAAAAATGGAATTGCTGGAAAAGAACACGTTTCTTTTGAACTAGAAAAAGGAGAAATGATGTTTGAATCATCAGTTGAAGCAACTGAGTCTTATGAATTTGACATTTGCAATTTGTGTACTTTTGTAGATAATGTCATGGTAGAGAAAGATAATTTGAGTTTTGATAAAGCTCATACACAATTGGAGGAACATATTATTTTCCAACATAATGCTAAAGTTGAAAATAGAGGAAGTTTGGCTTACAGTGATGATCAAAAGCAAAAAGAAGAAGCAAAGGATGTAAAGTATTCAAATGATATGGTTGAGGAAGTTGAGATGGAGACCACTGAAGATTTTCTGAGTCATATACAAGAGTTGGAATAAAAAAAGGATTTGATGACAAAACCATCAAACAAAACTATTTATTCATGTGATTTTAAAACTGACAATTTAGGGGTGATTGAAGGTTTTGAAATTTTTGCAAGAAAAATGTACACATACATTTCAAAGAAGTAACATCAAAATTGTATTCTGATGAAGGATAAGGCTATGTTATCTGATGAATATTTCAAAGGATCTGCAGCAATGGAAGTAAATGTTACTACAGTTAGGGAATTGAAGAGAAATTTATTTTTTGAAAGTAAATTTGCAGAACAACAACTGGATATTGCATAGGGTAATATCTTTAAATATATTCAGGAAGTTTGAGAGGTAGAAGTATCTACAATGGTATTTGGAGTAATCTCAAAAATGATAGTAGAAGTTGAAGAAAAAGAAGGAAGCTAGAGTTTTGAAACTCATACACAAGGGAAAGGACAACAACATAAAAGTAATTTGGATAGAGAAATAGAAGATTTGATGAAGCTGACAGAAAATGAACATAAGGAAAGGAACTGCAGACACAGAATCAGGTGGATAAAAATCTGGATTATAACAAATATTGAAGGAAAATCAAATAGAGTGTTGCAAACAAAGAAATGGCAACCAGGAGAAGTAAGGAAAGACAAGAGAAATCTTAAACAACAGTTGAAAGGAGCAAGGAAATCACTGGAGAACAATGTTTGGAATCCTAGAGGTAGAAAGTAATTAAGACTTGTGGTTTTTGCATTATTACATAAAAGAAATAGGCCTCATATACATGAGTCTATGAAATTTTTCTACATGGGGAGTCTGATGCAAGAGCATCCTGCTAAAATGTCATTGGTTATTTGGGAGACTTAAAGGAGGTATTATGTTTTCAAGAGAGTTGGTTCTCTAATTGTAATTTTAGATGCTTTGAGTGATTTAGAATAGGATTTAAATCAAGATTGTGAGCATAATTGTAAATGTTCTCAAACGTTGGAGAACAAGAGAGAATTAGGATTTAGTTTCATAAATTTATGGGATTACAGAGGATCCTTAGGAATAAAGAGAGATTCTGGAAATTAATGAGGACTTAGAAGAACTAGGGATTTGTTGAGAAAATTAAGGATCTAAACCAATTTTGGTTTTAGAATCCATTTATATATAATTATAAACCAAAAAGACATAAGCAAGAGGTAGGATAGAGATACAGGATACGAGAATTAGAAACAGCGAGATAGAAAAGGAAAGGGCCATGTAAAGAGTACATCAGGCCAATTCCTGACTATAAGTAGATTTTTGTGCATATCTATACAAATTCATTTATTGAAGAAGAATTGAATTCATCGTGACTGGTTTTGTTCTACTATGTATTGAATGATGTGTCATAAATAAATTTGGATGTATGTGTAAATAAAACCTGATCGAATGAATATGGATTAAGTAATGATGGTCAATACTTAGAAGAACCAGAGTAGGAATCTCTGTTTGGCGCGATTCAGGTGTTGAATTTCCTGAAACCCTTTTGATAATCTGAATCTATATATTCTAGTGACATTCACTGTTTCTCACTATATTCTCTGTTCATAATTTTAATAGGAATCTTTAATTCAAATGATGATGCAAGTTCGATTAAATCTGAAAGAACTACACATTCATTATTTTCTGTGTGATAACTGTGTTTTGGGAATCTTGTGTCTATTTTGTACCGTGACTCGGTCGATATAGTGTAATGAAATCGAGTGAAGAGTGACGTAGCTATAAGTTGTGGAACCCTGCATAATCCATGGAACTTTGTGTAGGAGGTAGGAAGGAACCGTGAAGTTATTTTTTTTAAACAGAAAGTGGTTTTCCTGTAGAATGAAAATAGTAAGCTATATCTGTTGAGGACGTGTGATAGTGGTCAGGTGGTGACACATCGCAATTAGAAACCATCCATATCAAACATTCTAAAAACCATAACCACCATTCTTATTTGGATGCAAAATCTGTTGGATTACGTGTGGTCAGATTGGAGGGTTGTGATAGCCATCGGATCAACGGTCGCATATTAAATTATCGGAAAATGTAATTTGGTAATAAGTGTGGGGCCCAAACATATTTTATTGTTGACATCATGAAGTTTAACCAAAGTTTCCAGCCTAAGGAAATATTCAATCAAGTGGCATGATATACCTTGGTTATAGATTATGTTTTGAAAAGGTTGGATATGTTACATAAAGTGAAGTATATGTTTAGGGTTATAGCTATAATATGAGAGTGGTTTGCTCAATAAGGGTGTGTAATCTTAGAGAAAGGATATATGCATCATAAAATGAGATAGTTTGATTTTGGGAAAATATATACATATGCATTTCATATGCATATTGTGGGTTGGTGCAGCTTTGCTACACCAGGAAGCGACTATGAGTACTAATTGATCAACCATAATCAATTAGGTGCATATTTCCATGTGCCTAAAATGAAACGAGGCGGTATAAACACTCACCTGAATACCAATAGTTTTCATATATGATCCTAATGAGAGAGATAGAAATAATAAATTCATGACCATTAAAATCATTTTATATAAGTTAAATTTTTCACAAATTGAATGTGCGCTGAAAGGAAATCTATGTTACCATGTAAAACACTTCTTAGCTTTCATTAGAGTTGAAGTGCAAGAGATAATTTGACGTTAACTAGAAATATGGAGGTTGATTCAATGCCAAACTTGGAACTTTGAATTGGACCATGCATTACATTGCATTAAAACTTTGCTAGAATTCTATCGAACAGACAAAAAAAATTAGTAGCATTCGATCAAACAAACAAAACAAACTTAGTACCATATATTATTGACAATTTCAATCATAGAGTATATGGAGATTTTGGATTATTCACAGATAATTTAAAAAATAAAATAGGTGTAATTTTCAATTTTCTCTACTCTTTAATTTAATTTAAGGTAGATATTTTTAATGTCATTGTTATCTCTGAAATATATACATTAAAGATAGATATTTTTAATTTCATTGTTATCTCTAAAATATATAAATCTGGAGATAACACTAATATGTAATTCGGTCACAGAGATGCTACATATGGATAAAACTTACCCAACAATGCATCGTAAATATATATAGTTTATTTAACCAATCTCACTATTATAATTATAATCATTTAAGTTTGATATTATTGTTTTCTTACTATTAACTAACGAGGCACACCATCACATAGCATAAGAAACTATATTATTTACTAATGAGGCACACCATCACATAGCATAGGAAACTATATTATTAACTAATCAGGTGCACCATCACACCTAGCATAGGAAACCACGTCGATAGGAAACAACGCCGTAGGAAACCAAGTAGATATGAAACCACACCATTAGAGAAATGAAACTTGTCTGCATGCCTCTGAAGAAAGATGACCAAGTATTAAGAAAAAATTAAAACCCACGACCACATGGTAAGAGAAAATAAAAACAGTAACAACCATTTATCAAGACTCAAAACCACATTAGCAAAAATTATTTCAATGATTTCATTTAGTTTGGTTGTTGTACGAATAAATTCATTATTTACTCTACTAGAATTGAAGTATAGTGTCGTGGTCCATGAAGAATTTTATAGTGGAATGGAAGTCGAATATATTTGTGGAATTTTACACTGGTTCGAATTGAAGTGTGTGTGTTCGAGATATTTACGGCGACCCCCAAGAAAAACATTGAAAATATCAAAAATATAAGTTTTGTATTGTGGCGAAAGAAAATCCACTCAGAGAAGATTTACATAAAGAAATGAAACACCTATATGTTAAATTATGTACCAAGGATGTGAATTTTCTTATGGAGCTCATCCAGGTACTTAATGAGTTTCAAATGTTTTCATTATTAATCTTATATGTTTTCTCTATTTCCATGGTAGGATAAGTGTCTTGATTTTGTTGTAGAATGCGCAATCTGCTGTAGAATGCACAATAAAACTCCAGGGCCACATCTGACCACAGTCACAGCCACAAGGTCATATCTGTAGGGCTACAACTAACCAAAGTGACAGCCACAGGGTCACAGTTGCAGGACCACAACTGACCGCAGTAGGATTTGAAAGCTCTTATGTGGGTTAGTTGTGAGACATTGGAGGAAGCATGGTGTAATCTTTAGTTTCGATTGGTCACGCAATCCCAAAACAAAAATCAAGGCAGCTTGAAGAGAAATGAAGCTACAATGAAAGGAAACATTAGATCATCAATCTCGATGGAGTATCACTAAGGGAGTCGAGATCAAAAAATAAGGTTGAACTATTTATGAGGACAGTTAGTAAGTTGATACTATCTAAATAGTTGGATTTATTAGGGTTTAATTGTTGCTTCAAATATATTTACAGTACCTGTAATGAAGGGGCTGATACTGTATGGTGTAATAGCCCTAGTAAATGGTTGTAGAATTGCAATTAATAGTTCTTGGTTACAATTGACATACCTTGTTGATGTCACTTTCTCTTTCTTGTAACACAACTATTATTTGGAAAAATTGTTAATGATACTTTGTTATTAGTGCAATGCATTCATGTGTTTATAAAACCCTTAGTGTGAAAAAGTAACTTGGGACACTACAAAAATCATGTTGGGGGACTAGAAGTTTGTTACCCCACTACTCAAGTGGAATTGATCAAGCAATGGTGCACGATGGGGTTTATCTTGGCATCCTATTTGGAGTTGGAATAATTAGGATTAGTGTATTTTTGACCATTTGAGGTTCCAAGAGTACAAGTTAAGAAAGAAGGGTGTCTCCTTAAGGAGATATCCTTCGAATCTTTAGGCCAAGACATGGAAGTATTGGAAATCCCTAGCTCATCAACATGCATTCATGCCTTATCATTAGCTGGTTATCAAGAATATTATAGGATGATTACTTCTAAGAAATTTCACAAGCTATATATAGGATGATTACTTCTAAGAAATTGCATAAGCTATATATCAATATGCAGAGCCCCAATTGGGAGGATTGAGGGTGGAAGTTTGGGAATCAGATTCAACATTATGACTCCAAAAAGATGTACTCCCTTCAACAACAGAAGCATCTCCTTTCCCCTGTCCCTTGTTCTAAATGTGATATGGACCTCCTCTAACACTAAGGATATGCAGAATCATGAGCTACAAAGTCGGGCATCATCATAATTCTGCCAATAATAAGTAAGTTCCCAAGACATATTTTTGCTCCTTTCCTAACTAAAATTCTTGAATTGAATCATGTAATGTTTCTTACTGGGCCAGCCAAGAGTTGCTAAAATTCTTTCTTCCTGCTCCATTCCTAACTAAAATTGTTGAATTTAATCATGCAATGTTTGTTAACAGGCCAACCAAGAGATCCTAAAAATTTTTCATTGTGCATATGTAATAGGCAATCTATTAATCTGCCATGTCTTCTAATTAAATTTTCATATTCAACAAAAAAAAATTTCTAGCAAAGAAATTCAAAATATGTGTTACCTCTCTGTAGGTAGGGGCCATAGTCAGGAGTTGTGAGATGCATTTTATTGTGATTGAGTTTTTTAATTTAATCTAGCATGTGTTACCATTATACAAGCAGGGGCCATAGTCAGCAACTGTGAGATGCATTTTAAGGTCATCGAGTGTTTGAATTTAATCTATCATATGTTACCGTTCTATAGGTAGGAGTCGTTGTCAGCAGCTGTGAGATTCATTTTAATTTCTGTTGGAATTTTTGAATACAACAAACAGAGGAAATGTGTTTCCCCTAGAACACAGAGAATGCAAATAATGTGAAAATAAATAGTCATACACAGACAGCGTAATACACAGGAGAGGAACAAAATTCATTTTTCTATTCAATTCACTGAAAGCAAATGAAATTACATTTCTTATACAAAATGGCCGAAGCCTATAAAACCTAATTCTATTCAATGTTATTCAGTTGCTGAATAGACGTTCAACAACCAATCGTCTTTGGCCTGTCAAAAGACCCATTTATTCATTAAATCGGTGCACAAGCATTATTCTGGTTTATACATGAAAACATGTAAAAACGCGTTCAAAACACAAACTGGTAGATCTGAAATATTATCCAATGTGGTTCTGTTCCACAATGCATCTGTGCAAATTGGCGATGTGAAAATTTAGTTGTTGTGCTATTCGTTAAACCTTGCAGGATGCGATGTGCGATAGTCGCATGGCACTTATCGCATCGCACCCAAAATAACATAGCCTATGAGAAAATGCGGGAAAGCTTAAAACTGTGCGATTTCAATATGCGACAGTGATATCGCATCTCAAAACAAATAACTTGCGAAGTTGTGGAAAGGTAAGTAATAAAATCTACAAAGTGCGGTAATGCAGGCGGTTAAATGTTGGTAAGTGTGGTAGAGAGAATACAAAGGAATAAGCGGAATAACAAAGGATTTTGGTGCTTTGCAATGTGGTTGTATGTATGGTAGGTCCTGTCGATATCGCATTGGCGGTAAAATAGCATAGTTGGCAAAGGCTTAAAGGTATCGCAAGAAACTTGCGATTTGCGCTGTGTGATAATATGGTACATTAAAGTGGTGGTTGAATAAATAAATGCAGAGGATGGCTCAGGTACTA
Source organism: Pinus albicaulis (assembly GCA_034641835.2). Lineage (NCBI taxonomy): Eukaryota > Viridiplantae > Streptophyta > Pinopsida > Pinales > Pinaceae > Pinus > Pinus albicaulis. Next base: position 1,222,319,270 of record CM076579.1, read on the forward strand.
TGTTTGCTGATATTTTGCGTGAAACACCTCCGATTTAAAAATTCTGTTGCTTTTCCTTCTCTGCTGCAAAAAAATGATGATGTGTGGGATGTTGCCACTTCTCATTCATGGAGGTGGTTGGGAGTATAATTCAAACTCTCCCCCTTAATCACAACTGCCACCATCAGTCATTCCCAGACACTGTCTGAGCTAAACAAATTTTTTATGTCCCAATGGCTTTGTGAGGATATCAGTAAATTGTTCCTCTATTATGTAATGGTGCAAAACAATCTCACCATTATTAACAAATTCTCTTATAAAATAATATTTGGAATCTATGTGCTTTGTTATCTTGTAGAAAACATAATTCTTTGATAATGAAATTGATGAGCTATTATCACAATAAATTGTGGTTCCTTTGTCTTTCTCATGACACAAATCTCTCAGCATCCTTCTTATCCATACTACTTGGCACACTGCTACTTTTTTTGCCACATATTCTACTTCTGTTGTTGATAATGCAACTATTGGTTGATTCTTGGAAGCCAGTGAAATGACTCCTGATCCCAATTGAAACACATACCCAAATGTGCACTTTCTATCATCTACGCTTCCAGCCCAATCACTGTCAGTGTAACCAATCAATTTAAAATTAGCAGTTGAGGAGTATAGAACACCATACTCCTTTGTTCCTTACACCAATGTGTCTCCTTTGGTGTCTCCATGAATCTAGAAATTAAACTTACAACATACATAATATCAAGCCTAGTTGTAGTCAAATACATTAGACTACCAAATATGCTCTTATACAATTTCAGATCAACATTTTAGTTGCAATATTCTTTGTTTAATTTTAACCCCATGATAGTTGGAGTTACTACTGCTTTGTTGTGCTGCATGTTAAATCTCTTTAAAACTTATGCAACATATTTTTCTTGGGAAATAAAAATTCCCTTTTCATTTTTCTTTACTTCAATTCCCAAAAAGTATCTCAATAAACCCAAATCAGTCATTTCAAATTCACTCTTCATCACTACTTTAAAATCAACAATGAGAGAAACTTCATTTCCTGTGAAAATTAAATCATCTACATATAAAACAACAGTAAGGATTTTACCGTCATTTTCTTTTATGTATAGTGTGGGTTCACCATCAAATTTTTCAAACCCATTATTTGTCAGGTAAGAATCAATTCTATTGTACCATGCTCTTGATGCTTGTTTCAGCCATAAAGAGCTTTCTTCAACTTGCACACTTTGTGCTCTTGGCCTTCTATCTCATAGCCTACAGGTTGTTCAACATATACCCCCTCTTTCAACACTCCATTCAGAAATGTTGATTTCACATCCATTTGGTATACTTTCCACTTCTGTTGTGTTGCAATGGACAACATTGTCCGCACTGTCTCCATCCTTGCAACTGGTGCAAAGCTTTCTTCATAATCTCTTCCTTGCTGTTGCTTGTAGACTTTTAGAAAAAGTATTGCTTTATGCCTTTCTATCTTACATTCAGCATTGCTCTTGGTCTTATAGACCCATTTTACTCCAATAACTTATCTACCTTGTGGTAGTTCCACTAACTCCCATGTATCATTCTTTCTATTGCTCCAATCTCTTCACTCATTGCTTCATTCCATTTTTATTCTTTTACTACATCTTCAAAATGGATTGGTTCATCAACATGACAAAGAAAAGAAAACAAAGAATTCATACCATTATTATTATCAGCTTCTTGCTCATAAATTTCTCTCAAATTTCTGAATCTTGGTCTTCTTGGTGTGCTTGGAGTTCCACTTGAACTCGAGGGAGTTTCAGATCCCTATGGTGTGCTTGGAGAAGCACTTCCTTGATTTCTCAAGGCTGTTTTATTGTTTTCTTATGGTGTGCTCTGCTGAGATTGTGTAGGTGGAGGAGGAGCCACCGTGGAGGAGTTATTTCAATTCCTCTTGCTCTTCGCGAGACATGCATGTCTTCACATTCACCGTTTTCTCTAATTTTTGATCCCAAGCTTCTTCTTCATTGAACTGCACATGTCTAATGATTATAACTTTCTTGGTGGATGGATTATAGATTTTGTAGGCCTTGGACTCATCATTGTATCCAACAAAGATACACTTCTCCTCCTTGTTGTCCAACTTCTTCCTTAATTGATCTCGGATATGTGCATATGCCACACATCCAAATACTCTCATGTGAGTGAAAAACTGCTTTGTTCCACTCCATGCTTCTTCTGGAACTCTGTTCATAACAACTTTTTTTGGACATCTATTTAAAATTTAATATGCACAATTTATAGCTTCTACCCAATACTCATTTGGAAAATCCTTTGCCTTTAGTATACTTTTGACCATGTCCATGATGGTCCTATTCTTTCTTCCTATAACACCATTTTGTTGTGGTGTATATATTGTGGTAAACTACTTGTGCATGCCACTCTCCCTACAGAAACGTAGGAAATATTTGGATATATACTCTCCTCCTCTATCAGTTCTCAGAAATTTAATGTAGTGCCCAGTTTGCTTCTCAATAAGAACTTTGAAGTGGTAAAATTATTCAAACACTTCAATTTTATGTTTCAAGAAATAAACCCATGTATTTCTTGTATAACCATCTATAAATGTCAAGACATAGTGACTGCCAGCTAAAGATGGTGTTTGCATTGGTCCACACAAGTATGAGTGGATAATCTCTATGGGTGCCTCTGCCCTTACACTCTTCCCTACTAGGAATGCTTCTATGTGCTATTTGCCCATGATGTAGCCTTCGCATAGGCTATTTGGTTTCTCTATGAGTGGTAATCCCTTTACCATCCCTTTTCTATTCAAGAGGTTCAAACCTCCAAAATTGAGATGTCCAAACCTCAAATTTCATAACCAATTTTTGTCTTTCACTTCTTCTTGAAAGACCTCTTGTTTTATTGCTGCTACCACACCTCCTTCCTTCAAGTTTGTCCTGAGCTTGAGAGGAAACATCCTATTCTTTGTAATATGCACTTCTTTAATGGCCCTTTTACTTGGAGGCATGTCCATGATTATGCACACATTATTCTTAAAAAACACATTATAGCCCTTATTCATGAGTTGTCCAATGCTCAAAAGGTTACATTTTAGGCCAGGTACACAATTAACATCTGGCGCAAATTTCTTTCCTCCCTTCCTTGTCAGTATTCCTAATATTCCTTTTCCCAATGACAGATACTTTACTATTAGTCCCTGTTATCACTTCAGATTCAACATTCTCATCTAGATTGGAAAACATTGCTATGTTTCCAGTCATGTGGTTACTACAACCTGAGTCCAAGAACCATACATGTTTTTTCTTTTCTTGTGCTAGATTACATGTTAAAATCATATTACTGAGGTTCTAACTTTCTTTTGCAAAATTTACATTTTGTCTATTATTCTTGTCATTTTGTTTCTTTCTACATTCATTGGCACAATGCCCATACTTTTTACAATAATTAAATTGGACTTGGGATTTATCATACCTTTGTCCTTGTGCTTGATTCTGGTTGCTGCCCCTTCCACTTGTGCTTGCAGGGTTGTTTCTTCCACCTCTTTGTGGGCTTCTTCCTCTTCCTCGGTAGTTTGATCTTCCTCGACCTCTACCTCAGCCAAAAGACATCTGTGTCTTGAAATCATGTTCCAATGATTATTTTTTTGTTCTTTTCAGTCTATGTTCATGAGACATCAAGGATGCACAAAGCTCATCCACTGAAAATTGTGAGAGATCCTTTGTCTCTTCTATTTCCACTACTATGGCATCAAATCCTGAAGGTAGACTTCGTAATATTTTCTCCACTACTCTTATTTCTTCAAGTGTCTCTCCATGAGACCTTATCTGGGTAACCAACCTAGTCACATGTGTGAACAATGAGTCCATGTTATCAAACACTTTCATCCAGAGATTTTCAAAGTCTCTCCTCAGCATTTGTAATTTTGATGTCTTCACCTTCTCCATGCCTTGATAGGTTGTCTTGAAAATATCCCATGCCTCCTTAGACTTTGTTGTTGTTGCAATCCTCGGAAATATACTCTCGTGTACTGCCTGAAATATATAGAAGAGGGCCTTGGAGTCCTTCTTCCTGTTATCTTTCAGTAATTCTCTTTCTGCTGTTGTCAAAGCAGTAAGCATTGTTGCATCTTCTGATTCTGGAAAGCCATTTTCCACCAGCTCCCATATATCTTGTGAAGAAAACAGGGCCCTCATTGTAATGGCCCAATAATCATAATTTTTACCATTGAACTGTGGAAATTATGGATTTTTCAGACTTGTGCCTATTACTGCCATTCTGACTGTATAAACAAACAACCAAGTTGACTGTATAAAAGAGAAACCTTCTCACTGCTGTAAAATATTTCTCGCTACTTGAGGCTTCTGCTTCTACAAAGAAAACAATATTACAACTTCTTTAGTAAAGAGACCTTGTTCTTTTACTGAGAGCCTATACCTGCTCCGATACCATGTTGGAATTTTTGAATACAACAAACGGAGGAAATGCATTTCCCCCACAACACAGAGAATGAAAATAATACGAAAATAAATAGTCATACACAGACAATGTAATATACAGGAGAGGAATGGAATTCATTTTTCTATTCAACTCACTAAAAAAAAATTAAATTACATTTCTTATACAAAATGGTCGAAGTTTGTAAAACCTAATTCTATTCAATGTTATTCAATTGTTTAATGGACGTTCAACAAACAATCGTCGTTGGCCTATCAAAAGACCCATTTCTTCATTAAATAGGTGCACATATCGTATTCTGTTTTATACATGAAAACACGTAATAACGCATTCAAAACACAAATTGGCAGATCTGAAATATTGTCCAATACGGTTCTAGTCCACATTACATCTGCTCAAATTGGCGATGTGAAAATTTAGGTGTTGCGCTACATGTTAAACCTTGTGGGATGCGATGTACGATAGTGATGTGGCACTTATCACATCGCACCAAAATAACATAGCTTGCGGGAAAATGCTGGAAAACTTAAAACTATGCGATTGTGATATGCGACAATGACATCGCATCGCAAAACAAATAACTTGCGAAGTGGTGGAAAGGTAAGTAATAAAATCGGCAAAGTGTGGTAATTTGGGTGGTTAAATGTTGGTAAGTGCGGTAGAGAAAATACAAAGGAACAAGAGGAATAACAAAGGATTTCGATGGTTTGCAATGTTGTTGGATGTATGGTAGGTCTTGCTGATATCACGTCGGCGGTAAAATAACATAGCTGGCGGAGGCTTAAAGGTATCGCAAGAAACTTACGATTTGTGCCATGCGAGCATACAGTAATTTAAAGTGGTGGCTGACGAAATAAATGCAGAGGATGGATCAGGTACTCTTTTTGCTTATATTTTGCGTGAAACACCTCCGATTTGAAAATCCTGCTGCCTATCCTTATCTGCTGCAAAAAATTGATGAAGTGTGGGTTGCTTCCGCTTCTCATTCATGGCAGAGGTTAGGTGTATAATTCTAGCAATTTCATCGAGTGTTTGAATCTAAATAGCTCCATGCTCCATCGCAGTCAGAGACAGGCGCACATTTGCAAATCCATTAAAGGCACATTTGTGAATTTTGTGAATCCATTCTAGAACTGGAGGAATGAACAAAATACTAAAGAGAAGAATTGATAGGGGGTATAGGAACCTGAGCTGAACCTAAAACTGAGAGATAGTGGATGAAACTGAGAGATAGTCGACAAAGTCAGAGAGCTAAACCTGAAACCGGGAGAATTACTATAGAGTTAAATATACCTGAAACTAGGAGAATTACTGTGGAGTTAAAGATAATTTGAGGATGTTGTTCAAGATGTTCAAAATGTAATCCAAGATGAGTGAGAGATCTTTGTGCCAGGTAGAACATGCAGTTGTGCCAAGTTGAACATGTTCCAGGTAGAACATGCAGTTGTGCCAGGTTCAACATTTTCTAGGTAGAACATGTAGTTGTGCCAGGTTCAACATGCCCCAGCTTGCGAGGAAAACCATAAAGGCATATCGAAATTTTTTATAAATTTTATAACTGAACTTTTGAAATAATGTTAAAAAGGCTAAATAACTAGGCAAGGCAAATTGGTTATATGTTTCTAGCTATTTTCAACCTTAAATGTTCCAGAATTAATGCTAGCATTAATTCTATATTAGATTTGAATCAGGAAAAATAATCTACATAAGGGAACCTAATCTATAGTTACGCCTTGGGAAGAGACCAAAACCATGATAAAAAAAATTATTAGTTTTCACAAATTAATGCAATACAATTATAGGTCCTCCAAAATTCAGCACCTAAAAAGTTTGTCTTAGCATTATACTGATTAATGCTAGGTGAACCCATTTCTATTACTATATTCCCGTGACTCACAGAAGGGACTAATAAGGAGATAGTGAAGAACATACTTTGTGAGTAGGTGTATGTACAAATTATACTAGTCAACTGAAGTTTTATTTATAGGATTGTCATCTATGGTTGATTTGTGTAACATCGATCTCAATGCGTGAATTTAGAGTTATGATAGAAATTATAAAATCTGACAAGTGAGAGGAGTAAATCGTGAGTTAATAATTTGACACAAATTAGGGTAGATTTATGTATGTAATATTTATGTATAGATTGAATAGAGACTGAATTCAGAGTGAGGATTCAAGTTAAGGATTTATGTGTGGATTAACCCTAGAAAAACGAAATTGAACCCCTTAATGTAATGATGATGGGAACTTGGGATATTGTGAGGGAATTTAATTGGAGAATAGAGGGGCATGAATCTATTCAAAAACTAAATATGAGAGGGATGTAGCAACATTTAATCCTTTCCATTGAGCATAAGTTCTATATTAACATAATCAAGGAGTGACTCTAGTTGAAAGAAATAAAAAGGAAATTGACTCTTGCGGTTTCATTGCATAATCTATAAATTGAATTCTAAAGAGTGGTAATTGCATTTGATAAAGCACGGTTGTTTTTGTGTGTAATTCCTCTCATGTTCTCAAGTTATAATTTGAATATGCGTGTAGTTTTTAATCAATGCTCAGGGTAATTGTTATCAATTACTTCAATGTTTTAAACTTAATTGTGTCAATATATATGTTTATTTTGAAATAGGATTTCAAAAATTTAATTTAATTATCAATACTATGATGTAAATTGTAGAAAGTTAACCTCCATAAAACATTCTAGAAAATTTCTTATCATAGTTACAAATCAAAAGTTGAGAATTACCTTGAAAGTAGTTATGCTTTCTTTCCATTATAACTAAATTGATCAATTAAAAATTCTATATTAATATGTGGCATATGAACATGAGTTATGGTTTTGTAGGCATGGGGTATTAGTAAGACATGATATTATTTCATGGTATTTTAATGAAGCCTATTTATAAGTTAAGAATCTCCATAGTATATTGCATGTGAATCTCCATGATTAAAAATCTTGTTATATGTTTTCTTATATATATATATATATATATATATATATATATTTTATAATTGTGCCGAGAAGCACTCTCTAGCCCAATATGGTAGAGATTTTGTAATCTAATGTTTAGCAATTTGATTAATTCAAATTACATAAACAAAAAAATAAAATTAATTAAATAAAAGCATTAATGTAATGTAAATAAAAGTAAAAATATCACTATAAAATAATAAAAATAAAAATGGCTTATCATATTGACTCATGATATTCATGTGGAACATAGCATATTTAAAAGAGGAAATTAAATCAATTTACATATATCTTAACTCTAAATCTACCAAGCATTGAGAGAGAATGTAAAAATCCCCTTACATAGTGAGCACCATGAACAAGTTAAATGTTGTATTCACCTGTATTTAATTTTTTGTAATTATACTCATGAGTGATTAATAACTCATTTTACTTGTTTCCTCAAATAATGTTTGTTATTGAAATTGTTGCAGAATATGCAAAAGTATCCGAATTGCTTTAGTGCCACTAGGTAAGGTCCTTGTGATCCCATTAAATTATGGACAACTAGCTTTCCCCTGACCTCATTATTTGAATTGTCTTGTTAGATTACAAGTGGAAACCCCTCGCGCATAATGAGGTTTTATTAGTTCTAATACCCTCCTTGGCAAGAAACAGTGCAGTGGCTTAGTTGTTTTACTACCATGTCCGTATAAGGGTGTAGTCACATCAGTTGGAAATAATTAATATTATTTGTATATTAATGGAGAAATGGTTACATTTTTGTAACATACTTCATTATTTTAGGATTAGTTCCTAGATATAGGAGTATGGTTACAACATCCTACTTCTTTGCTATGTACTTATAGATGTATCTTTCTGATTAATGGATGTACAGTGATCTCTCCTTTTGACTGCAGTCTTCAGGTGCAATACTCACCTCTGAGTTGCAACTCCTTCTTTTCAATTCAGTGTGATTTTTATCTTGGTATCAGAGCACAAAGTAGGGGGAGCCTAATTTTTTTTTAGCTTTATTGAATACAGAGCCTTAGTGATTGAGGTGTGCACAAGAGCTTTGTGCTCACATGAGCCTCGTGCTCGTAGGAGCAGGTGGACTGCAGCAATGCCTGACTCATTGGTCTCAGATGAATGATCATATCTGAGTAGAAGAGAGGTTTGGCGCACTTTTGTCACTTTCAGTCGCGTCGAGAAGCGCAATTGGCGCGACTGTGAGAGCCATAATCGTGCTAGCGCGCCGAAATATTCCATTGGCATGTATGTACAGGCCATACCCGTGCCAACTTTGCAAGACCCATCGATTTTGATTTGGGCGTGGATTTTTAGCCGTGGAAAAGTGCAACCTCTTTCTCTTTGGAAAGATCTACAACTTTTGTAGATTGGAATTTCCCGGTGGTGGCACATTGAAGTTCTGGATTCGCCCGATGGTGGCAGATCAGACTTGCCTAGTGGTGGCACATTGAGGTTCTGGATTTTCTCGGTGGTGGCACGTTGAAGTTCTGGATTCGCCTGGTGGTGGTAAATCAGACTTGCCCAGTGGTGGCACATTGAAGTTTCAAATTTTCCTGGTGGTGGCAGATCAGACTTGCCTGGTGGTGGCACATTGTAGTTACCGATTTTCCAGGATTGATGGTAGATCAGTGGTCAGGATCTGGTATGTATTGATTTTTTTTTTTTGGTGTATCCTGCAATTATTCAGTTGGGTAGAATTATTCATCAGAAGATCTGAAATTTTATCAGTCCAGTATGAATAATAGTATAGAATCGTATCTCCACAAGTCTGGAAAACTCGATGGATCTAATTTCACCAATTGGAAATTCAAGATACAGACATTACTTGAAAGCACAAATGCATGGTCGATTGTCATAGGAAATGAGTAGAGACCAGATTTGGTAACAAGAACATCTGCAAAAGAACAAGACTGGGATAAAAGGGAGAACAAAGAAAAATTCATACTGAATATGTCCATCAAGGAAAATATTATCCCACATATTAGAGATGGAAAATCGTCCACTAAGATTTGGAAGACGATCAAGAATCTATAACAGACACAGAATACGAATTGTGTCTTGTCACTCAAAGGCAAGCTATTTGCGATGAAGATGGAGGAAAATGAGTTCGCTGTTGGATTGATTGCTAGAGTTAAAGACCTGAAGGACAGATTGGGAGATATCGGAGAAAAAGCGTTCGATTCTGATCTGTTCATGATCACGTTGAATGGAATGAAAGATGAATATCAAATTTTCATCATAGGATTGGCAGCAAGGGAGAAAGCCCCTGCATTTGAAGAGTTGACAGGGATTTTGCTACAAGAAGAAGAGCAGCGGTAGAATTTGAAACCACATAGCAATGATCTTGCTCTGATGGCAAAAAGGCGATAGTATAGAAGTAAGAAGCCACAACAGCAACAACAACCACAACAACAACAACAACAGAGAGGAGCCAACACGTTTCAAAAGAGACCGTTTAAAAGTATGTCTGCTAACAATTTTCCCAGTAAGAGATGTTTTACTGTGGAAAAAATCGTCATCAGATTAAAGATTGTTATAAGAGGTAGACACATGAAGCGAGGAATAAACAGAGAAAGCACAAAGGTTACTTTTTTGAGGAAGATGAAGACCATAGCCACGAACTTCGACTATTTACAGCCGACTATGCCCTTTCAGCTTCTAAGGGATATGAGGACGACATATGGTATGTTGATTCTGGTGCATCCTCACATATGACAGGTAAGAAGGAATGGTTTGAATTTCTTGAAGAAACTTCATGTGGGTCAAAAATTTATCTAGGAGATGATAGCGGATATGAGATTGAAGGGTATGGTGATATTCCGGTAAAGTTACCTAGCGGTGACATTATACATATTAAGAATGTATTGTATGTGCCTGGAATTAAGAAAAATTTGATCTCTGTATCTATGATAACTGATCAGGAAATGCAAGTTCAATTCTTCAAGACTCGTTGTGTCATAAAGGATAGCAAGATGGAAACTGTTGCAACAGGTGTGCGTGTGGGGAACTTGTATAGACTAGATGTGAAAAGCATGCCACAGCAAGCCATGGTTGCAACAGGATCGACAACAGAAAACCTCCAGCACCAGAGATTCAGTCATCTTAATCTACAAGAACTCATTCTACTTCAGAGAAAAGGTATGGTCGATGGACTCCCTGTTTTCCATAGTGTTCAGTTGGATTGTGATGGATGTGCATTAGGGAAAATGCATAGAGAAGAATTTCCTTTGCATGTTAATAGAAAGGAAAGAGATACTCTAGAGCTGGTCCATACAAACATATGCGGACCTATGCAGACCAAGTCAGTAGGTGGTGCATAGTATTTCCTTTTGTTTACTGATGATTGTACTAGATTCACTTGGATATACTTTTTGAGTAAAAAGAGTAAGACCTTTCATTATTTTAAAGAGTTTAAATCTATGGTAGAAAAGCAGACAAGAAAATGCATAAAAATTCTCTACTCAGATCAAGGGGGACAATATAGGTTGGGAGAGTTCATGAATTTCTGCAGATATCATGGGATTGTTCAGAAGTTTATAGTGCCTCACACACCAAAGTAGAATGGAGTGGTAGAACGAAAGAACAGAACTCTTGTGGAGTGCGCAAGGAGCATGCTTCAAGGTAAGGGTCTATCAAATGGTTTTTGGGCGGAAGCCATTAACACTTCTGTCTATTTAAAGAATAGGAGTCCTACTAAATGTCTTGGCTTCAAAACCCCTTTTGAAGCATTATTTGGATTCAAACCAGCAGTGATTCATTTAAGAGTATTTGGGTCAAAAGCTTTTGCCCATATACCCAAGGTGGATAGAAAGAAGTTAGACCCTAAAACCATGAAATGTATCTTTGTTGGATATGGCACTGAGTTTAAAGCATATAAGTTATTTAATCATGTGACTCATAAGATATTTGCAAGCCGAGATGTGATATTTCATGAACATGTTGAGGAAGGAAAGGATGACAGTGATAATGATTGGCACATTCCATTATTAAGGGAAGAAAACAACGAGAATGATCAAAAGCAGGAGCAGAAAGAAGAAGAAGAAACAAGTGATGCAGTCAATGATATGAGCCCGTATAAGTCTGAAGAAGACAGATTTGAGGTAAGTCCCCTACCAGAGAGATTAGGTAGGAAGACTCGATTACCATCCAGATTGAAAGACTATGCCTTAATGAAAAATATTTTAAACACTGTAGAACCCACAAATTATAAATAAGAAAGTCAATTTGATGTATGGAGGGCTGTAATGGATGAGGAAATTGAATCAATTATTAGAAACCATACTTGGGATTTAGTTGAACTTCCTGAAGGTAAAACATCCATAGAATGTAAATGGCTGTATAAACCTAAAGTGAATGCAGATGGGAGTATAGAAAGCTAAAAGCTAGACTGGTAGCAAAGGGTTATTCACAGCAAGAGGGAATAGATTTCGATGACACCTTTGCTCCTGTAGAAAAATTAAACACCATTAGAGTGCTAATTTCTTTAGCAAAAAAACATAAGTGGGAGCTACACCAGCTAGTTGTTAAGTCTGCATTTCTGAATAGTGAGTTGAAAGAAGAAATTTATTTAGTTCAGCCTGAAGGGTTTGTTATAAAGGGGCAGGAACATCTTGTTTGTAGATTTAAAAAGGCACTATATGGTTTAAAACAAGCACACAGATCGTGCTATGAGAAGATTGATTCATTCTTTGTACGGCATGGCTTTCATAGGAGCATGAATGATCCAAATATGTATACCAAGTTTAATAAATAGAGGAAAATTATTTTTATTTCTTTGTATGTGGATGATATGATTATAACAGTGAATGTTGATAATCTCAGAAATATCCATTATTGTTTGGGATTGGAAGTATGGAGAGATTCTGGACAAAATTTTCTTACTCAAGGGAAGTATGCCAGAAGTCTGCTAGAAAAGTTCAGAATGGAGCAGTGTAGATCAACAACAACACCATTGCAGTAGAATCTAAAGTTGTGCAGTGACGATGGCACTAAAGAGGTGGATGCCACTATGTACAGACATCTAGTTGGGAGTCTAATATATCTTACTACAACTAGACCAAACTTGGCATAATCTGTTAGTATGTTGAGCCAGTTTATGTCTAAACCACTCGAAAGTCACTGGGTCGTAGCAAAAGCGTGTTGAGGTATATTAGTGGTACTAGTAATTATGGTATTTTATACACTGACACATTTGATGTTACTCTAGCAGGATTTTCAGATTTAGATTGGGTAGGTAACTTGGATGATCGAAGGTCTATCACAAGTTACACATTCAGCATTGGATCCGAGGTCATAGCATGGAGTAGCAAAAATCAAATCACTGTAGCTTTATCTTCATGTGAAGCTGAGTACCAAGCATTGTGTGCAGCCACATGTGAAGCTATCTGGTTGAGAAGACTTCTCAATGATGCAGGAGAAGAACAAAAAGAATCAACTACCATTAAAAGTGACAACCAGAGTACCATCAAGCTAACATACAATCCAATATTTCATAAAAATACCAAACACATCGATACTTAGTTCCATTTTGTTCGAGAGAAACTTCAGTCCAAGGAAATAGTTTTTGAATATTGTAAAACTTGTGACAATATGGCTGACATTTTTACTAAGCCTCTTGGGCGTATAAATTTTGAATTGTTTAGAGGGATGCTAGGATTTCAAGGTAATCCTTTCTCCATAGAGGGGGAGAATTGGAAATAATTAATATTATTTGTATATTAATGGAGAAATGGTTACATTGTTGTAACGTACCTCCTTAGTTTAGGATTAGTTCCTAGAATATAAGAGTATGGTTACAACCTCCTACTTCTTTGCTATGTGTTTATAGATGTATCTTTCTGATTAATAGATGTAGAGTGATCTCTCCATTTGACTACAGTCTCCAGGTGCAGTACTCACCCGTGAGCTGCAACTCCTTCTTTTCAATTCAGTGTGATTTTTATCTTGGTATTAGAGCACAGAGTAAGGGGAGCCTGATTTTTTTTTAGCTTTATTGACTATAGAGCCTTAGTGGTTGAGGTGTACATAGGAGCATTGTGCTCATAGGAGCCTCATGCTCGTAGGAGCATGTGGATAGCAGAAATGCCTAACTCATAGGTCTCAAATGACTGATCATCGCTGAGCAGAAGAGAGGGTTGGCGTGCTTTTGTCGCTTTCAGTCACGCCAAAATACGCCATTGGCGCGTATGTACAGACCATACCTGTGCCAACTTTGGGAGACACATCAATTTTGATCAAACCATTTCCATGAGAGGTAGCCGTAACTGACTAATTTCTCATGATTTTTGAATAGTCCACTTAGCACTCATTACATCAGGTGATTCTTACAGTGGTGAAGAAGTGGGATTGAAACTAGTGAAATGAGTCGCACATCATCAATCATCACTTTCAAGGCTTGCACCTAGTAACCAGGACTTCTCGGGAGGTCACCCATCCCAAAACTCCTTTGCCCCAAGTGCGCTTAACTGTGGAGTTTGTTAGAAAATCATATATTACAGAGCAATGCAACACATAAAATATGCGGAAAACACAAGTACACAAAACACATAAATCCAAAAAGACACAGATATACGTGGTTCACCTAGTTTGGGCTATGTCCACCCCCGAACAGCTAGTCCTTCCTTTCCATTATTCAGAAACATGAAGAGACACAACCTACAACAGATCCGCTGTAATATCCTCTGTTCTCTCTCATAGTCTCCCTATCCTTTTCTTGCTCTGATAATACACATACAATACATAGCCACAATGCAATGCCCTCATACAAGGGAGGGGTTTCCTTCTAGGGAAAAAAACCCTAAACTAAACATAACTTCTACCGTCAGATCATTTGCCTAATGAACGACCCAGATTGACTAGAAATTACTATACTTTTACAAGGAAATTTTACATCTATTTTTAGCTTCGGGGGTGCTGCCCCCAAAACCCCCCACCAGGGGGGAGGGGGGCTCCATAAAGTAGCAGGCGGCCCCCCTTGGACCCCCCAGCCAGCGTTTAATTACGGGCGGCGTTGCCGCCCCATTAAGGTACAAGGGTCCAACACTGTCATACAAAAAAAACAATATAATCAGGCTCCACACCCAATAGATTTTTTCCCCACAACCAAGCCCACGTAGCTTGCTACACCATTTGCAAAACCTAGCAGGTATTGTTCTACATGAACCATTCAAGTAGAGATCCCTTTACTCTTTGTATTTTAGTATGAGGGGTTTCCACAGTGCATTATATTAGATATCATTTTTGGGACTCAACTGAGTTAAGTAAGTCATTCATCTATGACCATTTCCAAGAGAGGGAGTCGTAACTGACTAATTTCTCATGATTTTTTAATATTCCACTTAGGACTCATTGCATCAGGTGATGCTCACAGGGGTGAAGAAGTGGGATTGAAACTAGTGAAATGAATCACATAGCATAAATCATCACTTCTGGGGCTTGCACCCGATAACCAGGACTTCTCGGGAGGTCACCCATCCCCGAATTCCTCTAGCTCAAGCACGCTTAACTGTGGATTGTATCCCCACAATCAAGGCAACTTAGCTTGCTACCCCATTTTCAAAGCCTTAGCAAGTATTGTGATGCATGAACCATTCCAATATAGCTCCCTTTACTCTTTGTATTTAAGTATAAAGGGTTTCCGTAGTGCATTATATTAGATATCATTTTTTGGATTCAACTACGTTAAGTAAGTCATTCATCTATGACCATTTACATGAGAGGAAGTCGTAACTGGCTGATTTCTCATGATTTTTAAATAGTCCACTTAGCACTAATTACATCGGGTGATGCTCACAGGGGTGAAGAAGTTGGATTTAAACTAGTAAAATCAATCACGTAGTGTCAATCATCACTTTTGGGGCTTGCAATTGAATCCCAAAAATGATATCTAATATAATGAAAAGTGGAAACCCCTCATACTCAAATAAAAAGAGTAAAGGGAGCTCTTCTTGAATGGTTCATGCGACACAATTCTTGCTAAGGTTTTGAAAATGGGTTAGCAAGCTAAGTGGGCTTGATCGTGGGTAAAAACTCCTCAGTTAAGCACACTTGAGCAAGAATATTTCTGGGATGGGTGACCTCTCGAGAAGTCCTCGTTACCGAGCACAAGCCCCGGACATGATGATTGATGCTATGTGATTCATTTCATTAGTTTCAATCCCACTTCTTCACCTTTGTAAGCATCACCCAATGCAATGAGTTCTAAGTGGACTATTCAAAAATCATGAGAAATTAGTTAGTTACGGCTACCTCTCATGGAAATGGTCATAGATGAATGACTTACTTAATGCAATTGAATCCCAAAAACGATATCTAGGATTTCAATGCTCGTTTAAATATTTTCCAAAATGTTATGGATCTGAAACATGTAAGGAAATGAAATTTAATATCAGTGTCATTTTGTTGGATGGTAGTACGCTAGCTTCGTAGAGAATCGGTCTTTATGTTGCCTTTTAACAACAATTTGATAATATTTTTAGCCAATAGAAAAAATAGTATGTTAGAAATATCTGTCATTATTATATCTACTTAATTAATATTTTTGTAATAAAACCTACCATTTAAAAAAAAATTGTAATATTTGAATGAATAGTTCTCATGCCAAATACACTATAAATGTTATATTTTACAATAATTAAACTATATTTTTATAAAAAATAATAATAATATCAATATAGTACATTTAAGATATAATAAGAGCATTAATTACTTAAGTAATTGTTTTGAAAAATATGTTTGTCACAACAAAACACTTTAACATATTCAATAGAATGGTACTTAACTGTATATGCAATATTTAGTGAGTAGTTTAGATCTTTTAGTGTAGGGTAGTAGGTTAGATCTTTTAATGTAGGGTATGGTTATTAGTATGATTTAGGGAATGAATTATTTTATAAAACAAGGTGGCTATAATATAATGATATTAATGTGTATGTATAATTTTTTATGAAAAATTATTGGATGTTATGCTAATAGACCTTTATTATTATATTATGTTTTTAATTATTAAGTATGTTTATCTATAGCTTAAATATGACTAAGTGAGTGTTATTCTATAGTTATAATCACATTTCATTAATTATTCTCCTAAAATTCCTCACTACTTAACTCATATCATCCTCATGTTTAACCCCTACTATTTTATGTATGTTAAACAACAAACTCATACCAAGCATGAACATCCTTCCATCCAAGTGAAATATGAACATGAGGTCCAACTATTACTTAACACACTAACTCCACTAAAATCATGTTGTACTTTGATGCAGGGGCATTGGACACTAGCCAGCAATGTAGGAGGTTTTGTCCACATGTTATGACCAGGAGGGTTTGAATTCATCAAATTATAACAGCTAGGTGCCAATACCTCAGCTGACTGTTTTGTTTAGATTAGTTAGAACTTGTAGAAGTTGAATAGATAGGTTCGATCCATCTGTCATAGTTCAGTTAGTTGAATTATTGTAATGGGACTCTTGATTTACCAATAACGGTCCCCACAGAGGAACCGAAAGAACATATGTTGATGTATATAAATGAATTCCATCGGATGTATTAGAAGAAGAAGAGAGAAGGAGAGAAAAGGAAGATATTCCTGCAATAGAACTCTGTGTATTGAGCAGTTGCTTTCGATTGAATAGACTCCAAGCCTTGTTGATTTTCAAACTGTCGGAATCTATAATTGTGAAGAATTTGTTTAACTGTGAAGAGATTGAACTCTATATATGTGATTGTCGAATTGAATGGTCATATAGTCTCCATGACCTAGTCTGTCTACTATTCTATTAATTTACCCGAACAAGTTCTGTGAAGTTATCCCACTGCAGGCGAGGCCTGTGTAGAGAAATCGTGGTCATCAAATCCTGTTTAATGTTGGTGAAATTCCCACATAAAGAGAATTATATTTGTTTTGCCGCTAATTGAAATTCCTAACCGAGGTCAAGCCCTGAGTCAAAGAATCAAAGGATAGCGTGACCCGACTTAAACCTGGGTCAAGAACTATTTTAAAACCGGGAGTGGATTGACAAAAGCGGATTGCCCATATCACACCGATTTTGCGGGTTCAGTGGTATTCCCGGAATTGGAGCGATTCCATAGGGTGATTGACACGTATCATACGGTGGGACCCTGAAAATCGCTTTCCGTATAGTCATCGCGCGTTAAACTTCGACGTTGGATGCAGAGCGATATGCGTAAGGGCCGTTGATCTGGGGAAGAGCCATCGGACGATGGTCGCTTGCCATAGGTGCACGGGAGATAACGAGGTACGGTGAATGAATTTTATTAGGCTATGGACATATATATATATATATATATATATATATATATATATATATAGGTGGGGCCGGAGTACAATAAAGTTGTTTAATTAAATGATTGGCGGATAATTAACATAAGTCGGGAGCGTGATTGTTGTAAGGTTGGGGGGTATAATATAGAGCCGAAACCTATGTAATAAAGAGGTCGTTGTTTATGTTATTTATCAAATTCCTCGAATTTGATAAATAAACTAAAGAATTCAATTAAGACCACGTGGAGGAAAAGAACGAGGCATACAGAGGAAGCAAAGCTGACAGAGCCACGCTATAGACACCAAACTCTCCTCAGGGTGACTTCAACATTTGTTGCATCATTTGTGGTATCAGAGATGTTGTTTTTAAGTTGTTTTGCTGACACGGCAATCCGAGTTGGTAGAGGTGCTGGTAGAAGGAGAGCTATAGCCAACGCAGAGGTGATGGGAATGTTGCAGAGGGTTGAGGCCAGAATGGATCCCATAGAGCAAAGATAGTCTGGAGATCCTGAAGACATGAGTGAACCTGAAACAGAAGAAGCTAAAGAAAATGTTGAAATTCCTCCTGACTTGAGGCTCCTCAAAACTGTTCTGGGGTCTGCAGTTAAGCCTAGAATTGAAGTGTCGAGTTATGCAGGGGGACCGAATCCAGAGGAGTTGGTGGACTGGATTAATGAGATAAACAAGTGCTTCGACTATCCAGAAATAAGTGTAGATAAAAAGGTCAAGTTTGCAGTGACAAAGCTGAAAGGACATGCTACACTTTGGTGGGATGGAGTGTAGGCAGAAAGGAGGAGAGTTGGCAAGCAACCTATCAAAAGCTAGACCAGAATGATGGCTCAATTAAAAGGTAAATTCCTGCCTAGTGATTACCAGCTGACATTGTATAGGCAAATGCAGAACCTGAGACAAAGGTTGCTGACAGTAAAAGAATACACAAAGGAATTATACAAAGTAAGTATAAGAGCTGGGAAATTTCAAGACACACCAGAAAAGACTGCTAGATATGTGAATGGTCTCAGATTGGAGATCCAAGATGAGATTGGTCTTCTGTCTCCTAAGATAGTGGAAGAGGCCTACCAGATGGCCTTGAAAGCAGAGGAGAAACTCCTGAGGAAACAGTCTGCCAAGAAGAGAGGTACTTTCCGTGGGAAGGGAAGTCAGGGTGGTAGAGGAAAGCCTACTACACCCAAGGATGGAGCTAACAGTAGCTCACCTCAGAATGCATCTACGGAGGATGATGCAAGGGGAAGAAGGGGTTCTTACAGAGGAAGAGGAGGCAGAGACAGAGGCAGAGGTATGGAATTGAGGTGCTATAGATGTCAGCAAGTGGGACACAAGCACTATGAATGTCCAGAGAATGTGGGTGCTGGTCCAAGAAATGTTGTTGTTGCCCAGGCTGGAGAAGAGGCAGAAATTGAAGAAGAAATTCTTCCAGAGAGGGGAGAATCCTTGGTGGTAAACAAGGTCCTGTTGAAGCAAGCCAAAGAGGTCATTGAGCCTGCACAAAGGAAGACATTTTTTAGGAGCATATGAAAAGTCTAAGGGAAATGCTACCAGCTAGTCATTGATAGTGGCAGCACAGACAACCTGGTCTCCACTGAGGTGATATAGAAGTTGAAGCTGAAGACAAGGGAGCATCCAACTCCCTATAGGGTGTCCTGGCTGCACAAAGGGAACCAGCTGGTTGTGAAAGAACAGTGTGAGATAGAGCTGCAAATGGGCAAATACAAAGATAAGGTCATGTGTGATGTGATGCCCATGGATGTGAGTCATATACTGCTGGGTAGACCTTGGCAGTTTGACAGAGCAGCAGTGCATGATGGCAAGAAGAACACTTATAAGTTCTTCAAAGATGGGGTACACCATACATTGATGCCCATGGAAGAAGGAGAGCCATCCAGCAGAGTGATTGATCCAAAGACCTTGTTGCTGAGCGGGAAGGAATATCTACATCAGATAGAAGGAGAAGAGGTAATTTTTGCTTTAGTTTGCAAACCTAAAGTAGTTCTTACTTCTACAAAGATTTCTGATTTTCCAGTAGAAATCCAAGAGATGCTAGATGATTACTGTGACATTGTTTTGGATGATTTACCTGATGAGCTGCCACCTGTGAGAAAGATCAACCATCAAATAGATTTTATCCCTGGTTCAAATCTACCAAATAAGGCAGCCTACAGAATGACTCCCAAGGAAAATGAAGAAATCAGGAGACAAGTATAGGAACTGGTGGACAAGGGACTGATCAGAGAAAGTTTGAGTCAATGTGCAGTACCAACAGTATTGAGCCCAAAGAAGGATGGAGGCCGGAGGATGTGTACTGATTCCAGATCAATCAATAAGATCACAATCAGGTACAGATTCCCTTTGCCCAGAATAGAGGATTTTATGGACTGTTTGAGTGGTGCTAAATATTTCTCAAATATAGATTTAAAGAGTGGATACCATCAGATTAGAATAAGAGAGGGTGATGAGTGGAAAACTGCGTTTAAAAAAAATGAAGGGCTGTATGAATGGATGGTGATGCCTTTTGGGTTGTCAAATGCACCTAGCACTTTCATGAGACTTATGAATGAAGTATTGAAGGAGTTCATTGGTAAATTTGTGATAGTGTATTTGGATGATATATTATTTTTCAGAAGAACTAAAGAAGAACATCTAAGGCATTTTAATCATGTCTTGAAGAAGCTACACCAAGAGAAACTACCGATAAATTTGAAGAAATGCTCATTCATGAGAGAAGAGTTGGTGTATTTGGGTTTTGTTGTTTCTGCAGAAGGATTGAAGATGGACCGAGAAAAGGTTAAGGCAATTGTGGAGTGGCCTTCACCCAGGAATGTTTTTGAGGTAAGAATTTTCCATGGACTTGGTAGTTTTTTCATAAAGTTCATAAGAAACTTCAGTAAGATTAATGCACCCATAATTGAGACAATAAAGAAGAACAAACAGCCATTTAAGTGGACTGTTGAAGCAGAAAGAAACTTTAAATTTTTGAAGCAAAAGATAACAGAGAAGCCTGTTTTGATTCTGCCTGATTTTACTAAACCATTTCAAGTAAAGTGTGATGCCAGTGGGGAAGCCATTGGAGCTGTGTTGAGTTAGGATGATAGGCCTGTAGCATATTATAGTGAAAATTTGAATGACACCAGAAGAAATTATTCCTCGTACGAGAAGGAATTCTATGCAATTGTTCAAGCGCTGAAGAAGTGGAGACATTATTTGATGTCCAGAGAATTTGTATTATATTCTGACAATCATGCTTTGTAGTATATTGTACAACAGCCCAAGTTCAAATATAAGCATGCCATATGGGTTGAGTATCTCCAAGGTTTTAATTTTGTTTTGAAACATATAAGTGGCCAAGCAAATAAAGTAGCTGATGCTTTGAGTAGGAGGCACATGCTTGTTCAAGAAACTAATTTTGAAGTTGTAGGATTTGATTTTCTCAAAGAATTGTATAAAACAGATCCATATTTTAAGGAAGCATTTGAGGCATGTAGTAACCCTATTTTAACAGATAGAAGTCAATGGCTAGACTATTTCCTGCAGGAGGACTTGTTATTCAGAAGAAGCCAACTGTGTGTACCAAAATGTTCCATGAGAGAAACTTTGATCAAAGAGAAGCATAGTGGTGGACTTACTGGACACTTTGGTGCTGAAAAGACTTATGAGCAGCTGAGTCACTTCTATTACTGGTCCAAGATGAGAGCAAAAGTGGACAAGTTTGTGAAGAATTGCAAAATCTATCAGTATGCTAAAGGAAGGAGCCAGAGTGCAGGATTGTACACTCCCTTGCCTATCCCAGACAGGCCTTGGGACATGGTGAGTATGGATTTTGTTCTAGGATTTCCCAAGACTCAGAGAGGGAATGATGCAGTCTTTGTTGTGGTGGACTGATTCTCCAAAATGGCACATTTTATTCCATGCTATAAAACTAGTGATGCCACCCATGTTGCTAACTTTTTCTTTAAGGAAGTTGTTAGATTGCATGGGTTCCCCAAGAGTATTGTTTTAGATAGGAACACGAGATTTGTGGGTCACTTTTGGAGGACGTTGTGGAACAAACTTGGTACCAAACTGAGTTTCAGCTCAGCTTATCATCCCCAGACCGATGGACAAACTAAGGTAGTGAATAGGAGTCTAGGAAATTTGTTGAGAAGTCTTGCAGGAGAGCATCCCAAGCAGTGGGATCGTATTTTGCCTCAGGAAGAATATGCATATAATGATTCACCAAATAGAAGCACAGGACAGAGTCCATTCCATATTGTTTATGGAATGCACCCCAGAGGAATATCAGAGTTAAGAAACCTGGGAAGGGTTGAGCTAAGGAGTGCAGATGGTGAGGAATTTGCTTCAGAGATCGAGGCCATACATGAACAAGTGAAACAGTAACTACAAGGCAGCAACATCAAATACAAAAGCAGAGAAGACTTCAGCAAAAAGGAAGTTCATTTTGAAGTAGGAGATCTAGTTTTGGCACACCTGAGAAAGGAGAGATTCCCAAAGAAGCAGTATAATAAACTGAAGTTCAAAAATATTGGGCCATGCAAGA
This sequence comes from Pinus albicaulis, assembly GCA_034641835.2. Classification (NCBI taxonomy): domain Eukaryota; kingdom Viridiplantae; phylum Streptophyta; class Pinopsida; order Pinales; family Pinaceae; genus Pinus; species Pinus albicaulis. The sequence continues at coordinate 1,222,341,542 of CM076579.1, forward strand.
TACTTAGAAAGTTTTCTGCAAATGCTTATGAGATTGAATTACCACCTGATGTTGAATATCTCCCATTTTTAATGTTGTAGATTTGTACAAGTATGAGGATGATGGTGCAGAAGAAAGATCAGCAGACAAGGAACAGATTGAGTGGAAGGAGCAGCTACCTCCAGCACAACCATTGCAACCAGAGAAGATATTGGACAAGAGAGTATCCAGAAGAACCAGAGGAAAAGAGTACTTTCAGTACTTAATCAAGTGGAAGGACAAGCCAGAGGAAGATAACACTTGGATGACTGCAGGAATGTTGCAGAAGATAGGTAGATCAATGGAAGAGCTCATGGACAGGAGCCCATGAAGAAAATTGCCCTCGGGAGTCTGATGTAGGGGCATTGGACACTAGCCAGCAATGTAGGAGGTTTTGCCCACATGTTGTGGCCAGGAGGGTTCGAATTCATCAAATTATAATAGCTAGGTGCCAATACCTCAGCTGAATATTTTGTTTAGATTAGTTAGAATTTGTAGAAGTTGAATAGATAGGTTCGATCCATCTGTCATAGTTCAGTTAGTTGAATTATTGTAATGGGACTCTTGATTTACCAATAACGGTCCCCACAGAGGAACCGAAAGAACATATGTTGATGTATATAAATGAATTCCCTCAGATGTATTAGAAGAAGAAGAGAGAAGGAGAGAAAAGGAAGAGATTCCTGCAATAGAACTCTGTGTATTGAGCAGTTTCTTCCGGTTGAATAGACTCCAAGCCCTGTTGATTTCCAAACTGTCGGAATCTATAATTGTGAAGATTTTGTTTAACTGTGAAGTGATTGAACTCTATATATGTGATTGTCGAATTGAATGGTCCTACAATCTCCACGACCCAGTCTGTCTACTATTCTATTAATTTACCCGAACAAGTTCTACGAAATTATCCCACCGCAGGCGAGGCCTATGTAGAGAAATCGTGGTCGTCGAATCCTGTTTAATGTTGGTGAAATTCCCACATAAAGAGAATTATATTTGTTTTTCCGCTAATTGAAATTCCTAATCGGGGTCAGGCCCTGAGTCAAAGAATCAAAGGATAGCGTGACTCGACTTAAACCTGGGTCAAGCACTGTTTCAAAACCGGGAGCGGATTAACAAAAGCGGATTGCCCATATCGCACCGCTTTTGCGGGTTGAGTGGTATTCCTAGAATTGGAGCGATTCCATAGGGTGATCGACACGTAGCATACGGTGGGACCCTGAAAACCGCTTTCTGTTTAGTCATCGCGTGTTAAACTTCGACGTTGGATGCCGAGCGATATGCGTAAGGGCCGTTGATATGGGGAAGAGCCATCAGACGATGGTCGCTTGCCATAGGTGCGCGGGAGATAACGAGTTACAGTGAATGAATTTGATTGGGCTATGGACATATATATATAGGTGGGGCCGGAGTATAATGAAGTTGTTTAATTAAACGATTGACGGATAATTAACATAAGTCGGGAGCGTGATTGTTGTAAGGTTGGGGGGGGGTAATATAGAGTCGAAACATATATAATAAAGAGGTCGTTGTTTATGTTATTTATCAAATTCCTCAAATTTGATAAATAAACTAAAGAAGTCAATTAAGACCACTTGGAGGAAAAGAACGAGGCATACAGAGGAAGCAAAGCTGTCAGAGCCACGCTATAGACACCAAACTCTCCTCAGGGTGACTTCAGCATTTGTTGCGTCAGACTTCTATTATTTTTATTTACTCATTCATTTACTAAAATCATGTTGTGTTTATATTATTTTGATATACTCATTCATTTACTTTGTTCCTTGATCTACCTCCGTATACTAGATGTTTGGTTAAAATAATGCACATCCATGGAAGGTTTGCAATTTTTCATGACAATGCCTTCTTAACTATATTGGTTCAAAATGATATAAATAGTAGTATCCAATACTCTTAATCATTAAATTGGATTAAAAAAAAAATATTTACCAATGTAAAAATATAAATCTCTACTATTCTAAAATTATATAAAAAAAATTTAATAAATTAATTATGCCTTAACGCATCACTATTTGAAAATAACTCTCTTAGTCGTCACTATGTATTATTCATCGTTAAATGATTGAACAATGGTCTGCCATAAGATTACAAACAGTTAAAAAAGTAAAATATTATTATTAAACTAAAAAAATTGAAACATCCATATATCTCATTGCTTGAACTGTAAACCGATTCACGATTCTTGATTTAAGTTCTTGGTTTAAGTCCGTTAACTGAACTGAAAATAATATTAACTATATATAAAAAGATTCGGAAAACCTTCCCCAAATTTTGTCCTTCCAAGTCATGGAAGCTGCATCTATTAAATGTTGCAATTCTTGTTAAATCCCTAATGAGAGACATAATTTTCCATCTTCTTCAAGAGAAATTGAACCTTTTATAAGCCTTGTGAAAGGAAAACCTAATGGTATTGTTTGTTATCCTCCAGTCATGGCAGTTATGTGATGCGGAGCATTCCAATTTCATGATAACTTAAATGCCAAAGGCTCATTTAAGTCTTCGCTCCGGAATCTACAAGTAGTATTCCATCTCATATCTGAAATGATCACTTTGAAGACTCTAAATACCGCTTTAAACTGTTCAGGGCTTTGCCTCTGCACGTCGTGGGATTTTGTGTTTGTGATAAATGTAGCCGTTACACGAATATGTGAGAGTTTTTTTTTGTTGTTTTATCTTTATAGGCAGGATTGAAATGAGAAGAATTGGAAAGAGTTCGTTAAATCAATTCTTCCCACCCTTTTTTTAGTGTATCTTTGTGGTTCAGAACCAATAATACTGAAGTTGTTAGTAGTGCAACCTAGCATGTGCAGTACTGCTCTTGTATTTTCTTTTCCTCTACCACTAGTTGGAATGCACAAGTTGGAAACGTTCATAATTTTAGTTCATAGTTAAACAACATAATAATCAATTTTTCAGTCATTTTCGATGCTCTGTTGTAGGCTTGTACTTATAGTTTATCAGGGTATACAAATTCGGATTCTACTCTTCCAATACAACACTTTGTCAACGTAGGCTCACAAGTCCTCTTTTTTCATAAAATCTATTTCCATGTTTGGTTGCAGGCTTTTATATAGTTTATGGCGGTCTATTAATGTGGACTCTTCGCTTCCAATACGGCACATTGTACCGATCTGTCAGCAAAATATCTATTACTTGACTTTGTAAATGTTAACCTATTTGAATTTTTATTTATAATGTATTTTGCATAATAATACTTTGTGATTTGTTTTATTGAAAGGCAAATTTTACATATAACTTCTGGAAACTGCTTTCCTACTAAGTTTATTTCGTTTTAGTGTATTTACTTATTTAATTACGAAAACATATGATATTAAATAATGAGTCTAATGCACTTTCAAATTTAATAGGGAAAATATGTTATAATATAATGTAATGTTAAGTTCTATAACTATTTTGATTTGGTTAAAAATAAAACAAAAATTAAAAATAAATATAATAAATATTTTGATTCGGTTAAAAATACAAATATTAAAATTAAAATTTTATATTTATGTAAAACATTTTAATTCCTAGTAAGCTATCATTGCAAGTTTTAGCTATCAATTTTCTCATGATATTCATCTGTAAGTTCTTGGCCTCGATTTGTATTGCAAGTTTTAGCTATCAATTTTCTCATGATATTCATCTGTAAGTTCTTGGCCTCTATTACAAATCGCATTTCAATTTATACATGGCAATAATTATCATTAAATATGTCGTTTTTGTGTTGTTATTTATACATTTTGGTGAAAGGCTAGAGTTTTTTTTAATAGTATTAACAAAAATGTGATTTTTATGGGTGGGTTAACATGGTGATCAGACATGTCAAAGAAATATTATATTATTTATTTATGGTCGTATTATTATACCATTTCAAATATAGCCACACTTAAATATAGGTGAATGAAAGCATAATAGTATTGAGGTTAATTCGATAATTGAATATTACATTTATACCAAATTTGTACAAGTCATTAAGTATGACAGTTAATTTGTTTCTCATCAAGCTGTGTTTTTGCACCTTTAAAATATAGATTTATACCAAATTTGTACAAATCATTATGTATGTCACTTAATTTGTTTCTCATCAAGCTGTGTTTGTGCACCTTTAAAATATAGGTATGTATTTACTTATAACTTGCTTAAACTTCTATATTTGTGTAATTACTAATCTAGGAATTAGAAAAATATTTTGTTAAAAAAAACAATGGTTTGCCATCTAGTTATTTAGAAAATAAATAAATAAATAAAATTAAGAAAAAAATTATATAAACATAACCATCAAAATATAATAATTGAAAATTTATAATTAATTAATATAATTTGAAAAAATAAATAGAAAATATTGGAAAAAAACTATATATAAATAACCATAAAAATATAATAATTGAAAATTTATAATTATGTATAAAATATTTAGGTGAAAATCACATTCAAGAAGATTTTGTCGACGTGTTTCCTCAAAATTGAATGTGATTTTCACCAAAAAAATTTCTACACAATTTATGAATCACAGAAACCAAATTCCTAAAATTTATAATTAATTAATATTATTTTTTAAAATTATATATAAAAATATTACATTTATTTTTATGTTAAGTTAATTAATTATTTTCATATCATTTATTTTTTAGGGGATATATACCTACCAACCTTATTTAAATAATATTATATTACAATACTATATTATATTAAAAATATTAAATATCTTTCAATTAATCTTAAAAATTTAAAATTATAATTTAACATCAAAATAAATATTAAATAAGCTACAATAAAATAATCACTCATTTAATACTTCTTATTATAAATATCAAATATCATAATATTTTTTTTTTCTTTTAACAAATCTATGAATAGGTGAGAGACTCTGAGGCAATGAGGCAATGATTTTACTGTATCATATGAGGTTTTTAAGAATGCCATACGAAGAACACACTTTCTCATTGAGATTTTCCAGATAGCTTGAAATGGTTGGATCTGGATGGTTATGATATCTGGCACTTGTTTAATCAACCACCATAATTATAACTTTTTTGTCAAATTTCTTAACACAATTAGAAAATAAAATAAAATAAAATAAAATAAAATAAAATAAAATAAAATCAAAATCAAAATTTAACAAATTTAGAAATAATTAGATTCATAGGGTTAAAAACAATAAAATATGTTTTTCACTAAAATAATAATTTTTTTTTCTTATTTTTATTATTGGAATTCTTATATTTTAATTTCTTTAATATTTATATAGAGTTAATATTTAATGTAATTAATAATTATTGATAAATGTGGTAGAGCATAGTTTTAGTGTTATAAAAAATGATGGATTTTAAATAATTCAAGTTATTTACAATTTTTATCTTCAGGATAAAAGATATTTTTGGAACAAAAATTCCATTATAATGTTGGGACATTGGTACTATTTGTTTTAAGTACAATTCAAGGAGATTCCACCTACACACAACTAATAAACCTCTAAAGTTTAGTGTTTTTTTAATTTTGGTTCAATTAAATCTATCAAATGTAAGGAGAGAATAACAAGAAGGTAGAGATAATTTTTATTACTTTATTAATAGATTTTTTTTAGAATTTATAGTATATTAAAGCCTTAACTAAAATTAAATGACGGTAAAGGTATAAAATCAATTTAGTTATCACCATTTAACATCAATAGCCTAGTATGATTGTTCTAAATGTTTTATCACCATTCAACATCAGTAAGCTAGTGTAATTTTTCTAAAAGCTTTATCACCATTCCACATCAATAGATTTTTAAGAATGGTATACCAGGAACATACTTTATCATCTGATATTTTCGAGGTCAAAATTTAACAAATTTAGAAATAATCAAATTCATGATGGTTAAAAACAATAAAATATGTTTTTCACTTCAATAATAAATTGTAATTTAGTTATTTAATATTTAATTTAATTAATTATTATTTATAAATGTGGTAGAGCATAGTTTTAGTGTTATAAAAAATGATGGATTTTAAATAATTCAAGTTATTTACAATTTTTATGTTCACGATAAAAGATATTTTTGCAACAAAAATTCCATTGTAAGCTTAGGACATTGGTACTATTTGTTTTAAGTAAAATTTAAGCAGATTCCACCTACACAAAACTAATAAACCTCTAAAGTTTAGTTCAATTAATTCTACTAAATGCAAAGAGAGAATAACAAAAAGGTAGATATCATTTTTATTACTTTATTAATGGATTTTTTTTAGAATTTATAATATATTAAAGTGGTAACTAAAATTAAATGATGGTGAAGACATAACATCAAATTAGTTATCACCGTTCAACATCAATAGCCTAGTGTGATTGTTCTAAAAGTTTTATCACCATTCAACATCAATAGCCTAGTGTGATTGTTTTAAATTTTTTATCACCATTCAACATCAATAGCCTAGTGTGATTGTTGTAAAAGTTTTAACACCATTCCACACCAATAGCCCTGTGTGATTGTTCTAAAATGTTCCCCTCCATTGATGCATAATCTTCCATTCTCATGTTATGGGTGAGGCTAGTAATGAAAATCTTGATTTCTATGAGCCATTTATCAATTGAAATATTTTCTTTTATTGTATTGTATTCAATTATATTTTAATATAAAACAACATAATATTCCAACCTTGAGTTCTATGATCCATTTATCAATTGTAGTCTTTTCTTTTATTGTATTTTACTTAATTATATTTTAATCTAACAACAGATAATCTTCCATTCACGTGTATGGATGGAGATGATGATGAAAACCTTGAGTTCTATGAGCCATTTATCAATTGCAAACTTTTTATTATTATTGTATTTTACTTAAATATATTTTAATATAAAACCTTGAGTTCTATGAGTCATTTATCAATTTCAATATTTTATTTTATTGTATTTTACTTAGTTATATTTTAATATAACACCACATAATATTCCAGCCTTGAGTTCTATGATCCATTTATCATATGTAATCTTTTTCTTTTATTGTATTTTATTTAATTATATTTTAATATAACACCACATAATACCATATTTGTGCTATTACTATTGGTGTGGCTGATGATATATGTAAGGCATTGGATGAAAATGTGGTGATATGGTATTATTTCCCTTGGAAATTTAAGGAAAATGATGGACATATTACTATGAAACCTCTGAAAGGGATGAGAATAGAATTGCATATGAGAATTGGAAGGCTTAATGGTGATAATTGAAATTTTTGAAAATTCTCTCATTACAAACAAATGACTAGCTATGCAAGATATTTGATGCACATGCACCAATATTTTGATGATGTCAATTCATGGTATAATGAGATAATATTATGTTTAGAGAGGATTATTTTTAATAGAAATTTTTTATCTTCAATAAGTTTTTATATATCAAGATTCTTCTCAAATTTCCTTATGACATTTCTTTTGCAACATTTAGTGCAATTACTAATTTATCATTTTTTCGAAAATAAAAATAAACATACAACCTCTAATCATATTATCATTATCTAAATGCCCACAAGATGACAAAAATCTCATATACCAACAAAATTTAGTTAGATTAAGTAACTCACTCATAATATTCATGAGTAGAATAAAAGTTCCACAAAATATTTTTAAAACTTAGCTCATTTACATATTCCACTATCATGTTTAAAGAAAAGTCGTCAACCCTTCAAAAATAATTTTAAATAAAATTTCAAAAAAATTAATAAATAAATGGTATTTAAAAAAAACCAATTAACTCATCAATTACTTAAATAACTTACATTATATAAATTTTTGTGGAACTTAGAATTAACATGTAAAAAAAAATTTGAAATTTCATTTTAAAATTTTATTCCCTTTAATCTTTTATTATAAATAATCTATATTTTAATTTAAATTTCAAAATAATAAAAAATTTTAAATTACAATATCTTATTATAAAAGTAAAAATAGTTGTTAGATCACATAATCATATAAATTAAATGTATATACACATCAATCCATAATAAATATCAAAGTCTTTATTTCATAATACATTTGCTAAAATAAAAATAAAAAACATAAAATTAAGTAAATTATAACTTTATTTTAAATTATTATTATTATTATTATTATTATTATAGAATGAGCCAATGCCAAGGTTTATCAATCTCACATAACAAAAAAACCATAACTCATTTCATATTAATTTTTTTTAATTAATTAATTTAATTATAAAAGAAACAAACTAAGTTGGTGATAAATCTCAACTTTTGATTTACATTTATTATTAAGAATATTTTAAAATATTAGGTGGAGGTTAAATCTCCATAATCCATATAAAAATAAGTGACAATTCAATTAAAATTTATGTAAGCCCTATTCCAAAAAAAGCATGCCTAAAGGCATAATTATTTAAACAACAAAATATATAATGGGTGATTCACTTAGAAAAGAAAAGTCTACACATTTTATTTTGAAAACGTTTTTCCATTTAAACTCATACCAAATTATATAATATCAATATTTCTTGGAATTGGTGGATCCATGAGATGTGTAAGATTTTATTGGTTCAGTTCTTCATTTCGTCTGGGTGCAAGACACTTCGAACAAATACCTCAAGATGCTCCATGGTATGAGGGTTGAGGAATTGATCCTTGTCTAATAATGAAAAATTCTTAGCTTTCCACAATTAGATCCAAACCTCTATTTCTAAAAATTCTTATGATTAATATTTATATATTTTTTTACCTTTTTTAATTATTAGAATAATTTTGATATAAAAATATACTTTAGGAAAAATTGAAAAATTATTTCAATAAATATTTTTTATTTTAAAATTAGTTCAATTTAGTTTTTAGTTATTTATTTAAATTATGAACATTATTTTCCTTTATGGGGTGTTAATACGAGTAATGAGGGGTTGTTCCTATCACCTTTGAACGTGATATACATTTATGAGGACGAGGTATAGTCAACCCTCTACATGCATTTGCATGTAAGACCCAAAATGTCTTAGATCATTATAAACCTACCCAAATGATGTCTTATGGATCATCCAGCGGTGGAGTGAGAGGATTAGGCGAGGGTAGGCTCTAGAACTCCCTATGGGTTCTTTTTGTTCCATTCAATGGTGAATAGTGCTCTACGTTCCGGTTTGGGCCTATTGTAGTGATAACAAATAGAAGGCTTTGTGGCAAGCGCGGGTGTTGGTCGTAGAAGCGAAGTACCTTTGGTTTGAAGGTATTTAGTTTGAAGCTTGGAACATTGGCATGTGGCGAGCTGGTCTGGGCTTCATTTTCAACTCCGTGCATTGGAATTCAGGTCAATTCCTTCCATTGTCTACAAATATGTTTTTATTGAGGTTCTGGTGTAGCGTATGAGGTTGTAGGTTTGATTTCATTGTGCTATGGGATTTGGTTTAAGTATATTTGTTTTGATTAGGAAGTCTTCACATCTTATCTATGTCACATGCTCATGGGTCTACTTGCATTTGTAATATATAAGTTTATTTTTAAATTTCGTGTTAATTTTAGTGTGAGCCATCTAGTGAATTTTAAGGTTTGGGCCAGAGGGTTTCTTTGGTCATCACTTTCTTGGTTCTTAGACTTTTCTATGACCTAGGTTCAATGTACTAAGCTTTTTTTGGGATATGTTTATTGGTACAAAGGAAGGGGTCCTTTTCTTCGGTTTCTGTGACTATTTTACAACACCCAGGGGATCCCTTTGGGTCTAATGTCTGTTTCACGAGTTTAAAGGATAATTTAATGAGTTAGAGATTTGGATTTATTGTGGATATGTTGTGAAAATTTATGAATCTAAGTTATAGAAATCCAACTGTAGAAATCTGATTTACATTACCTACTTGTTTTCATTAATTTAACAAGTTATTTACTGATGCTTCAGGGAAATATTAATGTAAATATGTTTCAGTCTACACAAATATACATATCAATTAATAAAAACTAAATGAGACAACCATACAAAGGACATGCTTATTTTTGGCGAATTATCCTCGAAAAACCCAATGCGGGAAAACCAATGCAGCATATCTGAGAGTTTGTATTATTAAGAAGTATTAGTCTTAGTACAACTAGGGTGCCAAAATATGGATCAGCCAATAGAAAAAAATCCTTGGTAGATAGATAAAATAGTGATTTTTGCCTCGCACTGCAAGCCCCTGCTGAGCGGGATCAGAAGCTGGTGAAACCTTGATCTAGGCTTATGCAAGAATGCAATAAAATAATGAAATACACATAAACAAAGTGGTTCAATAGAAATAAGCCTTCATTTCATTAATATCACATAAATGAGATATGCTTACAAACAGAATGGAAATAAACTAGTTAGGGCACTGGTAGCTTATCTCTAAGAAGAGATGTGGCGGCTACATTCCTTTGAACTGTGTTACAATGAGGCTAGAAGGTATATTTTTTATTTAGAAATAATGGAAAACCATAAATATCCAAAAACCTAACCCTATGAGATGAAGCGCCAAAACTATGAGCCCCGTTTGGGTAAATTGGTACATCAACTTCCCAAGGATGTAACTTTGGAAAACAATCTATGTTTGACTCGCACAATACCTTGTTAGAGAGACCTATTCGAGGAGAAAAATTTTTGAGTGACAAAAATTGGTCAAAGACCTATTTTTCTCCTGATTTTCGTGAAAAAACGTTATTTAGGGCCTCAAAATGGCTCCGGAAGTTTAAGACCTGAAAACCTGCTAACAATAGTAAATGGTGCTACAATTAAGGAGACTAAAAAAATTAAAGAAACAATGGCAGGGGTCGAAGTGGAATAGGCAGGTGGCCATCAATATCCACCTGGATCATTCCCCCCCCCCTTCCAAAGCAATGGTTCCTATTGCATTGAGTTCCTCCCATAGATGAGGAAACTTCTGTTGAACTTGGTCCTTGGTGAGGCCCTTGCCTTGGTGAAGGAGTTGGCCTACTTTGAAAACTTGATATAGCTGGATCCTTTGTTGTCGGGTGTTTTTGATCTGTGTATCCATGATCTAATTAGTAGTGGTTTGTTCCATGCAGTATGGGTTTAACTATGTTGGTATGAGTTGTTCTGCCACGTTGGATGTGTCCAGTAGAGGTGGAAAGTAGGGTCGAAGGCTTTCCACATTGAACACTAGATGAAGAAAAAGGAATGTTGGAATAATGAGCTTGAAGGCATTGTCCACTACAGCCTTGGTGATGTTGTATGTCCCATATCAGAGTGGGCAGAGCTTGCGGTGGGTTCTAATGAGGTGCTCCTTCTGTAAATGTAGCCAGACTTTGTAACCCACCTAGAAGTTGTGTGGCATCGGATGTTGATCATGTCGATGCTTGTACTTAGCATTGACTCTGTCCAGTATGTCATGAAACTGTTGGCGAATGTGTTGAATGTGCTCAATGAAGTTTTTCACCTTGTCATCTTGAGAGTAGACACGAACCTAATCTACCTGAGTGGCCTCAAATGAAATGGCTCTATTAAATGGACATAATGGTTGGAATCCCAAGCCTACCTAAAAGCAGTTGTGGGTAGTTGAGCTGTGGAGATCATGTTTATAGTTGTGTTGTACATAGGGGATACTTTCATCACATTTTCATGGATTCCTTGAGTTGTACATGCACAAAATGTGTATGATCATCCTATTGACGACCTCTGTTTGATCATCAGTTTGGGGATGGAAAGTTGTGGACTTGGTGAGATTTGTGTCCAGCATCGACCAGAGGTTGGGCCAGAATGTACTGAGGAACGTATTGTCTCAATCTGTAATTATAGAGTGTGAGATCCCAAAGTGTATCTAGACTCGTTCAAACAAGAGTTTAGCAGTGGCTTATACTATGATATTCTTCTTGCAAGTCGTCATAATGGCCATCTTCAAGAATCTTTCGATGACCACAAAATCACAGTCGTTGCCATGCTCAGTAAAAGGAAGGCCCGAGATGTAATCCATGGAGATGGATTCCAAAGGTCGACTATGGGTAGGAAGTGGAGTATAGAGGCCTTGCTTCATGAGGGTTGGTTTCAAAATGGCGCAGGAAGTGTAGGACATGATGTACTTCCTAACATCCTGTCAAAGTTTTGGCCAATAGAAATAATTATGCAGTACTAACACTAGTGTTCTTCCTAAATCATCTTGGCAAGCTCACTTGAAGGAAAAAAAAGGTGTCCCAGGTGACATAACAGTGCATTTTGGAGGTGAAAATTTGGAACTTTCTTACCCTCCAAGAGTGTCTTGTATGTGGGGTTGAATTCTGGATCGCTCTTGTAGAGAAGCAGAAAATCAGAAGTCTCGTGCCCACAAGAGTTGACCACGGTAGTTAGCACCACGATCAATGATCATCTGAGGTATTCTAAAACATTATTGCTTCTTCCCTTCTTGTACTTGATGTTTAAATGAAATTGTTGCAGATATGTGGACCACTTTTGATGGTGATCATTTTGCAACTTCCCTTGTGTCTGTATGAACTGAAGGGGTCGGTGGTCTGTGTGGATCATTGTTTCCTTCCCCAAAATGTAATTCTTTCAGTGTTGGTAATATTGCACAATGGAATACATCTCTTTGTCATAAGTGGGATACTTCCAGTATATATCGAACAGTGTCTCACTGGAATATGCCACTAGATGCCCTTTTTGAGTAAGAACTGCCCCAATAGCATAGTCTGAGGCATTTGTCTCAATCTCAAATGGTTGTTGCAAGTCTGGTAATGTGAGAACAGGGGTAGAGCAGAGGCGATGTTTCATGAATGCCTTATGTTGAGATTCATACCAAAATAATTTTTCTTTCTCTCCTCCCTTGGTGACTTGGCTCAAGGGCAAAGTGATATGATAGAATCTCAACACGAACCTGCAGTGCAAGACCCAAAAAGTTGTGGAGCTCTATTAGAGTGGTTAGGGCTGGACAATCCTGAATGACTTGGATCTTGGCTGGATCCAAATGCACCCCCCACTCATCAATAATGTATCCCAGATATAGAACTTGGGTCATGCCAAAAGTGCACTTCTCCAAATTGGCACACAACTTGTGTAGTCGCAGTGTTTGGAGGACCAGCCGGATGTGGTAGAGGTTCTCTTCCCAATTCTGGCTAAAGATCAAGAAGTCATCCAAGTACACTACTACAAATGAGTTGGTGAATGGCCACAATATGTCATCCATTAGCCTCATGAGGGTTGTGGGAGAATTTTTCAGCTTGAAACACATGACCAGTCATTCAAAATGGCCCTCATTGGCTTTGAAGGCAGCCTTCCATACATCGAAAGGTTCGATCAGTACCTGGTGATACCTAGACTTCAAGTCAATCTTGCTGAAATATTTTTCCCCCTTGAGTTGGTCTAGAAGGTCATCAATTTGTGGGATCGGGTACCTATTCAAGACAGTGATCTTGTTTAGCGTCCGCTAGTCATTACAAAGTCTCCAAGTCCCATCCTTCTTTAGTAGCAACATGATCGAGCTCCCATGAGGCGATGAACTTAGTCAGATGTGACCTTTCTGTAGTAGCTCCTAAATCTTCCTCTTGATTTTGTCGTTCTCCATAATAGAGCGTCGATATATTGTTCCATTGGGCACTGGCGCACCTAGGGTCAAATCGATGGGGTGCTTGACTTGATAGTGCAACAACACCCATGTAGGTGAGGTGAAGATGTCCCCGTACTCCTCCACGACCTCGTCCATCTGATTTTTTTGTGTGGAGGAACTCTGTCTGGAGGTCATGGCCACAATATTCTTCTTGCCCTCAGGGCAGATTATCAGAAAAATAAATTTCCCAATTTTGGAAATGAGCTTATTGCATTGTTTATCAGTAACCAAAGAGATGGCGACAGGTGGTGCTACCTCTAGTATCCTGTACAACTTATTGCCCAAAGTAACAATTATAGAGCAAGGTCGGGACTCATACACAGCATGTCGCTTCCACAAGTATGGTTAGCCTAGTAATACATTAGAAACATCAAGAGGAGAAATTTCACATATTACCTCATCCGTGAAGGGATTGATTCTGTAAGGAAGGTGGCACCACTCGCTAACACGAAGATCTCGTCCTTGGTGAAGCCACCAGATGGTGTATGGCTGTGGGTGTGTTGTGGTCAACAAGCCCAACTACTCGATGACCTCTCACGAACTAAGATTATTTTAGCTCCCAGTGCCGACAGTGAGCTGCAGTAGGAAACCATTTACCCACATCTTGGAATGGAAGAGGCACTCCCCCTCCTATGTATCTTCCGGTTACTCCTTCTAGATCTTTGCATTTGTAATATTGGCACTGGCTCTGAATCAATAATCTCCTTCCCTTTATCATTCCCCTTTTCGGCTTCTGATTCAGAGTCAGAGCATGCATCAGATTCAAAAGCCTTCAGCTCGGCCACTAGTAACTACTTGGCCCGACACTCACTTATGTTGTGAGTGGAGCTCTTACTGAACTCACACCACTTTCCCATGTCCTTTTTTGGCTTCCCAGTGTTTTTCTTTTCTTGCAGCTTTGGCGAGTTATATTGGGCCACCCCGCCTTGGCTTTTTCCTTTATTCTGTGGTTTGGGGGCACATTTCCCTTGCTTCTCATTTGTTGATCCAAAGTCTCTCTTCTTCTGTATGAACTTATTCTCAATCTTTGCAGCATACCAATATGCTGCACCAAGCAAGGATATGTCAAGTAACTCCATTTCCTCCTAAATGTATATGTGTAGAAAATAGTGGTACTTCAACACCAAATTTTTCTCTGAATCTTTGATACCTAATTTTGTGCACATGTTATGGAAAAAATTCGTTAGCTCATGCACATATTGATCCCTTTTTTGCCACAACGTCTTCCATTGTATGTGCTTGTCCTCATACCTCCACACAGGATAATATTGTTCCTTGATGGTGTCTCGAAAATATTTCCATGTGGGTGCGGCCGAAAACAAAGAGGGTTCCCTCCCGTCCTTTTTCTCACAGTAGTTTTCTCACCAGTCCTTGAGATGGGGGGAAACTTTGAGGAGTAAAAAAGAAATCTTTTCCCAGCTGGAAAAGTCATGAACTAATAAATCCCCTTCTAATAGATTCAACTTTTAACCATCTATGTATGACGTCTGCATCTATTTTTCCCTCAAATATCAGAATGTCAAATTTTACTTGTACCTTAAAAGGAGTTGCACCTCGAAACTGGTTGTTGGATGCAGATGAGTCGTCGGTGGGCAGTCGTTGGAGAATATGGCCAAAGTCATCCATCATCACGTTCCTTTTTTTTTCGAGGGCTTCCTCGAGAAATATTTTGATAGGATCTCCTTCTCCCTCATATTTATTTTCGTCCCCCATGCGTGGGTGTCGGGGTTTTTAGGCTTATCTTGCAAAGGTTTAACCATATCGAGCCCTAACTCCTTATACCTTGACCTCGTTGGGGACATGCAAAGAAGGATCGAGAAAGAGCAGACCGCTTTGATACCACAGATCTAGACTTATGCAAGTATTCAATAAAATATATAAATACACATAAACACAAATATGTAGTAGAAATAAACCTTTATTCCATTAATATCACATAACTAAAATATGCTTACAGACAAAATGGAAATAAACTAGCTAAGGCACTGATAGCTTATCCTTGAGATTAGATGTGGTGGCTACAGGCCTTTAAAATGTGTTACGATGAGGCTTGAAGGCCTATTTCTTATTGAGAAACAATGGAAAACACTAAACATCCAACAACCTAACCATAGGAGATGAAGCACCAAAACTATGGGCCCTGTTTGGGTAAATTGGTACATCAAATTCCTAGGGACGTGAGTTTGGCATACAATCTCCGTTTGACGCACACAATACCTCATTAGAAATATCTATCTGACTACAAATTTTGAGTTAGGAACATTAGTCAAAGACCCATATTAATCTCATTTTTCTCAAAAAACATCTTTTAGGGCCTCAAAACGGCTCCCTATGTCAGGACCCGAAAAAGTGCTAAAAACAGTAAATGGCGCTACAATTAAGGAAACTGAAAAAATAAAAGAAACAATGGTGAGGATCCAAGTGAAATAGGCAGGTGGCCACCAATATACATCTGGATCAAACCCCATCTACCTCTGTGCAATAGATGCGTAGGCATGTGTAGTTCTGGTTGAGAACTGCGTCACCCCTTCTCTACGCTGATCTCCCTCTTGAAAAAGTGAGTCTCAGCCCTCCCGACATAGAAACCTCGATATTCAGCAATTTTTGGACTATCTCTCAAATGATATGTGCTACCCCTGAGTGAGCTCTACGTGGGCCTGTGTCAACCCCTCGTGGGAATACGTCACCTCTCCTTGTGGCTGCACTACTTCCTCTGCGTTTCTGCTACCCTTGCTCTTCTATGTAATCTTGGTCCTCTGACCAATAACTGCTTCTTCCCCTTCCTCGAACTAAATCATTCATATCTTATCTTCATCTAAGCACTACTCCGTCAACAAAATTCGATCTATAGATTCACTGTGTGTGTTCTCCAACTGGCCCTCAAGCCTTTCTTTATAATTTTCCTGTTGACAAATCAGCAGTCGTGATCTAATCCTTAATTAATGGATAGGATTAAATTAGACATGATCCTCATCACTTCTAATCTTCTCACCCACGTGTTTAAATTAATTCACTTTAATTACTTAAATTCCCTAAATTTTAACTTAGGCTCCATTCAAAATAATGAATTATTTGAATAACTTTCACTTTGGGTGGAATTTTTCCAAACAATTTTTGGGCCTTTCAGATCTCATGTGTTCTAGCCCCTCCACAAATTTTCGAAGTTAGAGCACATTGCATGCTACCCAAAAATCAACAACCACTCTTAGCGAGGAATGTGCTCTAGCAATACTTATTCACCAGAAGCATCACCTAGATGCACAACATCAGTCCTCTACACTGCCGATGCTCAGCTTATTTCCCTTAATCCATCGTGTTGCTGATATATGTACTTTTTTGCATGACGCTGCCACTTTCATTACTACATTTGTACTACATCTCCCTCTAAAAATGATGCATCATGCTTCCTAGAGCAATTCCACTACTAACTGCTGCACTGCAACTCAATTGGTGAGAGTTAAGCAACTGGAAAAACTCCCAAAACTGTCATACGTGTCAGTCTAAATAGTCCTCGATGCTGGAACTAGCTCTGCTACTAATATGTGTTGACCCTCTAATGCCACTGTGTTTTTTTTCCTCTGCACTTCGTAAGCACTTCTATTCACTACGATGCACCACTGTGCACTATGTTTTCATTGCCTCCGCTCTACGCTGCTTCAGAATTCGGCACTCTAGCTCTGCCACAGTTGCTCCATTATCCCTTGCATCAACTGACACCCATGATATTTCTACTATCATTAAGGGCTCCCGTAGTCATATGTCATCCAAGATTTTGGGCACATCAAGGATCCTACCCATTTCATGTAGTTGATCTATAACTCTACATCGACCCACTTCTTAGGTGCATGAGCACTCATGGTGCATCCATCATCCTCATCCTCATCAGCCTGAGCTGGAGTAGACTTCGAGTCAGATTCTTCCTTTCCCTTCTTATTCATAGGGCACTACGTGGCGAAATGTCCTAGTTCCCCGCATATGAAGCATCATACCTTCGAGAGTTCCTTATTTTTCCTTCTCTACCGCCCTTACTATCCCTTGGATGTGAGAGCCACATCTTCCTCTTCCTCCTTCTTGAATTTGATCCCTTTGTTGTTGCTTCCCGCCTTGGTCCACAGTCTGAGCTCTTTTTGTCGAAGACCTACCGACATCTCTTCTGAATTTGGAAGAGTTTCCATTCCCAAAATTCCTTGGAAAAAGGTATCCCAGTCTTCAGTGAATGCATTCAGGGCAATTCTAACCATAAGCCCAACATCTGGTGTAGCCCCTATGGAATCTAGCTGATCTCGGATCCCTTGCAATATAATGAGGAAGGGGTCAATCACTTCTCCCTTATGCATTTGAAATAACCTCATCTAGTTCTCAAGTAACATCTTCCACTGAATGGAATATCCCTAGTACATAGTGGTCAGGGCCTCCCACATTTCTCTTGTGTTCTTCTCAGAAATATGTGGGATCACATGATCCTTGACTCCGTCAATGATCATGTGTTTTAATTTTCCCTAAGCCTCCTTGCACTTATTGAGAGGATCAACATCAACAAGAACAACAATAATGTTCAAGGCATGATCCTTGATGTGATGTTCATCCAAAACTTCCAGGATCCTGGCCTTCCAGATGACAAAGTTGTATGCTTCATCCAACCTATCCAAATCCCTTAGTCCATTCACATCCATCTTTACTCAACTAAGTGGCGAATAAGTCCCTTTCTCCCTCTTCCCCTATTGCCCCAACAAAACTTGGACCTGTATTTACTGGTGCTATAAACCCTCTAAGGAACAAGGTCCCTCTCAGATTATATTTCCTTCACATAAATCATTTTTCCAACAGATGTCAAAACACTCCTCGTTGATATTGCTATGTTGCTTCTCAACACTAGATCTAGAATTGTTAGCAAGAAATACTCTGAGGAGCTACTTCCCTATACTTTTCTTCTACCCCACTAGACATTGTTCTGCACCAGCAGACATAATGCCCCATCATAAACTCCACAATAAAATCAAACTGCACCTCCATCCATGGAAACTGGAAAGATCTAGCTCAAAAACCTTTGCACTGGCACAAGAATTGTTGTGTTGCATCCTACAGCTACAATGTTACCCTAGATGGATGACGTGGGCTCTGCGTGAGACTCTCTAGTGACTGCATCACCCATCCTCTACCTCTTTCTATTTCAACGCTATCACTCGGGACAACTGCCTTCTTGCAACAATTTTTTCTTCATCCTTTCACTGATGGCTTCAACTCTACTTGATCTGCAACAGCTCTGATACCATGCGAAAAAATTTCAGCCTAATTTATATAAATCCTATTGCAGAAATCTGATTTACATTACCTAATTGTTTTAATTAGTTTAACAAGTTATTTTCTGAATGCTTCAGGAAAATATTAATGTAAATATGCTAAATACTAAACAAATATACAGATCAAGTACTGAAAAATAAGTGAGACAACCATATAAAGGACTCACTTATTTTTGGAAATTGTCCTCGAAAAACCCAATGCGAGAAAACCCATGCATAATATCTAAGGGTTTGTATTATTAAGCAATAGTATTCTGAGTAAAAATACAGTGCCAAAATATGGCTCACCCAACAGAGAAAAATCCTCGGCAGACGAATAAAATAATGAGTTTTACTTCACACTGCAAGTCCCAGCTGATCCAGATAAAAAACTAGTGAAACCTTAGTTGCCTCTGCGCTTCCTCTTTGCACTAGAATTGATTTCTATTTGAAGATCCAAGTCATTTCTGAAAATAAATAAATAAACATTTTTCCATTTATTCACCATTCACAAACAACATTGCTGCAACAAAAATCATAAACATAGTAACTTAAGTTATTTATTTATTTATTGGTTTTCAATAAAGAGTCATTTATTTTCTCATTTATCTTATGTTTTTATGCTTCAGGTATTGTTTACTTCAAAGTCACATTTTCTTTGTTTTGTTCTCAAAATAAAAGGAATGAGTTCTTAAATTTCATGGTGTTGTTACTCTGGATGTTGCTACTCGTGATGTTGTAACTCCGAATGTTGTTACTCGCACTACTATTATTCTGGATGTTGTTACTCGCACTAATATTACTCTGGATGCTGTTACTCACACTGTTGTTACTCCGGATGCTATTACTCACACTATTGTTACTCGCATTACTGTTACTCCGGATGCTATTACTCGCATTGTTGTTACTACGGATGTTGTTACTCACACTGTTGTTACTCCGAATGTTGTTACTCGCACTGCTCTTACTCTGGATGTTGTTACTCACTCTGTTGTTACTCTAGACGCTATTACTCACACTGTTGTTACTCTGGATGTTGTTACTCGCACTGTTGTTACTCCGGATGCTGTTACTTGCACTGCTGTTACTCCAGAAGCTGTTACTCACACTGTTGTTACTCCGAATGATGTTACTCACACCACTGTTACTCTGGATGCTGTTACTCCATCGGTGCTGTGAATCTATCACTGTTGTTACTCCGTCAGTGTTGTGAATCTGTCACTGCTATTACTTCGTCGGTGCTCTGAATCCATCATTGTTGTTACTCCAGAAAATTTTTATAAGTGTTGGACGATGTTACTCCTTCTAAAATTTTCTAAGTGTCCAGTGTTGTTGCTCCTCTGATGTTGTTACTCCTCTAGTAATGTTACTCGATGGTGATTCTTTTCTAAGTACCTGGTGCTGTTACTCCTCCAATGTTTTTACTTTGCCAAAATAAGTCGCCAGGTACATCCTCGACTGACGCCATGGATTTATTTGGTATTTTACTTATGACATGATCAACTATGACTGATGGCAGACATACTTTACTTGGGGGGAGGTATCGTATTTAAAAGATGAATATTATGGTATGTCTTGTCACGAATGATTCACTCCTAATTCCTCATTATTTTTTAAAAGTGACTAATCCTCCCTCATGTCACCTTCCTAACATCATTCTTTTTCCCCTTTCCCTGTTATTACCTAAGTCATGGTTATTGTTACCTTAGTCACAACTATTTTTGTTGGCCAATTTTAACATTGAATTCAACATATGTACGTCTTTCTGAATTTTTTTTCTCTTCGGTGAATGGGAAATACTTTTAATGGTGTAGGCCCTCTTTGACATAATGATTAGGTAGCCAATTTATCTTTGTTTATTTATAAACATAATCTTATTTTTAAGAAATAATTATGCAAAGATGAATTCATCATGTCAACTTTCAACTTTCCTAATTGGTCAAATCCCTGATATTGTAAAATTTATGGCAATGAAGATAGAATTGTATTTAAATCTTTCCTCCATTATCTAATGAACTATTCCTCAACCCCAATCTCAACAATGAAAAATATATTTATCAACAGTCATTTTAAGGTCATTAGTTTTTGAGAAACAAAACTATCAAAGTTGAGAATATTTACTAGAAAACTTTTTACACCATCCCTAGCCCTTAAGGAGCTGACCTGCCACCCCATCTATTAATTAATCTGTTATTGATTAACAAAAACTATAGTTGAATTTTAAACATAAATGGTTAACTGGAGTATAGGAGGTCTCATCACGAGCCGACCTACCATGATCATAGGTCCTAATAAAGTGACATTACCACTGCTGGTCACCAAGCCATGGAAATGGCCTTCGGTCATAAGGCTGAAGGACAAGACGTCTCATCATGAGCCGACTTTTTCACTTCTGTTAGCTCCCGTGAATGGCATTTTTATTAACTGGTTACCATGCCAGAACAATGATCTTCAGTTGACATCTAAGTAAATTGAAAAGGATTTTTGCAACTATATACTTATTTCTAATAGATGGGACACTGGCATCTCAATAGGTTAAAAAGGCATCCCGGTCGAGGCTATGGACGCCTGCTGGCAGCTCTGGCTATGCCTATGGTATAGAAGTTAACTTGATACTATAATCTACTTGGTTACCTTGTTTTATCAAAGCTAATTTCCAATTAAGCTGACTATTGCATACACAAAGTTTTCCAAAACTCATGGTTCATGGGGTAATATTTAATCAGTTCTTAGATGATGGTGGTTATGGTTTATATCTATTATTGAGTCATAAATATTTACTTTACATGCCAGGGATGAAACTTTTAGGATATTTGATATTTGACATTTTATATCATCTAATCTATAATTCCTTTATTCTACAAGTATCATACATCTAACCAAAGATATTTTCTTTCCCAATCAATCACCATTTATTCATATCTTAACAACACCACTAAGAGGAATGATTCTGATTTTGAATCCCATGTAATTGTACAGACCATGAGAAGCAAAGACTGAGATAACTAATTCTCATAATTTCTATGCTCATGACAGCCAAAGCTTATGGGTATATGGAATGCATATTTTCCCTTATTATCCATTATTATCCTATGCCATTCGCAATATGATTATGTCACTTTTATATGTAATGAGGTAATTGAGGTGATGAATTACTGATTAAGGATACTCATGAGATTTTCTTATAGATGACAGGGAAACTAATCAGTTTGGTGGAAGGAAATCTTGTTACTCTTTCTGATTACTTTTTTTTTCAGCATGCGCAACTTCCACCTTCTGCATCACTTTCAGCATCATCTCAACCTACATCGGCTTCAAGAAATTTCAATCCATACATGCCATTCCACATTTTTTTTATGGAGGTAAAACTTGAGAAAATAGCATAATTTTTTGATTTATTAAAAGTTTAGGAGAATGTCATGAAAAACCATTGAGCATAATTCACTCATACTTTTCAACCATTATTTCCCCTTCTTTACCACTTCCCATTTTTCAGAGACAAAATATTTCAGTTTGGGGGAGTGTTACCTTCATTATCATGAACATGTCATTAATATTATTTATCATCCATCGATCTCATTATTCATTCTCAAAATATCCTTCATTCCATGTTGTTATACACCAAGAAAGAATTTCAGCCATGATTATAGAAAGCACCTCAATTTGTCTTCTAGTGTAGCATGAGGGCATGCTAATTTTCCAGTTTGGGCGAGAAAGGGTTGTTATACGTGATGAATGATTTCTCATTTCTTCCTCATTTTTTTTGTATATCCTCAAAACTATCAACTCGATTCTTCTGATTTTTGGACAACAAAGATGTATCATTAAACCGAGAAATTTTCAAGATAAACCAATTCCAAAAAAATCATGCATTATTACCTAAAACCATTTTGCTGATATATTGAAATCCGTTCATTGCATTGATTTGATTTTCGGATTGGAGAAGCATTAATATAGTATAAATTTGCTTACAAAATTTCAACAAAATTTGGTTTGTAATGTAGTTTACATATTTACTTGTATCATACTTTGTTGCAACTTCATATACATATGGTTGAAAGTATACATGAAAATTATTTTAAGGAAGCATTTGAGGAAGAATCCGTCTCTTCCATCTGTATCATGCGTTGGGGTGAGTATTTTGATTATTGTATTACAACTTGGTTAATACATAGGCATTGGGTTGCATGAGGACATGCAACATGTTCAGTTTGAGGGAGATGTTGGGCCTCTAAACTGTATTATTATTATCACTTCTTAACATTCATTTCATCCATTTATAATGTTATTTTATCACATTATTTATCATAATTTACTATATAATTCCATTTCATAATTATTTACGTCTTTCGGATAAATAATACTTGTTCTCCTTTATTTTAATAAATTAATGATTATTATGCATGATTTTTCCAATGATGGTTTATTAAAAAATTTGTTATAACATCACTCACTATTTTAGCCTCCAAGATCTCTTCCAGATTGCAGATTTGATCTTCAGCTGATAATTAAATATTCCAACTTAGAAATTCGTTGGAATAACAAGAGACAGTTTTGCGTTGAAAGTTTTGGGCAAACGGAGAAGAATCTTGAAATTCCTAAACATGGGTTTGTGCAGAAAGGACCTAATTAGTTTTGTGTTGAGCAGTTTTCCAAAATTCGGTCTTGATTGAGAGAAATGCAGGTTTATTTGAAGGACAAATTTGTAGATTTTCTATTGTGGCCATTTTCCGAAATTGCCCCAATTGTAATTGCCAAATTCAACTTGTGCCAGCTGAATCATGATGGAAAGATCTTTCAAATCTCATCTTGCTTATTGAGATTTTGTAATCAGTCTATTTCCCTTTGTTGTTTCTATATTTAAAAGGGCATAAATCAGAGAGAAGGGGGAGATATAACGCATAGGAGAAGGCATAGAGGGTTAAGCAAGGAGAGACAGATTTGTAATAGAAGCATGTTCGATTAATTGAATGTATAGTGTTTTGATGTTCCATTTGTAAGCTGTGAGTTTTCTACAGTCCTGATCAGAGAGTTGGGCCCACTCTCCGATCAGGTGCTGCGTATTTCTTGTGTGTTGTTATTTCTATTTCCTGTTTTGCATATTTCATAATTGCCATGACAATAGATGTATTTGTTGATACTCTTATTGCTGTGAATCCATGGTAAGCTTTATGATTTATTTTTGTCATTTATTTATTTTCTGTTACAAATATTTTTTCTTTGTCTAAATTATTGAATCCACGATTGATATCAGAATTGTGCTATTGTATTGCACATACTGTGCGCGTTAGGCTTGCAATAACCAAATGCACTCGGATTGATAATTAATGTGGGAAAGGGTTTGAATATTCATTCACACTTGGACACCAACAGGTTCTATGTCAATGACCTTCTTACCCTTGTCGGTTCCCATGTTGAGTTCTGACTCATAATTAGAGCATCCATCTATCTCAGAGTCTTTTAGCTTAGCCACCAGCGCTTGCTTTGCGTGACATTCATTCCTGCTGTGAGTGGGAGTTTTATCGAACTTTTAATAACTCCACCGGATCTCCAAAGGCTGAGAAGGATACTAATAAAGATAAACAAAGACTGATTTTCCTTAGTAGCTAACCCTACTAGGCAAGATAGGGCTCTCTCCGCGGGATCACAACCAAATTGACTGGATAATGAGGATTTTAGGCTAGTTATAATAAGCTCTAGGGTTTGGTTGATTGATTTTGGGTGTTGGATGGTGAATTAGGTCAAAGAAAGACTATGTTAGGGCATAGACGATCAGAATTTTGAAGATCTGATGGGGCAAGGTAGGCACATACTTTATTACATTTAGGTATCAAGATGAGTATGAGTGACTACTAGGGTTTTCAAAAATAGCATATAAATCATGAATTATTTTCTATTAGAAGAAATTTAAACACAAATATGATAATTACTCCAAAACAAAGCATCAAATAATGAATTCTTCTCATATAACTTATGAATAAAATAAATTGAGAGATGGACATGAAAATTGAAAGCATAATACAATAAAACATATGAAAGAATAGGAGGAAACACTACTAAAACACATACCACAGGAATCCCACCAAAATAGTTGCAACTCTCTCTTATTAGTTCCTGCCAAAAATGACTGATTACACTAGTTTTAAAAGATCAATTGCACATCATCCAACCCTTGCAAGGACAAAGGAAATGAAATATATAAACCAAAATAACTTCTCCCCACTCTCAGGGGTCGAATCTATGAGTTGTGGAGCTATTCCCCAAAGTCCTGAACTAGAATCCTAATGACTAGAGATGTCAACAAACTCATCCCTATCTTTAATGAAACTAATTCACTTGACCAAAAATTACATATTTACTTCATGTATATACCACTAGTAACTATAAAAGAAATAATTACATTTAAATTAGTAAAAATCCTTTGAATCCATCAATCAACTCATAAAAAGTCAAAGTTCTGAAGATGACAGAAAATCTGGAAAAAGTGCAGTGTGCCCTTAACAAAGTGCATTGTGACCTTCAAGATGACTTTTGAATGACTTGTTGAAGTGAACATTGAGATCAAGATAGATCATTGGAAATATGTTCCTGTCTAGTTGTAAAAAATGTAGTTAAGAACTGAAAAGGTTGGAGTTAAGCCCTTGAAAAACAAGTTTTCCCAAAAGCGGTCAAAACACGCAGCACCAGAAGGAAAAGCACAACATGCCCTTGAGAAAAGCACGGTGTGCGATTGCAAACCACTTTTGAATCCCTTCATGAACTCCAAATTGAGCTCATGATAGCTCATTGGAAATTTCCTTACGTCAAATACACAATGGACACATCACACACTGAAAATGATCAAGTATAGCCCCTCAAAAATCAATTCTCCGAAGACTAGTCAAAAGCACAGTGTGTCCCTGAGAAAAGTGCAGCGTGAAGTTGTAGGTCACTTTTGGAGGCCTTCTCGAACTCCATATTTGGCTCATGATAGTTCCTTGGAAAGATATTTCTATCTAGTTATCATTTGACCCATCAATAAAGTCATTTGGAGAAAAATGCATTTTCCCAAGAGTACTCCAGAAGTACAACAACTCTCTTGTAACAACTATATTTTGGATATTTCTCCCAAATCATAACACCTGTGTATAAACTCAAGGAGGTTTTCGTTCCTTGTTCTATTATTGAGAAAAAAAAAATCATTTTTGTCAAATTCATCTCCATTTGGTTAGAAACACATTTTGAGGCAAAATTGTTCATGTGTGCCAAAAATTTTAAAACTACACCAACTTGCAACAAAATACAAAAATTTCTCCAACTCTTCTCAAAATTGGTCCTTGATTAGGTATGTTATGCAACCATGGATGCATCAGAAATTAAATACAACTTACACTTCTCCTTTTGGCTGATTAGGGTTTCTTTGAGTTTTGCCCTCAATAGTTTGACTTTGACCTTGGAGATCAAATTGCAGGTGTAGTGATGAGTGGCCATGTGCCTTTGCAGCTTGTTATCTCTGTCAGCCCTCTCAAGGAGCTATTGACACCTAAAATCCCTTGTTATACAGCTTCTTCTCTTCCTCCATAGGTGCTTTGCGAGGGAAAACCCTAGTGGTGCAAAATAGGGGATGGTGGGAAATGAGTAGGATGGAGGGTTTAGGAGAGGGAAAAGGGAATGGGAAAAATTTGGGAGGTATGGGAAGTGGAAAGGGAGGTATGGAAGGTAGGAGTAGACCTAGGGAATTTAATTACAGGTCTAGGTCTAGAAGGATGCCACAAACGTAGCGTAGGGTAGTGATAATGATAATATAGGGACTAGGGTTTTATTGAATATGATTTAGTAATGGGGAATGAAGGGATGTGAGGGTTGTGGGGGATGATTAAGAGTGTGAGGAAGGTAAAAGGGTCTAGGGAAAAATAAGTCTAGCTTGAAAACTTGAAAAATATGGTTTATCCACTAAAACATAGTATGGAGGTCAATGGGGGGTTTTCACACCAAAATCATGAAAATGAGCTGCACGAAGGGGTTTTTAGGATGTAACTTACTTGAAAATATATGCTTGACCACTCACAACCTTCAGAAAAGCCCCAAAACTTGTTTTATGCCTCCAAGTGAGAAAGGGTAGTTTCACTGAGAAAACCACAGTGAGATGAGGAAAAGCGCAATGAGCTCTGCAAAAAGTGCAACATCTTTTGAAAAAGTACATCATGCTCACTTGAAAAATGTAGCGTCTTGAGGAAAAGTGCAACGATGGACTAAAATCTCAATTTTTTGAAGCAAGAATTGGTTTTTTTACTTGGGAAAGTTGAGAGCTCGATGATAAAGAGTGAGAATTAATTTATTTTGGTCTTTTAGAGCCTTTTAAACTTGGAGAAAAATCATTAAATGAACATGGACCCACATTTCCCTTTTTCAAAATCAACCTTACCTTGATTTTTACCTTTAACCTTTGAACTTGATCTTTGAACTTTGAAATTCTGGTGGCTTTGGAACATTGTATTTCTTCTTGGAACCTTGAACATTTTTTGTTGTAACTCTGAAGTAATTATTACAAATTAGGAACATAAAATTACATTTTTGTTTGAAATAAAATTTATCGATGAAATTACTTTATTGTCACTCCTTCAGTTGTTGGACTTTATGAATGGAATGATGATTTGATGACCTTGGAACCCTAAAGACATAAGGGAGACTCTAGAATGAATGAAACCATGATGAAAATTAATGACATGATGATGACAACTTATGAATGATGGTACACTCGGTTGAGAGGTGACATGAGCCAGAAACTAGTAAAATTTTGGGAGTAAAATCAGACCTAGATCTACATCCAATGACAAAATTTTTAAATGATGACCTAATGAAATGGAAAAAAATTGACTTAAAGACCCTATTATAACATGATAACCATCCATTTGAGCACTGGTGAAAGGATGAAAAAACTGACACTAACATCACTCACACCACTTGTTGGTGTATTTATTTGTCATCTCGTCACCCTTGGCTTGCGGCTTCAAGGAGTTTCCCTGGGGGGTCTCGACTGGGCTATGTCCTTTGCTCTTCTTTGAGTTCACAGATCCAAAGTCTCACTTCTTTTGTTTCAATTTCTTTTCGATCTTGGAAGCATATCAATATGTTGCACCAAGCGAGGAGATCTCGAGGAACTCCATTTCCTCCTGAATGTATCTATGCAAACAACTATGGTACTTAAGCACCAAGTGTTTCTCTGAATCGTTGATACCCAGTTTTTTGTGTAGGGTATGGAACATATTCATCATCTCATGCACATCTTTATCCCTTTGTTTCCACAATTTAGTCCATTTTATGTACTTGTCCTCATAGCTCCCCACGTGGTAATACTATTCCTTGATGGTGTCTCAGAAAGAATTCCAGGTGAGCTCGGCTAAAAACAATTAGGGTTCTCTCTCGTCCCTCTGTTTGCAGTAAGTTTCCCATCAAACCTTGACATGGGGGGGGGGCAGCTTTGAGGAGCACACAAGTAATATTCTCCCTATTGGAAAAATCATGAACTGGAAATATCCTTCCAACATATTTAACCATCTATCTACGATTTTTTCATCTATCTGGCCTTCAAATATGGGAATGTCAAAGTTGACTTATACCTTGAAGGGAGTGTCACCTCCACAGTGACTATCGGACAAATATGCCTTGCACATGAGAATCCAACAAAGGATCTGGGAAATTTGTCCATCATCGCATTCCTTTGTTGCTCGAGGTATTCTTCAAGCAATATTTTGAAAGGATCTCTTGTTGCCTCATATTTATTTTCTTGTGCCATGGGAGGTCATCGAGGTTTGTGAGGTTGGTCTTTCAACGATTCAACCAGTTGGATTCCTAACTCCTTATACCCTCACCTCATTGGGGACATGCAAAGAAAACCATATAAAGAGAAGACTGCTTTGATACCATTGATACAAACATAGATACAAATGCAACAACATATATATATATATATATATATATATATATATATATATATAACCATAAATATAGAGATGCAACAGAAATTTCACTTCATGTAATTAATATCAAAGAACTGAAATATGCTTACAAACAAAATGGAAATAAACTACCTCCGGTGATGGTCGCTTATCTATGAGAAGAGATGTGGCAGATACATGCCTCTGAATTGTGTTACAATGAGCCTCAAGGGCCTATTTATTATTGAGAAACAATGGAAAACCCTAAACATCCAAAAACCTAACCATAGGAGATGAATCGCTAAATTTTTGGGCCCTGTTGGGGTAAATTGGTACATCAACTGCTTGGGGTTGTAACTTTGGCATACGATCAATTTTTGATGTGAAAAATACCTCATTATAAATATCTATCCGAGGAGTACAAATTTCAACTGCCCATTTTCCCAAAAAACATCATTTATGGACTAAAAACAGCTTTGGAAGTTCAAGACTTGAAAAACAACTAAATATAGTAATATGTGTTACAATTGAGGAAACTAAATAACTAAAATAAACAATGGTGGGGGTCCATGTGGAATAGATGGGTGGCCACCAATATCCACCTAGATCACCTATGCTTGAACATATAGGCTTAACATGATACATCGTGAAACATCCATGCTATGAAAGCGTGTGTAGTTGCTAGAACATGCCACTTGTACCATGTTTCAAATCTCGAGGAGGAGGTGAGGCATGCCATCATTCCCCTCATAATTACATTTGTCCACTGCTAGTAACAAATAAATTTTTTACTTACAATATAAAATTTCAATTTATTATTATTATTTTTTAATGCTTCTTAATATTTACTAATTTTTTCAAAATAAAACTCCATATTCAATATTAATTTTTTTTAATTATGGATTTCATTTTCAAGAAAAGACATTCATTTTAGTAGATCATAAAATAAAAAATTAAGAGTCTAGTTCAATTATTATTAACAATAATCAAGTACATTGAAGGTATCAAAATAGAAAGAGGAAAAGAACCATGGAAATGAGCAAGCAAACCAGGCCGACAAACTTACCAAGGTAAACAACCTCTCCGTTAAGACATATGTTAGGAGACGATAATTTCAAGTTCTATAATCCACAATTTTTTTGGGGAAAATTTTAGATTTAAATATATTGAGTACATGTGTGACATGTATATTTTGTATTTACGAAATAATATCACTTTATACAGAAAGAAAAAATAGTGTGCTTCGATTACATGCCAATGCAAGTTTCCACTTCCCACGTCGTAATAAAATCTCCTTCAGAGAAAATGTCTTTCCGTACAAAATATTTGTTCATATAATCCTGAACTTGTAATGTACTCCATAAATTTTCATACAATGTAAATTATTGATGGTTTCCAAAGTCATCCTCGAAGTGCCAGTTTCCACCAAGGGATTTAAGATTTGGGTTCTTCCACAAACCATTGGATGTTTCCTTTCAAGATAGACATGATTCCTCCTTCAATATTAGACTATCTGTCGGTGGAATTCCAAGCTCGTCATCTAAGGCCTCTAGGAGATTACACATATTATTGTCTGGGATTTATTCTTCATGGTTTCTAGAAATATCAGAGGCCATTGAATTCTTTGTCAATTTAATGGAAAGATAATAAGTTCAAAATGTCATGTCAATATCTTCCTCGAGGGTTCTCATCACTCCATTTACAAGCTTCTCATTGAGAGTTCATTCTTCTTCATCGTCTCATAAGGTTTGGACTAATTGCAGTAGTTGAAGAAACTGCTATGTTTCTTCATCGTGAAAAGGTTTCGGGTCCTAAACATCAATGTAATATGGCAGAGACTTAGCCTCATAGAATCGTTTTCTGAGTGTTTGATACATGATTGAGAAGTGGACCATCGATTCAAACAAGGAACACAATGATGATGGAGATAAGACCATGAAAATAGTCAACTGAAGTGGAAAACTACTCTTTCTGTTGTTATTGCAAAAAATGGTTTGAGAGTGAATATGATCGTTCTAAATGGCCAGATTATCTATTTATAGCTATGATACACAACATGATAGGTGCACCCTATAAAATCAGGGAAGAAGATTGCAGAAATTATAAATAAAAATAGTAAGAATTAGAAGAGAATCCATAGGACCGGTACTGCAGGCGAGCATGGCTTCGGTCTGCCGTATTCTTCACATTAAATATTGCAAAATGGTCTACTTCAAGACAAAGATGTTGATTTTTCAATCAATTGGATAAAAAAAATTCCACGTAAAAATTTTCACATGAGGAGGGAGGTGAGTGATTTATCCCAAGCTTTATTGAACAAAAAAAATAACATTAGACTAGAACCGAGATTATATTAGTGTTTAGCAACGTGCATGTACCCTAGATTCTTATCGTTACCAATTTTTATATCTAAACTAACTAATAGTTATGTCGAGTTTGTAGTATATGACTTAAAGCAGTATTTTATTTATTTATTTATTTAACGATTAAAGTAAGTATAATCCATTTCCTTCATCCACTCTTGACATAAATATAAATATATTTATTAATGATTGGTCATGATATAAAATGATAAAATTGAAAGTTGGTGCTCGCACGAATTTAGTCAATTTGATTTGAATGCTAGACAAGATAGCTCGATGGAATTTTTAAGTGAGTTGAGTTTGATATCAAACACATCACAGGTAAAGAGAATAAAGTTGCAGTGCTCTAAGTAGAAGTGAAAATTAGTTAATTTAACTTGTTGTTAGTAGTGCTGAGACACATTTTGCAAAAAATATAAATATTTCAACAACAAAGATGAAGATTATTTGTAGTTATAGAAGAAATTACAGCATATTAAATTAATTGGTTATGTAGAAAATCAAGAAAAAAAGTTAATTTTAGGAACAAAAATTATGTTCCCAATGAAGTTGCATTCAAACAACTTATTTTGAATGAACTTCATTAGACGAATTTTGTAGGACACGCCAAACATCAAAAAATGATTATAGCATTCACAAGGGAATTTTATTAGCTAGACATGAAGGAATAAATGGTTTTTTTAATTTTCTAAATGTTTAGAGTGCTAGCAAGTGAAGGTAGAGAACCAACACCAACCAAGACTACTAAACCCTTCACCCATTCCATAGAAGAAATGTGATGTCACTTCTCTATATTTCATCATTGGTCTTCCAAGAACCAGAAAAAAACACGACTCTATTATGGTCATTGTCGAAAAATTAAGTAAATCAACTCATTTTATACGTGTTCACTCTACATTTGGGATAGCCCAAATTGCAAACATATTCATGAAGGAAATCATTTGATTACATGGAACACTATAAGTGGTGATGTTATAAGGAGATGCTAAATTCACTTCTAAATTCTAGAAGACAATATTTGGAGGAATGGGTACATAACTCAATTTTATTACTTCCTACCATCCCCAAACAGATGGTAAAATAGAAAGAACAAACTATATTTTAGAATACATGTTAAGGATGTATATTATGGATAGACCCAATAAGTGGGAGGATTTATTACACTTAGAAGAATTTGTATAACAACCCCGGGTTAAAGGTTCATGTAATGAAATTTACTAAAGGAACAATAAAACCACGGTCAAGGGACAATTATTTCAAGTTGAACATTGGGAAAAATATCCTAGTGGGAATCACTGGTTGTGTTTATGGCTAAGGGGGAATTGGAAAAGGAAATGGAAAAGGATTTGAAAAGGAATAGTGGAAATAATTGGTATTTTATTTATGAAAATAATAGAAATTAGGAGAAAATGAAGGTGAAAGGTCACAATTTGCATGTGAGGAGGAAACTGAAGGAAAATAATGGAAAATGAAGAAAATAGAGTCCTTATTAATAAAAATACCTCAGACCATCAGATGGTATCCTTTTCGTCGGTTAAGTTTTGGAATCGTTTTCAAATAGGAGAGAAGAAACAAGATGAGAAGGAAACAAAGCAAGCAAAGGAATGACAAGGAAAGCAAATGAAAGGAAGGATCAAGCAAAGAAAATTTGGATCAAGAAGCTTCAACAAGAATACTTGTAGGTAATAGGTTGCGTCTATTATTTCCTAGCTTGTTTTGATATGCATGGTATGTGGATGTTCATATTTGGGTATTTTGTTGTCATTATCATAGATTTCTCCAGGTTTCAATAGTGGATTATAGTTTTTCCTTTCCATTTCTTGATAACCATGCTGTGATGGGATTCTTTCTTGGTTTGAGCTTTGGATTTGGCTGAAGTGCTCTCAAGAAAATACCACGTGTTGGGGGTGGAGATTGTTTTCTCCAGGAAGCCCTCAACAAGTGGCTGGAGATAGGAAAATTCCTCAACGGATGGTGAAGGAATTCTGAAGCATCGAAGCTCGGTTTGGTTTTGTGATATTGTCATTGGTTTAGGTGATATCATGGTATGGTGACACTGGAGGTGGTTTAACCTCTGGATTCCCTTGGTTATTTTGGATCAGTTTATCCCATGAGTTCCCACATCATTCTTGGAATATGGCATAAGGGTGACTGGATGAAAGAAAGATTTGGTTAAGCCCAATATATGGTCCAGTCGTATGTGGAATTCCCAGACCTGGTTGGTTTTTTCTTATGATTAATAACAGCTTATTTTCTCTTTTTTTTTATGAGTAAATGTACGTGTTATTATGTGGATTTAATGGTTGTTCTCTCATTGTTATTTATATGGTTATATGTTGGTTATAAGCATGATTATATGACATATCTTACTCATTGATCTCTTCATGTTTTACTTGTAATTGAATGAATAATGAATGCAAGAATTTATTGGTTTCATGACGACTATTGATTCATAATGTTAGGCCTAAGATAATTTTCTAGATCCTTATGTTAAAATATCCTTTCATGACTTGTAGGTTTCATATTTACCAATTGTTTTACGAAGTGTAAGTCTTAGTTTGGAGAGGTCAAGTCAAGTTTTAGTTAAATTTTTGGTTTATAAGCTTTGTTTCTATTCCATTCATCATTTCTAGAACATTCACTAAGTTCTGGGTAGAGACCTAAGTCCTAACCCTGAAAAAGTGGATAAAAATTCGAGGTCATTGGCATAGAAATAATTGGAAAATTCCACATCCGCTGGTACGCAAGCCTGTGGGAGTGACTAGAGGGATACAGTAGCTTGAATTCCTTGGAAAGGGAGTAGTTGAGACTCTCCTTCATTGGAAAATATAGTTATCTTAGGGTTTGGACACCTTGAGGGGTTGGGTTTCTCCTGGAGGTCTTGTAGCACCTGAGGGTAGTCAGTAATTTCTTAAGTTGTTGGATCCATTTCCTTAAGGTAATATAGGAGGTTGAGTCTTATCATAGTGACTCTTAGCTCATTTTTACCCCTGGTAAATTGGTGAAAGTGGGTAAATGTGGGAGGAGGTGTTACAGGGTGGTATCAGAGCCAAGTTGCGCTATCTTTGGGTAAGGTATGACGTGTCAAGGTTATGGTTTTCATGGATGGAATCATGGTATATAGGTTGTATGGTCATGCACGATTTTTCTATGTTGTTGTATTATTATATGCATATTCTTATGATTATACATGTACATGCTAATCTTTATTGATCTTGTAAATCAGACCAGCCTCCCCTGAACATCAATGAGGTGTGGATTTGATTTTGGTATCTATTTGGTGTATCTTAGATGATATACTTGCAGGAAGAAGATAATCAAATATGACTAGAAATATGGTACATTAGAGTTCCCATGACTCTCCTTACAAATCAGTTGGGAAGGAAGAAGAACAATATTATGTTGGTATAGCAGATACATTGAGGATTTTGAGGGGAGAGATAAGAAGTTAAAAAGTAGAAAATGATAGATTGATTGAGGCTCAGGAAATACTTGCAAGGGCTCATGATAAGCAGGTAGAGGTTAATGCATTAATTCTTTAAAGCTTGTAAAATTTGCAGAAACAAGGATAGATGAGGATCAATCAAGAGCGGGAATAGAAAAATAATGGAGCCTATGGTAGTAGATCTCAGTCCAAATAAAAATGGAATAGAGGGGACAAAGTTGGAGGTGGCAGATCCTTGGATAGACCTGATAGGAGGACTAGTATGTATCGACATCATTCTAGTTCCTCTTCCAGGAGACATCACAATAATCATTGTCATCATCCTTATAGGAGGAGGGAGTATCTTCTTGAGGAGTTCAAGAAAGTGAAGCCTCCTACATTTTTTGGAGAGATGAATAAGTTAGAATATGTAGAGGCGTGGTTGCTTGGGATGAAGAATTTTTTTTGATTACACATATGTTTAGAGAACATGAAAGCCAAGATAGCCACCTTTAGTACTAAAGGGAAAGAAAATATCTGATGGGAAGATTTAAATAATTCAAGGTCATTATGGAGGAATGCTAGATTTGGGATGGTTTCAAGAGACTCTTAAATAAGAAGTACTTATCATAGAGGTACTATGATGATAGAGCTAAGGATTTCTATGAGCTATAGATGGTTTCTATGACAAATGATGAGTATACTAGTAGATACTTGGAGTTGTTTAGGTATGTGCATTATCCCAAGGATGAGAAGGCTAAGATTCAGAGATTTATCAGTGGATTTCTAGCAACATATAGAGATCAGATTGAGTTTGATGAGCCTAGTTTGTTGGAAGAATCCATCTAGAAGGTGAAGCATTTTTATGAGAAGTCAAAGTTAAAAGCCGAGCATAAGCGTGATTGAAGGGAAATGGCTACGAAAGTGAGGAATACCTCATGATGCAGGTGAGAAAGAAAATTTGGTTCCTTACAAGAGGTTCAATACAGTTGATAAGGGACATGGGTCACAGCGTGGACAGTAGCAGACTAGAGGTGACAGTAGAGGACCTTTGTTGTGTTATATATGTGGAAAATATCATTGCATGAAGGATTTTCCATTGTATCAGGGAGGTAGGCCTCCTATCTATAGTGCTCAGGAGGTGTAGACAGTTGGGGATGTTTGTCATAGCATTCCTCATATTTATGAAGTTGTGGAAAAAAGGTACGAATATCATTAAGCATAAATCATTGAGATGGAAGGTAATCTTTGTGTTCAAGTTGTTTCTATTTTAATTGATCTTAGATATAATTATAGTTATTAATCCCGACCTGGTGAATAAGTGTTTCCTCATAAAAGAAGTTCATGTAGAGTCTTGGTCGGTGCAGTTGGATATCGGTACTAATAATATAGTTAATCATTGGGTAAGAGCTTCTGTATTTGAATTGAATGGTATGCCTATAGTAACACATTTGAATGTACTGCCATTTGGATTGTATAACATGCTTTTGGGTATGGATTGGTTGTACCTTCACAAGACTAAAGTAGATTTGTATAAGTGCTTGGATGATAATGGGGAAAGAGAATCTTGTAGGGAAATAATAATCCTACATCAGTGAGGATGGTCACCACTATGCAGGCTAAGCACAGTTGTAGGAATAGGTGTGTAATGTTGTCAGTTCATATTTCTAGTGATAAGGGTAAGGATGTTGAGGATGCAAAAATATTCAAGAGGTATCCAGTATTGCAACAATTTCAAGATATATATTCCACAGAGATTTTAGAGTTTCCTCCACATAGAGAAGTGGAATTTTCTATTGAGTTGGTACTATGGGCAGCACCAACATTAAAGGCACCTTACAGGATGAGCACTCTAGAGTTAGTAGAGTTGAAATTGCAGTTGAAGAAAATTATTGATAAGGGATACGTTAGGCCAAGTGTATCACCTTTGGGCGCACCAGTATTGTTCATGAAGAAGAAGGATGGTACTCTCAGGTTGTGCATTCATTAAAGGCAACTGAACAGGGTGACGATCAATAATAGGTACCCATTGCCAAGAATTGATGACTTCTTTGATCTGTTGAAGGGAGAAATGATGTTTTGAAGATTGACTTGAGATGAGGATAGCATCAGGTACAAATCAAGGAAGAGGACATATGCAAGACTAATTTCAGGACCAAGTATGGGCATTATGAGTTTTTTGTAGTTCCTCTCGGTTTGACTAATGCCCCAGCTACTTTTATGTGATTGATGAATAGTTTGTTGCATCCTTATTTGGACAAGTTTTTTATTTTATTCATTGATTGCATGCTCATATATTCTAAGTATGAGGAAGATAATGTTGAGAATTTAGTAGTATTGTTGAGATTACTAAGAGAGCATTAGTTGTATGCCAAGCTTAACAAGTGAGGTTTCTTTCAGACAAAGGTACATTTCTTGGGACATGTTTTTCCCGTGGAAGGCATAACACGAGATCCATAAAAGATAAAAGCTACCATGGAATGGGAAGCTCCTAGAAATGTGGATGAAGTCAAATAATTCATGGGACTAGCAGGTTACTACTGGAGGTTCATCAGAAGCTTGTCATGCATTACCTATCCCATTACATCATTGCAGAGAAAAGGTAACAAGTATGAATGGACAGAGGAATGTGCAACCACTTTTGAGCAGTCGAAGTAGTTGTTGACAAATGCTCCAGTGTTAAATATTGAATATCTCGATAAAGAGTTTATGGTCTGTATATATTATTGCAAGAGAGGGCTTAGTGGAGTCCTTATGCATGAGGAACAGGCAATGTGATATATGTCCAGAAAATTGGATGAGAATTAGAATAACTGTGTGACTCATGATCTTGATTTGGAAGCTATTATTCATGCATTGAAGATGTGGAGACATTATTTTCTTGGCAGGGGGTTTGTATTGATGAGCGATCACAATGGTCTGAGATTTTTGTTTGAACAACCAAATATGAATGCCAGAAAAACTAGATGGTTTGCTACCTTTAATGAGTTTGAATTTAATATCAGATACATAAATGGTAAGGAGAAAAGTGTTGCAAACACTCTCAACAAGAAAGTGCAGTTGAACCATGTTGCACTACTGAGCTCATATGGGACATATGTACAAGATTGTACCTTCCAAGCAGAACTGTAGGATCACAGGTACATGGAGCTTATGCATAGGTCACAACTGGGTACAGGAGATGAGGATGTCGATTATCATCTTACATTAGATGGCATGGTGATATTTAGGAACATGATGTATGTGTCAGATGACATTGATTCCAAGAATATTATCTTGAGCGAGTTTCATGCAAACCCATATTCAGGTCACCTAGGATATCATAAGATTTTGACAACAGTATATAAGTTCTACTATTGGCCTAATCTGAAGAAGGACATGGAAATGTTTGTGGTGAGATGCTTGGAATGTCAGAATGTGAAAACATAGTGGTAGGATCCATCTGGGTTGCTTCAGCTTATTCCTATTCCAAAGTGGAAATGGGAGGTCATTTCCATGGACTTCATTACAACTCTTACAAA
Source organism: Pinus albicaulis (assembly GCA_034641835.2). Taxonomy (NCBI): domain Eukaryota; kingdom Viridiplantae; phylum Streptophyta; class Pinopsida; order Pinales; family Pinaceae; genus Pinus; species Pinus albicaulis. Next base: position 1,222,379,615 of record CM076579.1, read on the forward strand.
GAAATCAATGGAGCATGATTCTATCGCGGTTTTGGTCGATAGACTGAGCAAGGTCACTCACTTTCTTCCAGTAAATACTAATTTTTAAGCTAGTGAAGTAGCACAAGTATTCATTAGGGAGATCGTGGGATTTCATGGTGTTTCGAAGAAGATTTTGTCAGACAGGGATTCTAATTTCACTTTCAAATTTTTGAAAGATGTTTTTGCAAGTTTGGGGACAGACTTGGCCTTCATTACAACTTAACATCCACAGAAAAATGGATAGACAAACAGGGTCAACGGGATACTAGAGGATATGCTGAGGATGTATGTTATTCATTAGTAGAGGAGATGGGAGGAGTACCTTCCATTATTCGAGTTTTCTAACAAAAATGGTTATCAGGAGTGACTGAGGATGAGTCTGTTTGAGGCAGTCTATGGGAGGATTTGTAACACTCCCATTAGCTGGAGTGATCCATTCAACAAGTTACTTATTGGACCAAACATGTTGGAATACATGGAAGAGGAAATGCAGGTTATCAAGAAGAATATAAAGGAAACACATGATAGGAAGAAGAGTTATGCAGACCATCATAGGGAATTTAAGGAATTTCATGTTGGAGAGCATGTGTATTTGTGCATCAAGCACAAGAATATATCATTGAGGATTGGATCATGTTCCAGTTTGGAACCATGATACTGTGGACCTTTTGAGATCCTTAAGAATATTGTAATAGTGGCCTACAAACTTTCACAGCCTCTAGCAATGAAAGTACATGATTTTTTCCATGTTACATTGCTTAAAATATATGCAAAGGATGTTGATCACATTATTGATTGGTATGTATTGCAGGTGGAACTAGAAGGAGAATTCCAGCTGGAACCTCAGTGCATATTGCAACGAAAACAACCCATTCTACGGAACTGAGAAATCGAGCGAGTTAAAGTGCAATGGAAGAAATTTGGGCTCCGTGAATCTACATGAGAGAAGGCTTATCAGATATGGAGTATATATCCTTCATTTATTTTCGGTGGAGGAAAATTCATTTTGGTTTTTTTACATATTTATGCATGGTTTATATTGTAAATATCTCAAGGAAATGTGTTATTAAGTTCCAATAAGCAATATGGTTGTCGTGATGGTTTTTCCTTTGAGTAGGATGTTATTGTATATACTGCAATGAGTTGGGTTATAAAGCTCCAGAGACAATATGTTTTTGGTTTTCAGTAGTCTTTCTGGATGTAGGTGTCATAGAACACTAACGACGGTGTTCTCCTAAGCAGGAGAGGTTTGTAACAACACCAGGATAAAATTTAATGTAATAAAAGTTAATAAAGGAAAACTAAGACCACGGTCAAGGGAAACTTATTCCAATATGAATGTTGGTAAAAATATCGTAGTGGGAACGATTTGCTGTGTTTATGGCTAAGGGGAAACTGGAAAAGAATTTGGAAAGGAAAAGTGGCATTAAATGGCATTTTATTTATTGAAATAATATAAATTAGGATAAAAGGAAGGTGAAAGGTCATAAGTATCATGTGGGGAGGAAATGAAGGAAAATAGTGGAAAATTAAGAAAACAGATGGATGATTAATAAAAATACCATAGACCATCAGTTAGTAGCCTTTTTGTTAGTTTAGTTTTGGAATTGGTTTCAGAGAGGAGAACAACACCAACAGGACAAGAAAATAAAGCAAGCGAAGGAAGGACAAGAAAAGAAAAGGAAAGTAAGGATCGAACGAGGAAAATTTGGATAAAGCAGCCTTAGTAGGAATACTTGTAGGTAACAGGTTGCATGTATGCTTTCCTAGCGTGAGTTTACATGTATGGTATGTGCATGTTTGTATTTGGATATTTTTTGTCATTGGAATGGAATTTTTTGGGTTTTGACAATGGATTTTAGCCTTTCCTTTCCATTTTTGGATAGCCATGGTGTGATAGGATTCTTTCTCGGTTTGAGTTTTGGATTGCTAGAAGATTTTGGATCCCGATGAGGTGGTATCAGGAAAATCCCAAGGGTTTGGGGTGGAGGTGGTTTTCTCTAGGAATCCCTCAACAGGTGGGTGGAGACAACAAAATTCCTCAAGGGATGGTGAAGGAATTATGAGGCATCCAATATCAGTTTGGTTTTGTGATATCGACACCAGTTTAAGTGAGATCACGGTATGGTGAGGGTGGAGGTCATTTAACCTTTGGATTCCCTTGGTTACTTTTGGATTTTTTTATCCCATTAGATCTCACATTCATGCTTGGAATATGGAACGAGCATGATTTACTAAAAGAAATATTTGTTTCAGCCAAATCTATGGTTGGGTGGTATGTTGAAGTCCTGAACTTGGTTGAATTTTTCCTCTATTTAATAAGAGCTAAGTTACTCTTTCTTTTGATGGGTAAATGTACCTTTTATAATGTAGCTTTAATGAATGTGTATTTATTTGGTTATATGTTTGTTATAAGAATGGTTATATGACATATCTTAGTCATGGATCTCTTCATGTTTTACTTGTAACTGAATGAATAATGAATGCAATACGTTATTGGTGTCATGATATCTATTCTAAGAAGGCCTTTATTCTTCATGTTATACATCAGATGAGTTTCCAGATCCTTATGTTCATATACACATTCATGGCTTGTACGTTTCATGTTTACCATGGGTTTGACAGAATGTCAGTACCGATTGGGAGAGTTCAGGTCAAGTCCTGGTTCAAATTTTGGTTTATAAGCTTTTATTCTATGTCATTCATCATTTATGGAAGTTTCACTAAGCTCTGGGTAGAGACCTAAGTCGTAGCCCTGAAAACGTGGCTCATAATTTAGGGTCACTAACATAGAACTGACTAAAAATTCAACAATCGTTGATAGGAAGGCTTGTAGAGGCTCTAGTTCAATAAAAAGGAGAGTTATCTCAAGGGTTGGGTTCCTCCTGGATGTCCTATAGCACCTGAGGTAAGTCAGTAAGGTCTTAAGTTTCCAAATCCGTTTCCTTAAGTTCATATAGGAGGCTGATTCTTATCATAGTGACTCTCATCTCATGTTACCCTAAGTAAATCGATGGAAGCAAGTAATGTGGGAGGAGGCATTACAATTTTCATAAAATACCAACTTTCTTACGTTTATAAAAATGAGCCCATTTGAAGCTATGTATGGAATCAACTGTCATACTCCCTTAAGTTTGAGTTAGATGGAAGATAATTTCGAATTAGGCCTTGATAGCCTTCAGTAAATGGAATGGGCAGTAAATAAAATATGGCAGAATTTGAAAACTGCACAAGAGAGACCAAAATGCTACACAGACCAAAAGAGAATGCACAAGGAATTTAAAGTGGGAGACCACATGTATATCAAGGTAAAACCAAAGAAGAGCTCTTTGATACTATGATAAAATAGCACCAAGATTTTGTGGTCCCCTTGAGATACTACTAGAGTTGGGTCGGTGGCCTATAAGCTAGCATTGCCTAGTCATATAAAAGTGCATAATGTTTTTCATGTCTCCTTATTGAAAAAGCATGTTCATGATCATTCTCACTTGATGGTTTTCAATGTGGTACAGTTGGACCTGGAAGGATATTTCCATGTAGAACCACTACAAATATTATATCAGAGAGAAACCATGCTCTGACATCAAGCCATCGCCCAAGTTAAAGTTTAATGGAAGCACTTTACCTAATAAGAGGCTACCTAGGAGATGGAGGAAAAAATTTGGAAGGAACTTCCAACATTGTTCCAAGAGGAAAGGAACTGAAAGGGAACAAAGAGGACAATGTTTATTTTTAACAAGGGGATATGTAAGACCCATATGTTTCTCTTTTAAATCATGGGTTATTTTTATGCTTTTAATTTAGCGTTGGACTTAATTTATATCGAAGTGAGAATGGGTGACTATGTGATGATGTAATTATGTTTTATTTATTTAATAAAAAATGAATTGTTTGTAAATAATAAGGAAAGGGTACTAGAGTATTAGAGACTTCTTTCCAACTTATGAAAAATTGTTAGTGGTTAAAGTCCACATGGTGGACCTTTCCAAAAAGTCTCCTAAAAATTCCTAGGAGAAAGTTGTTAAAAATATTAACATAATAGGAGAGAAATATTATGTTAATCACTTAGATGAATATAAATTGTAAGTTGGGTGAAAAACATAACAAAGAAAAGTAGGGGAGGAATGAATGCTTTAAATAACAATAAAATGATATTTTTTCGAAAAACTAAAAACAAAAGGCGTAAGAAAAAGGGAGGCAAACCTTAAAGAAAGACTCAATTATAATTTTTTTGCGAATAATATATAAGAGAAACCACTTAGGAACCAAAAAGGTTTTTGATTCATGAAGGAGAGAAGATATTAGCTTCAGAGGGAGCTGTTGGAGATATTTCATGGTTGTGTGGAATGTCCCCCATTCCCGAATATTCCCCAAGTAGTAACTATGATTAGATGAAATTTTATTATACTTTATATGTTGATTTTTTAATTTATTAAACATTTTATAGTTAGAATGTGGATTAAGAGTTGAAATATAGAGTTATTGGTATAGGTTTATGGTTTTGCATGCATATATATATATATATATATATATATATATATATATATATATATATATATAATTTTTTTTTGCAATAAAACTAAGAATTATCTCATTTTGGTTATGGTTAGATATATAGTAAAACATGTGATTTTTATTTATTTCTAAACAAGAAGATGAATATCGGGTATCGAATAAAGATTTAATTGTTTGAGAAATATAGTATGTATGCATATATTGGACCTGTGGAATTATATTGTGAAGTTTTGTACATAATTGGCGATAAAATACACAATACGTGCATAACATGATTATCCTATTAGATAAATATGAGGAGGAAAATAAAATCATTATTGTCAGAAGCATTTTTTATAAATATATAAGAAGAGAAGCTTATGACAAAGTAGAAAAAGATGTATGGATTATAGAAGAATACTTTTCTCCTTTTTTTTAATTGGTTTGTAACTTATGTCTATTAATATAGCATAAATCAGTTAACCAATGGGCTATATTCCTGAGTACATGCATAAGAAAATCACACATTAGAAAAGAATTGAAAAAAAATATTTGTAAACCTATATGAAATTGGTTAACGCCTGGGGAAGAACTATGAACACGATGATATGGAAAATATGTTTTTCATAAATGATTATTTATTTTATTTCATTTCAAGTAAGGAAACATAGAATAGAATCTGTTTTCTCATGAGCTATTAAATAGCTCATTTTATTTGTGAGTTTGGAAGAGTAGATAAATTGGTTAGGGAAGGATTTACAATTATACACTAGCTTTAAAGAAGGCTAAGTATTAAAATACTTCTATATAAGTAGTGATAGTTTCAATTTTCATACCATTTATAAATGAGTGGAGTCATCCTAATCAAGGGGTGTGTATTGTGATTATTCTTTCGAAATAACATTTTTTATCAAACACCTACATAAGGAAATTATGTAAGGATATCTAGAACATGTCTTTTATGTAAATTTTATATCACGGTAACTAAGTTAACTTTTTTTTATACAATAGAGAAATAGTTCAAGGATGAAAACAAAACTATTGTACATAATAGCTATTATAATAACTACACACATAAATATTATCATGCTAAATATCGATTTAGACTGAAAAACATTTTAATACAAAATGTAACTAACCACAAAACAATAATATACATTATCCCATAGAAATTGGGAAATAACACAAAGAGTATATAATTCAAAACTATTACAATGTAATTGGTCATACAATTTAAATCCAAAAAAGGATAGAACTAGTTCCTTTTATAACAAAGAAAATATATACACTAGTCTCAGATGTAACTTGTATAAATACTTTGCATAAATCTAAAAAGAAGAATGCTATGAAGCTAACACTTGTACCACTTGTTTTTTGATCAAAATAATTAATACAAATCTATAATAGTTAAGGTCTAACGTTATAAAATTCATGAACAATAAAGGTGCATTTCCCCATCTTTTGTGTCAAACCTAGTTAGGAATCAAATAAACACACAAGAAAATTAAAGGAAACCCTATATTGGGTTATGAAAATACCTAGTCAAACTTATAAGTTGTGTGTCTCGGCATATTCATAAAGGGTATGGAAGTTTGAAAGAAGGCCTGACCAATAGGTCAATAATGGAAGGATCAATTATTGTAAATGAAAATGAAACTTTTAAGAGAAGGAAAGAAAATATCCTTTCTCGTGGCACAAAATCCTACCTGCAACCATGATAATTAAAAGAGAGTTAACATATGGTAGGGAGGATACCCAATGAATGATACATAAAAATAAATGGTTATAAATGAAAATTTCTTTACTTGAGGAGGAGTGTCACCATTACTACTCCAGAAACTGTAGAAATATAAAACGAAAGAAATTAGCATTGCAAGAATTGAGAGATTTAACACAGAACCTTAGTATCTATCAAATTAAAACATTAAATTCAAATAGAAAAACATTATGTCCCTAGCTGTAATTTTTTTCAGAAAGAAAAAAACGCTGATTTATATTATAAATATAAACATTACATAGTCCAATAATCTCAGTTGTGAATGACTCTCAGCGAGAAGATCAACATCAAGTGCCCAGTTGAAAATGCTCCTTAGCAAGTTGAAGCAAAAAGGATTAGTTGGGCAGCCACATAACCGGGACAGATCGTTCCCATACTTATAAAACTATCAAGAATTAACAAAATGAGGAGTGCAGAAAAGATAGGATTCATCCAATTACATCTCCAGAGGTGAATAATGAGATTAGAAAAGATGCCATCTCAAAAACCACTATAAGAATTGTACTGATAAATAAAAGTTGGTTCACTTGAGAAGGCAAATTGTGTTGACAAAAAATATCAGGAATAGCAAGCCTGGTTGATTATGATTGAGCAGCAGCCCGAGTGCTTCGACTGCGTTTGGAAATCTAATGAGCATAGGCTTGCCAGAAGATGAACTCCCACTCGCTTGATAAAATTGTACTCACTCGCTTGAAGTTTGTTCACGCTCGCTTGATTTTATGAATAGGCTCGCTTGATATCAGTGTTCACGCTCGCTTGAAGAGTCAATATCTCTCGCTTGATGCATATGGGAAGGCTCGCTATATACTTATAAGCCATGCTCATATAAATGAAGCTGAATGATTGGAGCTGGAAAAAGGAGTAGTAATAGGAACATCATATCCCTGTAAACTAAATCAAAATGTAGTAAACCTATCGAAAAGATTGAAAAGTCAAAAATGGATCCAATAGCTGAAGGCCTGGAGTCAAGGAAGAGGAATGGAATACTCAGCAATCTGTCTTCCATCAGTAAAATGAGAGACTTTCATAGATCCGAATTCAGCCAAAAGTCCCTTTTTGGAGAGCCGATCTGCCCGGGTATTGTTTTCACGAAAAATATGATTAATGGATGGACAGTTAAATCTATGCCATAATCTCTGAATCCTATCAATCCATCCTAATAGAAGCTGATTATGCATGCGAAAACTATTGTTAATCCAACCAATGACCAGGTGAGAATCCCCATAAATGCTAACCACCTGGATTTGTAGATCAACAGCAATAAGAAGGCCCCCCCAAAGCGCCATAATTTCAGCCTTGTTGTTAGTACCTGGCCCTGCATTCCAATAGATGTGTATACGCTCCCGATCAGATATTTTGATCCAGGCACCACAACCAATAATACCGTCAGCTAAAGCACCGTCAAAATATATGGTAGGTATGGCTATTTCATGTGGTCTAATACGGTGAGAGGCATCAGAAATATTATTCAATATGGGAGGGCTGTCATCCATCCAAGATTTAATAGCCAAATATACCTGCTCGATCTGAAAATATTTTTGTTCAAAAATCATATGATTCCTCGCAATCCAAACTTCCCATATAAAGTAAAAGGGTAAAGATATATAATTGCTGTTCAGTTTGTCCCAGTCATTTGCAACGGTTATGAAGTCCACCGGACACCAAGATGGATTCAATATGAAAGAACTAAACAGTTTCCAGAGTCTAGTAACAGTGGGGCATTGAAAGAAAAGATGAGCTATAGATTCCTCTGCTGAAAAACATATAACACAGCGACTGGGACCATGGAAACCTCTCTTTACGAGATTATCCCATGTGAGTGCTTTCCCATGCCACACCAGCCAGCCAAATAGAACTAATTTCGTAGGAATTTTCCTATTCCAGAAAGGAAGGAAAATTATTGGCGTTTGTGCTTGTTGAGAAGAATGAATGATATCATTGTAAACCTCCTTGACTATAATGATATTATTTCTGAGAGGGCCATTCCATATTAATTGGTCTCCACCCGGAGCATAACACAGGGCAGCGCAACGCAGTGTGTCCCGGAGCATATCCCATTCATCAGCATCGGGTCCATTTATACCAAGTTGCTCAAAAGATTTGAAGATAGGAGCGTCATATGACCAGTAATATATTACCTGTGAATAATAGAAGATTCCTCGAAGAGACAGAGCGTGTATAAGGTGATGGGACGGAGCTGATTGTGGGGGCAGTGGGAGAAAATTTGACGCACCTATAGGAATTCTTTTCCCATCGCGAAAGTGCATAATCGGGGAGTGATGAGAGTCACAATCATTTTGAAACTATGCCAAATCACAAGACAAAGAGCCAAATCATTACTCTCAATAATAAATGAAATAATTGAAAGAGAAAAAAACCCAATTTATGAGGGGATTTTGGGTCCTATCGTAATAACATTTTAGACTGAAGAAGAATATGAAACTTGACCTACCAATTTTCTTCCATAATCGCAAATCCATAAGAAGGCATTGTTCCCTTATCCTTTGAATAACTACAAGGGAAATGTGGAATAATTTCAACGAGGATTTTCAATCCTCGGAAGCAACTAATAAAAACCCCAATTGCACTAAACATAGAACAAGTGTAGAATGAAATACAAATTTTAATAAATTTGATATACCTCATAGAGTGGGATTTATAGCTTCGGAAAACCCCATGGTTTAGAAAATGCAATTGCGCGGAGTAAATGCTACCAAAGACCATATCAAAGAAAATAGTAGCTAGTGAGAGAAGAGAAGAAAATTTGGCACACAATTAACCCAAAAAAAAAAAAAACCAAGTTCATTGCATAAACCTTCTTCAAATGACAAGAATCGAAAAGGATAAAGCACATAAAAAGTATTTCCATATGCTACCTATGAGAAGAAATCGAAACCCCAATTGACTCGCCCAAAATAAATTTCAAATTGGGTTCACCCTTTGCTTTCCCAGAGAAAATGAAACTTTCAAGTAAATTTGTGAGTTACCTCACAAGTAATTACTATAAGGAAAACTAGATGAATGTAACACAAAATACAAATTATAAAGGACTGGCGAAATAATTAAGTTTCTAAGAGGAATCTTAAGGATGCATCACAGGTGAAGATTTATAGGTGTGATGGATGCCATATGGCCATAAATCTGACCATAATTGAGGACACTTTGTGAGATGGAAGATCGACACTCTAGTGGATCCAAAATACCAACTTATGTTGAAAGAAGCTAAGATGGGTAGGATAATTTGATTAGGTTTAACCCTAATCAACATCTTCCCTGCAATTTGACAAAAAATATCTCCACCGTCGAGAATGCGGAAGTAGAAGAGCCACATGGGTTCATGTGGAAAGGGACCACGTGGCCTATTATTATTAGCACCTAGTGTATAAAGGTGGCTAGTAAACCAACTTGTACTTATATATCTCACACGAATGAAACAAAAGAGAAATGTAATAGTTAAAATGATGTTAGTTGTTGAAATTTTAATTGATGTATTGAATTATGTTTGGGAATATAAGGGGTTGATCCATCAAATAATGGAAAAGCTTCATCCTTATTGAAAGGTACCTTGAAGTTACAAGGTTTGAACCTTATAACTATATTAATTAATACAGGCAATGCCTGAAATTAATATGATGCCAAGCAAGAAATAACATTATCAACTATGATGAAAATACAAATAAGTTAGAATGAATACAAGCAGATTTATATAAATACCTTGTCATAATATTAAGATACCCCTTTTTAAAAAAAAATAGGTTTGTGAAATTAAGGTATGTTACAGAAAATGTTGGAGTGATTTTAGGATCTAGAAAAATATGTTTTTCTTCTAAATTGTATTCATCATTATAAGCCTAAGGGCATCAAAATGACGAAATCAATGTGAAATAAGGCCATAGATAGGAACAAGAGTTTCTGAGTAGGTACATTTACATATTATGTTAATGAAAAAAAAAATTCACTATATGATTGTTTATGGTTTATTTTTGTAACATTAGTCTGAATATGTGAACTCAGAGTTATCATAGAAATTAGGAACTCTTACGAGTCAGAGGATTAAATCCTCGGTCAACTATTTGAGTCAAAATGGGGACGATTTATGTATCTGGGACAGGAAAATGGAACTTATGTATAAATATAATAGACACTGAATTTAATCTGAGAATTCAATTTAAGGATTTAAGTATGGATTAACACTGGAAAAACTAAATTGAATGCATTAATGTGATGATGTTATGAACTTGAGATATGGTTAATGAATTTTGATGGAGAATTAAGGAGTGTGAATCCATTCAACAACTAAATATCAAAGAGACATTGACATGTTTGATTCTTTTAGATGAACATGACTTATATATTAAGATGATCAAGCAGTGACTGAGATCTGAAAGAAAAAAAAAAGGAATTGACTCTTGGGATTTCATTGAATAATATTCCAAAGGAATTATGAAGAGTGGAAATCACCTTTGATAAAGGATGATTGGTTTTGTGTGTAATTCCATCTCATGTGCTCATGTGTTAATTTCAATATGTGTCTAGTTTCTAATCAATGGCCAAGGAAATTTCTATCAATTACCTCAATTTTTTTAATTTAATTATATGCTTATTTTGGAATAAGGTTTCCGACATGGTGAAGTCGGTTTAGTTATGTGTGAAGTTTATTTTATTAGGGAAAAATATCTAGATCAGAGGCTTCTAGGGTTTCTAAACTCTTTTCTGTGAGGGTTTATGAGCTTCGGCTCAGTTTAGATCATGACAGAAGCATGGTGAGCTTTGAATCCCCATCCTTTCATTACACAGTAATGGGAAAGAACAAGGAACCTGAAACTTAATTTTTTACTAAGCTCTCTACTTACAACACATTCAACTCCTCTAGGAAATCCAAATATGCAGGAGCGAGAAAACAAGGAAATTAAAATGCAGGAGAGAGAAAGAAAGTGAATGAAAATGTAGCAAATGGAGCCTCGACTTCGCTAGAAGGAATGGAGGCAATATCCAACCAAGACAACATAGAAATCTCCCAGGGGATTTAAACAAAAACCAACAATAATTATAAACCCATGGTAAAAAATATTCCCATGCTGGAGATTCAGGACCCAGATGTTGCAACCTACAGAGATTTCATGCAGGAACATGTTTTCATCTACAAGTTTATGTGGATATGGCCCATAGAAAAAGTGTTGAAGTGGCGGATTCAGAAAAAATGGTGCCCAAAAAGAGAGATTCTATTGCAGTTAGGATCTAAAGGATTCTTCATTGTTATATTTGACCTCCTAGAAGACAAGGACCATATCATTAGGGGAATTTTGAGGTCTAAAATGGGCATCCTAAGGAAATTATAAAATAATAGTGGAAATAATAAAATAATATTAGATTACATCATCAAATTTTATAGGGAAAAAAGAAAAACTACTTTTCAACTCGTATTTTCAACTTATCTCCCTATGGTTTTACTCGAATTTCAAGCGAGAACACTCATTAGACGCATAATTTGAATCCTCATCCAAGGAGTACCCATGTTGGATACTTTCGATGGACCCTGCTACATGAAAAATGATAAATACATGAAAAGTGTGATTGCAATCACGATTTTTTCATGTATTTCTCACTTTTCGTGTAGTAGGGTCCATCGAAAGTATGCAATATGGGTACTCCTTAGATAAGGAGTTAAATTTTTCATCCAATAAGTACTCTCACTCGACATTTGAGTAAAACCTTAGGGATATAAGTTGAAAATACAAGTTGAAAAAGTAGTTTTATTATTTTATTATTTTTTAATATTTTTAACTCATTACCCAAAAAATGGTGAATCATCCCCCATGGTTGACATCATCATCTTCAATACTATTAGTTATTATAAGGTTTATTTTGGTTTTTCATTTTTCGTAGGAGGCCCACTTTAGACCTCAAAAGTTTTCTAATGATTTGAAGGAGGCCCATATTTCTTCAACTCTACAGGTCTCTACATGTGGTACTGGAAGGAAAATTTCACTCTTGAAAAGGAGGACTTCACAAAAGTCCCTATTTGGATCAAGATTTACTGGCTACCCACGGACTACTAGTTCCCATCAATGCTAAAAGGAATAGGAGATGAGCTGGGGGGATATATCAAAATGTGAAATGGAACCATAAATTGTTACTATGTCTCTTCTGCAAGAATTTGTGTTTACATGGATGTTTCTGGGAATTTACCAAAGACAATCAAGGTAGTATTCTGGGATGAATATTGGCTCTACAATATAGACTATGATAATAGACCCTTTCACTACATGAAATTCCATGAGCACGGGCACCTATTCAGACACTTGCCCCATAAAAAAAAAAACCCACAAGGAAACACTCAAGAGAAAAAGAAGTCATATGAACAAGGTTTTACCAATGTGGGACCCAAGAACAAGAACAAGAGGAAGAATCATAGTAAACAAGGACAATATCAAGCAGCAACCAAAAATGAGTTTGAATACTTACAGGAAGATCAAGAGGAACTAAGAACAGTGGATCAAAATAAGGATGGAAATGAAAGGACAATTCAAAACCAAATTACAGGGGAAAACTATGAGTAGTACCAAGATGAGGAGGATATGATTCCCAAAGACACTGAAATGGAAATGGTGATGATAGAAAAATCAGCTAAATACCATGTCATAGAAGAAGCACTTGAAGGAGCGGACCTAAACACAATAGAAATGGAATGAGAAAAAGCGGGCTTGGCCGCCATACCTGAGGATCACATACATAAAATAGAAGTAGTTTATCTATTACAGGAGGAACTAAAACAAGTTATGATCAAGAATCCCTCAGAGGACTAGGCTTGTAAAGGAATCCTATAAAACATTACAGTAGATTGGTACAACCCCAATGGTACCAGCCAGAAGAGAGGGATTAAAACCACAGGCAAACTCCTCGAGTATCTTGGAGTAAGATTAATCAATGAGGGAAAGGTAACATCTCTCGCTCTAAATTGACATATGTATCAATGAATTGCATCTCTTGGAACAATATAGGCCTAAATGGGTGGGGAAAAAGAAGAATTCTAAAACACAGACTCATATTATACAAACCAAACATTTTACTCCTCCAAGAGACTAAGCTTTCCATGTAGAGCCTACAAACTTTGTAAAAGGATTGCTTCAAAAATTATAGTTATATTTCCAATGCAACTTTTTCCTTTGCAGGCACGCAACTGGCTCTCAGAAAGAGCTCTCTCTATGAGCTATCTTCCTTTTTTGCAACTCGAATTTCCATCACAATTGTCCTAAACATCATAGGTACCAATGATACCATATTTGTGACCAACATATATGCCCCCCACAAGGTTGATGAAAGGACACAAATGTTGACCCCGGTTATGAGAATCCTTGGTACCATACCTCATCCCTACAAAATCATAGGTTGGGACTTCAAGATGGTACTCAATATGACATAAAATAAAGGAGTGATTTGCAAGTTGGAAAAATACTCAAAATTATTCTAGGAAACCATTGACATGTTGGGATTGATTGACATTATGACCGTGAATTACACTTACACTTGTCAAAATAGAAGAGGCGAGGATAGAAAGATTTCATCAAGGCTTGGTCACTTTATTTTCTCTAAAGCTATTTTTGTGACCTCTTGGGAAACTGAAGGTCCCATTCTACTCCAAATGGGCTCGGACCATTGGCCTATCTCCTTCAGGGCGCACATCACCTATGCTGCCAAAAATAGGCCCTTATTCTTCGAGGCATTCTGACTTGGGCACCCACATTTCCTTGAAAACAAGAATAAGTGGTGGTAAGGCTCTCCTCCTCAATTAGGCATCAAAATGTACCAATTTCAAAAAAAATTAAGGCACATAGAAAAAAAAAAAAACTGGAACAAAACTGTGTTTGGTAATATTTTCAAATATAATTAGGAGATGGATAAAATCATGGAATACCTTCAACAACGATTCATCCACAAATCAGAAATAAAATGAAAGAGGAGGAAATGAGCATTCACAAGAGGTGGGAAGACAAAGCTCTATAGGAGGAGAAACTTTGGCAGCAAAAGTATGCAGTCCGTTGGCTAAGGTGTGGGGAACTAAATTCCTCTTTCTTCCATTGCAATGATCAAACACAAGAGAAAAAAATGAATCATCAGCCTAAAATCTAGATATGTGAGTATTTTTCACACCCATGAGGATATATTGACTGAGCTAAATTATTTTTATAGTAAACTCTTGGAGGAGCCTAGGATTGGCATATCGCATGCTCCCAAGGAAATCACCAACAACTTCCCTTCCATCCTCAACCAGGACCACAACAAAATTCTTCTAAAAGAGGTCTCCATGTAGGAAGTGGAGGAGTCCTTTATTTCTATGCCCAATGGGAAAGCCCTAGGACCTAATGGATTCAACGTTGACTTCTTCAAAACATGTTTTCCTTTCATAAAAGAGGAAGTTCATGCCCTGGTGGAGGATTTAAGGAGCAACAAAATAATTTTGAAAGCGTTGAATGCCACCTTCCTCACTCTAATTATGGAGGAGGAAGGATTTGATTCTCCGTACCACTTGAGACCAATCACCCTATGTAATGTGATCTACAAAATCATCTCAAAGGTTTTATCCAACAGAATCAATGTGGCTCTCCCCCTCCTAAACTCTTCCAACCAAGAAGGATATGTAGAAGGCACACATATTATGGACAATATTATCTTATCGCATGAAATGATTCAGTCTCTTATAACTAAAAATAAGCCTGGAATGATGATGCAGCTTGATATGTCGAAAGCCTTTGAAAAACTTAGTTGGAACTACACGTAGGAAGTCTTAAAGGCCTTTGGTTTCCAACAGGACTGCATAAACTAGATTATGGTTATGGTCTCTAGAGCCTTATTCTCTATCCTGGTTAATGGCTCTCCCTCCAAGCATTTTTTTCCCTCCAGAGGCATCAGACAAGGAGACCCTCTGTCCCCTTTCTTTTTTTTAATTGTGGTTGAAGGCCTAGGCAAATCCCTCCAAGATGCCAACCTCAATAAATCTCTCACTTGTCTCAAGATCCATGACACTTCCCCTCCCTCGACCTATCAACAATTTGTGGATAACACTCTCTTGATGGGCATTACCACGGTTAAGGAAGTGGCTACCATTAAAGACATTTGATGTTGTTTTTCGAAAGCCTCTAGCACCTCAATCATCCTTGAGAAATCTAAAATTATCTTCTTCAACAGCCCCCTAGCTATTCAAAGAAACATCACCATAATTATTGGCTTCCAAAGGTTCTCTCTCCCATCAAAATACATGGGCGTTCCTCTCACGGATAAATCCTACAGGAAATCCAATTAGGATAACCTCTTTAACAAGCTACAAAAAAGACCATCCAACTCGACCTTTCATTCACTCAATCTGGCAAGCAGACTGGTCCTCATCAAATCGATCCTCAAGGCCATGCCCCTGTATCTCTTCTTAGCTGTGGTGGCCCCTAAGTTAGTGACCAACACCATCAAGACAATTCAAAGATATGTTTTACGGAGGGGCTTAGATACAAAGAAAAAATGGGGTCTTGTAGCTTGGGAATAGGTTTTCAAGACTAAGATAGCTAGGGGGCTAGGTCTGAAGACCCAAAATTTTTTGGGAAGGCCATAGGGACCAAAACCTGGTGGGGATGGATAGAAAACCCACTCACACCTTGAAGTCTTCTTTGGAGGGAAAAATATGTGCCTAACTACTCAAATAGAGAACTTATGAAGATCACATGAACTATCAAGGTTTCGGAAATATGGAACCAAGCATGAATGAATAAAGCCATCATTAAATATCACGGTTTCTCGGAGATATGCAATGCGTAAAATGCCCTCTTCTGGGAATATTCCTGGAAACAGTTACCAGTCTTGGATAGGGATTAGTTCACCTTGCTCCACACGCCCATGTAAGTAAGAGGAAAACTCTAGGTTACTCATTATTGGAATCCCTGTGCCGAGAATGATAGGTGGAGACACATGATGGATTCCAAAGACTGTGATCTTATTCCTAACGATTTACACTTGAACACCTTTATAAGTTTCATTCAAGAAAGATAGATTCAATGCAACAAGGGATAGAATAAGCTCGGATGGGGTAAAAACTCAGCTGGCCTCTTCAATCTCAACAGAGCCTATGGATATATAGAAAATCGTGACCAACTTTAGCCTCAACAAAAATGGAAAACCTTATGGGAAAGACATTTATGGCCAAAAATCACTCTATTTCTCTGGTTGACCATGTAGGGGAAAATTCTAACTTGGGATAATTTTTGAAAAACAGACTTACGGGGCACTTAAATTTCACTCTTTGTGAGTCAAACGAGAAAAAAATTAACCATCCATTGAATGCTTGTGACTACATAAACAATTTATGGGAATCGGTCGTAGAGGTTTTCAAAACCTTTGACAGGGCGTCCATTATTAGCACTCTGGACAACTAGCGACCTTCGATTTACCCTCACCTAGTGGTTGATAGGGCTTGGAATATTATACTTGGAACTATTTGTTAGACTGTTTGGAAAGGGAGACAAAACTTTTAGGAATGAAAAAACTTCGTAGGAGTGCCTCCTTAACTCTATCAAGAATGTAGTCTGTGAAATGGTGGCCAATTCCAAAATTTCTAGCTTTAATGGCCCCTCTGATCCTGCTAATAAACAAATTCTTCTCCTCCTTGAATTGCATTCTCCTCCTCCTAACAATAACATTCTGGTGAACATGAACCTGGAAGCTCCCTATTAATGGTCTCCACCCAAAAAATACATGGTAAAGATGAATTATGATGGGGCTGCCAAAGGTAACCCACATACCACTGGTTTCGGGGGGAATTCAAAAACTCTGTTGGGTAAATAATATGTATCTATGATGATATCCTTGGAATTCTCACCAACAATGCAGCTGAGCTGCAAGCATTGGAGAATGGTCTCTCTATCGCGAAGGAAAAGATATTCTGGCCTCTCATCATTGAAGGTGATTCGACATTAGCTACCTTGGCAGGTCGAAAGATTTATCAAGGCACAACAGTAACCAAAGTCATGGATAATTAGAGGTTGATCAAAATTATCCATCGCATCAACCAACATGTTAGTGAGCTTAGTGGGCTCCACTTCCAAGTCATCATACGGAAGGCTAATAGCTTGGCAAACAGACTGGAAAATGAAGGCATAGTTGATAGCACCAGACTTAATTCCCTTTCATGGAGGGGCTTGGAGGAAGGTCATCTCTTCCAGGATTATGAGGTCATAAATAGAAAGGACAAAGCAGCGTCGGACAACCTTAACTCTAAGGGAGCCCGTCAAATTTCAAACAGGATCAATATGATTCCACCATCTTGACACCATGAATTATATTGTGAGCATCAATTCCAATCATATACATGAAGGAATGAAATTCCTGATAGTATTTATGTTATCAAACCATCATCTCCCTAACCCATCTACCAATAACATTCCTAGCTCACTCATGACTTCTCTGTACATAATTTTGTTCATATTCAATGGTGCATTCATTATTGCCTCACTCCCTTCTCTCTCGGTTGCTCGCAATTACTATGAGTACCCCAATCCACCAGGTTTTCCTCATCATTCTCCTCGACCTCACACCTATGTTACCCCCTCTACCCATTCCTCAGCTTTGAATCTCTCTCCTGATCCCCCCCCTCATCGTGGCTCCTCGTCGCAGCTCGTCTCCCCCCTCCCCGCCCACCCTCCCGCCGTGGGAGAGGTCGTACAATGAAATATGGAATGATCCCTGCATGTTGCCTCAGACCTGTTCAGAGGCCTCAACTAGGTGAGTCGTGCCTAAAATCAATGTCTCAATTTTCCTGGAAACCTAAGATCATGCCTGAATTTTGGAGCTCGAGGCCTGCAATATCATATGATGGGTGACCACAAAGGAGGCCAATGCTCAATTTGAATGGATCCTAGACCCTGGCCTCAATAGGGAAAGGGATAACCTGTATAGTTGGACCATAGAGATCTCATGGTATCTCAAAATGATGCCCAGTTTAGCTCTGCAGGAACAATTTGAAACACCAAGACCCTCGAGGCCGATTAATATGATAAATGATAAACAATACGTTTATGTGGAATTTGTGTATCACCACCACCTCCTAACGAAGGATTTTCCTCACTACGCGTTGTTGAAGTTTCACATCGCCCCCATGAAGGCCAACATAGGAGGTTCGTTGAGCATAAAGCAAGAGATGGGTGACGCTTCCACTAGCCATCGAGACACTTAGAGCGCCCTTGCTTACATCACCCCTGAGCAGCTAATCAGGATGGAGGATGACCCTTCAAACAATTAAGTTTGATGATCAAGGCTTACTGCATGTTTTGGATACTCTTTGTGTTTTGGGATTCTCTATTTTGTCGGCACTCTCTGTGTTTCACTCTTAATCCTCTTCATGACTCATTCTATAGGGATTTCCTATGTAAATTCCCACATAATATATTTTTTGAAAATTGATGTTGAGGCAAAAGCTATATATCATACCACGCAGCCCAGATGGAAGGGAAATTTTTGTAAATTTTGTAAGAATAAAAAGAAAAATATTTTTAACTTGTGTAAGAGTCATGCACTCGGGATATTCTTAGTTGTAGTTACAAATCACAAGTTGAGACTTACCTTAAAAGTAGTAATATATTTAAGTCATTATAATTAAATTGAATAATTAATAAAACTATATGAATATGTGTCATATGAACATGAGTTCGGACTTTGTGGGCATGTGATATTAGTGAGCCATGATATTAGTCCATTGTATTGCAATAAAGCCTATTTATATGTTAAGAATTTCCATAGTAAATTGGAAGTGAATTTCATGATTAAAAATCATTGCGCCGAGAGGCACAATCTACAGCCCAGTATGACCCCGATGTGTAAGATTGTCACATCCTAACAACTTAATAAATTTTTTTTTTTGCTAATGTTGGCCAAAACATTAACTTGAATCTTAAATCATATATAACTTGATTCTTTATATTATATATAACTTTTTAACCTTTTTAATAGGGTAAGATTAATTATTAAAATATAACAATGTATTGTCTCTACAACCTAGTATGGGGTAGATCTCACGTAAAAAAGTAAACATGTAAAAATAAATGTAATGTTTAAAATCTAGCATTTTTGATACAATGTTTGCCCTATATAAAAATAAACCTAATTATTATTATGTATAAACATAATATAAATTTAAAATGTAAAGAGGTTTAGGTATGGTAATTAAATAAAAATATAAACAAACGAGAGGTATGGTAAATAAATAAAAAATATTTTTATACTTACTCCAAAGATATGGTAAATAAATAAAACCTATTTTTATATTTAATCCATAAACCTATTTATATTTACAAAAACTAAAAAAACAGGTTTTATTTAGGTGAAGCCTATAGGCCAAATACCACAGGATAAATTATTGTTAATACCATGGGCCAAATACCATATTTATAAAAGAGGTATGGTAAATAAATAAATAAATATAAAAGAGATATAAAGAGGCATGATAAATATACAAAAACATATCGATCGTTATAAATCAACATCTAATTATAAATCACTTTTGATATTTACTTCATAAAGCTCTTTATATTTACTAACACTCCAAAAACAAGTTTTATTTAGGTGAAACCTATGGGCCAAATTATTGTTAATACCATGCCAAAAAAAAACATTATTAGCCCTAATATTAATATTAATATTATTATTATTATTGTTAAATCTAATATTCATATTAATATTATTAAATTTAATAACTTTGGATTAATACAATATTAAATTTTCTATATTATAATATACATTAATATATCATGATATATGTTAACTCTAGATATATATGGGAGGGAAGAAAAAATACATATAGTGATAGAGGTGAAGAGATAGGGGGTGTGAGAAGGGAGAGATGAGGATAAACGCAAGGAGAGGGGAGAGGAGGAATTAAGAGAGAGAGAGGGAGAGGAAATGAGAGAGGTAGAGAAGGGTAATAGAGGGAGAGGGAGACATAAATATGGAGGGGTGATAGAGGAGGAGAGATGGAGCAAGATAGTGAGAGGATTGGAGGGCTGAGAGAGAGAGAGAGAGATGGAGGAAGGACGATAGAGAGGAGGAGAGAGGGAGGGATAGATATATGGATTTGGAGGGGGATAGAGGGAGGGAATAAGAAAAACATAGAGTGATAAGTGGAGTGGTAGAGGGAGTGAAAAGGGAGATATGGAGAGACAGTTTGTATATTTGGGGGTTAGATAAAGAGGCAAAGAAGAATAGATGGAGAGAATGGGGAAAATAAGGAGAGATAAGGAGAAAGGTAGGGATATAGTAACATAGTTTGAGAGAGAGAGAAAGAGTTATGGGGGAAGAGAAAGGATTAGAGGGCAGAGAGAGAGAGAGAGAGGAAGGACAAGATAGAGGAAGAGAGTGATGGGGGAAGAGAGAGGATTGTAGGGAAAAGAGAGAGGGAAAGAGAGAGATATGGGGGAAGAGAGAGGGAGGTAGGAGAGGAAGGGAGAGAGAGGAAGGAAGAGAGAGAGGAGGAGAGATGGAGGGATATAGGAGGAAAGAGGGAGGCATAGAGTGACGGAGTTGGAGGGGAAGATGAGGGATGGAAAAATAAATACATAGAGATTGAGAAGTGGAGAGAGAGAGGGAGTGACAAGGGAAAAATATAGAGAGAGTCTGTATGCTTGGGGGTGAGATAAAGAGAAACATAAGGAGATATGGAGGGAGTGAAAAGGGAGATAGGGAGAGACAGTTTGCATATTTGGGGGTGAGATAAGAAACAAAGAATCATAGACGGAGAAAATGGGGAAAAGAAGGAGAGCGAAGGAGAAAGTGAGGGATATAGTAACATAGTTTGGGAGAGAGAGAAAGAGTGATGGGGGAAGAGAGAGCATTAGAGGGCAGAGAGAGAGAAAGAAATGATTGGATGGAAGAGAGAGAGAGAGAGAGAGAGAGAGAGAGAGAGAGAGAGAGAGTGATGGGGGAAGAGAGAGGATTGTAGGGAAAAGAGAGAGGGAGAGAGAGAGCGATAGGGGAAGAGAGAGGGAGTTAGGAGAGGAAGGGAGAGAGAGGAAGGAGGAAAGAGATAAGGAGAGATGGAGGGATATAGGAGGAGAGAGGGAGGGACAGAAAAGATGATGTTGGAGGGGGGGAGAGAGAAGATTTTTTCTTGCACTAGATGCATTGATTTTAGTGTGGATGGTGATATATAAGCCTATTTTATTTCTTGCACTATATGTGTTGATTTTAGTGTAGATGTTTAGAGAGAGAGAGAGAGAGAGAGAAATGGGGGAAGAAAGAGGATTGGAGGGAATAGAGAGAGAGAGAGGATTGGATGGAAAAGAGAGAGAGAGGACTTGAGAGAAAGGAAGAGAGTGATGGGGGAAGAGAGAAAATTGGAGGGCAAAGAGAGAGAGAGAGAAAGAGGGAGAGAGAGGAAGGACGAGAGATAGGAGGAGAGAGTGAGGGAGATAAAAGGAGATAGGGAGGGATAGAGAGATGGAGATGGAGGGGGGGAGAGGTAGAGAAGAAGAAATACATAGAGAGTGAGAAGTAGAGAGAGAGATGGCGTGACAAGGGAGAGATGGAGACAAAGTGTGTATGTTTTGGGGTGAGATAAAGAGATAAAGAAGGAGAGATGGAGAGAAGGGTGGGGAAAAGGAGAGAGGGAGGGATATAGTAATAGATTTGGAGGGTGAAGAGAGAGAGATATAGAGAGGTGGGAGAGAAATGGAGAGAGAGGAGGAAGAGGGAGGATGTGAGAGAGTGGAGAGACTGGGGGAAAGAGAGATGTAGTTGGAGGGGGGAGAGAGGGAAGAAGTTGTATTGCACTAGATGCATTGATTTCAGTGTAGATGGTTATTTCTAATACTATTTGATTTCTTGCATTAGATGCATTGATTTTAGTGTAGATATTGATTTCTAATTATATTTAATTTCATGCACTAGATGCATTGATTTCAATGTAGACGATTTCTAATCCTATATGATTTCTCGCACTAAATGCATTGCTTTAAGTGTAGATAGTGATTTATTATCCTATTTTATTTCTTTCACTGGATGCATTAATTTCAGTGTAGGTGTTGATTTCTAAATATATTTGACTGCTTGCACTAGATGCATTGATTTCAATGTAGATGTTGATTTCTAATCCTATTTGATTTCCTGCATTAGATGCATTGATTTCAGTTAGATGTTGTTTTCTAATCTTATTTGATTATTTGAATTAGATGCATTTATCTCAGTGTATACGTTGATTTTTGGTTTGATGTAATTGGATGTATGATGGTACATTTTAAAGCGATTGGATTAACATTGTGCATTGATTTTAGTGTAAGCACACAAAATTATTGACAATTTACATTGATTTTTGTGTTATAGTAACTCAAAATATTAATATTGGAGAGAAAGAGAGACAATGTATGATGTTTAGTCAATAGTTTGAGCTAAATATTTAAATGGTTTATGATTTCAACTATCATTTTCATATAATCGATATGAAAAAATGACAAAGCTAGCAAGGGTGACAATAAGAATAGTAGAAGGAAATAATTTGAGATTGATCACAATGAATATTATTTGTAATTGACTGCATTCTTATTATTCACATTTTCTATCATTCAACACTATTACATTGTCACTTTGCATTCAAAAATTTCATTTCATGATTTTTCATCATTAAATTTATTAACAATATTTATCATCTCAACAAACTGAGGTAACTAAGAAAATTTTAAAATTAAAATGACCAAATAAATAAGAGTTATTTAGCATATATAAAATGATTATATTTATATTAGACATGTTTACATATTATTGATAAAATTAATAATAAATTCGATAGATTTTTCTTACCCACTCACGATTGAAACCAACCTAGATCCATCTTAACTCCGAATCTATCAAGCGCCGAGAGGGATCAAATCTCTCTAGGTGAAAACCTTTCCTCACGTTTTGCACTCAAAAAAGATGTTTTCACATCGAGAGGTTTGATCCCTCTCAGCGCTTGATAGATCTGGAGTTAAGATGGATCTAGGCTGGTGTTATGTGATTTCTTAAATATATATCTTTAAATTTTATTTTTTTATAAATGGCCCATGGTATTGGCCCATGATGTTCATGTGGAATATAACATATTTAAAGGAAGAAATTAAACCAACTTAAATCCATATTAAATCTAGATCTAGAAAAGAGATTTGATCCCTATGAGCTTTTAGTAGATCCAAATTAAGATAAATCCAGAATAGCTAATAATAATAATAATAATAATAATTACAATTAAATTATTATAATAATTTAATTATTATTATTATTATTAATGTAAAATATATTATAAAACATATATATTTTAAATAATTTTATTAATTATTATTAAATTAAGCCAACTTACATCAACAAAGTTACCACATAAAATTTGTTAACATAAAATTGTTTTCGCTACAGGATTTTGACGGGAATTACAACTCGTAGATTGATCATCTCAGTGGTTTTTGTGCTTTTCCTCGAGCTCAATGATGATGACGTGCCTACCAATATTTTACCATCCCATAAACTTGAATTTTCATTTTGCATCCCTACACGTCGCTACCCAATGTCCCTGGTAATACCAAATATACAGATATATAGTCACGCGATTTTAGTGTCGTTTAAATATTGTCCAAAATGTTTTACATCTCAAACATGTTATGAATGGAAATTTGATATCAGTTTCATTTTGTTGGATAATAGTATGCTAGATTCATAGTGAATGGGTTTTTGTCCTTGATTTTGACAACAACTTGGTAGCTTTTTTAGTCTACTCGGAAGAAAGTCGGTTAGAAATGTTTCCTTTTATTTTATCCACTTAATTATTAGTCCCTGCCACCTGTGGCTAGGGCAAGGACTATAGTAATCGAAAATTTAGACTTTACATTAATTTTTTTGTTCCTAATGAAATTTAACTAAACGTTTTTGCTGTACATAATGAATTTAAGCAAAATTTTTGTTGTATTTTTACAGTTTTCATGGTTCTGGCCTCTTCCCGAGGCATACCATATATTATGTGCATTTTGTTGGTTGTATATATTTACAGTGATTCGCGGTGTCTACTAATGTTAGCATTAGTCTATAACATTAAATGTACGTAATGTTATTTGTTTATAACTCATAGTCCATACTCGATAAACTGGTGTTGTGTCGAGAGGAACTGACTCGTGTGCCACCTGCCATCACGTACCACCTACCATTAGGACAGTACCACCTTCCATCGCCATTAATTTCCATAGTGCATGCCATCCATGTGGGCAGAACAATTTTTCCAAAACAATATTACCGTATTTAATAAATTGAGTATTTCCTGCATGAAAATGTTAAAAAACCACAATGGAACAATGGAAACAAGCTCATGTTACAGGAAAATACCTGGTCGACAAGGTTCCCATGGATAAGTCTTTCTTTCTAGGCCCGCCTAGCCAGTGTTTATTGAAGAAAGGGATACCAATGACTCTTGCCGGAAGTGATGCTCTAACCACTGAGTTGAGCCAGTCTTTATTGAAGAAAGGGATACCAATGACTCTTGCCGGAATCGATGCTCTAACCACTGATTTGAGTAGGCAGGCAATTGTGCCACTGTGCCAAGAAATGATAGCAAAGAGGGCTATTAGGAACACCTCCTCCAGGCGACTATACAGTACACAGTCAACATCGGCTCCTCTTCTGCCAATTTTAACTGCTGCTGCAATTTTTTTGATATGAGAACTATGTCTGAAGTCTCCATGGCCACGATCGAACCTGCTGCACCCATAGTTATGCCAATGTCTGCTACAGCTAATGCTGGGGCATCATTGATTCCATCGCCTATCATGGTTGTCTTGCCCACCTGCTTCAAATTTCCAATAATTATGACCTTCTCCTATGGGAGTAGTTGGGAATAAACTTGAGTCTGCCCCACCTGAATGTGGATACAAAGTTAAATGAATGCTTGGAAGCTAATAATAATGTTATAACAATTGTGCAAATTAGTGTAATTGGTGGGAATTTGGTATGATTTTTTTTACCTGTGTTTCAATGACAACAACTGAGGCGGTTGTATCCCCGGTGAGCATGGTGAGTTAAATTTCTAATTTCTGTATTGGTAACAAACATAACAACATATTCATACACAACATACTTCAAGCTACTCATTGTGTACACGGGTGCCTTACCGTGTTACTACTATTAAATATGGGTGCAACTTAATAAGTATCAGTGAAATTAAGAAAGACTAGCGTGCTTGCAAAACCAGAATGGAATGTCCTTTTCTTTTTAACTGTTGACTGTGCGGGAAAACTAATGAGAATTTTTGCAACTGGATGAAGAGCGAACTTGCAAGGTTCATCTTCAAATGCTAGTTTCATAATATATAATATTTGCAGGTTTGATCTTTGAATCCTGGTTGCATAATATATGAAAAAGACATAATTAAATAGTATGTATCTTGAGCTTTCCCTATTCAGACTCAAATGCTAGGAGGAAGAGCTTACCAGTTTGATCCTGGGCTTCAGTTCTCAGGCCATTGCCTCTCTATTACGAATACATTTCATCCATCTCTACCAGATGTGTTCGAAATTAGTTAGGTGGGCACAAAAATCTAGGTATGAAGACTTCGTATGAGTTCTAGCAAATTCATATTCTGGTTATAAATTTTATCTTCCAAATGTTGGAAATTAATTCCAACTGCTAAATTCAATCAGAAGTAATTGCAAAAGTGAAAGATCAGCAGCACATTGAAGCCTTGGCAAAGGCGATTGCCGCTGTATTAATGAAAATTCCAAAAGGATTGGAAAGCTGCACAGGTGCAGTACAGAATAGACGGGATTAGACCCCTTTGATATTTTATCCAAGGTGGTAGCTGATTTCATAATGAGCAGATTTTAATGATCAGACTCAAAGTATCACCAGCAGGCAGAGCTTTGATTACAGATTGGAACAAGCTTTAAAGCCTTACTAATATAATCGGCGAAGTAAATAGAAGAGGCGGTAATCGCAAGATATACTTGCAGTGTTTTGTTGATGTGGCGGTAGACCGATGTGATCATCGCAATCGACAGTTCCAAATGATACCACCACAATGTATTTGCAGTGTTGAAACATTGTGATGCGATGAACGCAATCGCAACTTTTTCATATTGTAATCGCCCTCCACCAAAGCCGAGGCCCGCTGGTACCACAGACCACGCGGCACATTACAATACAATCGCAACATCTTCTGTTTGTGCCCCGATTGCACTATCCAAGTGTTGGACCTGACCATGTGTTATATGGCGGAGTTTATTTGTTTTATCGCGTCCAGATTCCAATCGCAATCAGAAGTTCGGTGGGTCATGTGTTTTGTTTGAAAGTTCCAGACCCGACACAGTTTATATGGTATATCATATATGTTACATCGCATCCGCGGTTCAATCGCAATCGGGATTTTTAAAAGGATCACACTGTTTTGTTGGGCCGGTTGCATTGCCAAAATCCGGACCCGAATTTTTATAGGGTGTATTCTATTGAGAATTCGCGTCACAAAATTGGCCGAAGTCAATAGACCATTTTGGAACGCGAAAAGGATCATTTCAATTTGGTTGAATGTTGTTTTGGAGTCCGGCGGAAAAGTTTTTTTGATGTTTTGTTTTTATGTTATAATATATGCGCGGCATATATAATGTAAAAGGCCCGAGAGGAAATTGTAATGTTTTGTTTTCATACATAGAACATAGTCGTTTTATGCAAAACAATGCGAAATTAAAAAAATACATAGCAGTGTATTTTTTCAGTGAGACAGAGTGTTTTGTTTGAGAGACAGTGAAGGAACTGTGAACTATGTTTGAAGCAGTCACATACTTTGTAAATCCCTCTGTGTTGAGGAAGAACTTGTAATAGTTTTTTTTAAGGAATAGAATTTTTTTTTCTGAGTTGAAAATATGTCTCTTCTGAGTGAAAATTTTAATTTCTCTGTGTTAAGAGGAGAGTATTACTCTCTCCACTGTTTGTTCTGGAATTTTCAGAAATTCCAACATGGTATCGGAGCTAGTCCAGGCTCTTTGAAGATCAAAGAAGCTGAAGGAAAGGAGTTCTTTGTTGCAGCATCTTCTCCAGCAGTGTGAAGACTCAGTCAAAAAGAATCCAAAGGTATTTCTCTATACAGTTTATTTTGTTACTGTTGCAGAACAGTCAGTTATTTTAAATACACAGTCAAGTGTTTTTTGAATCATAGTTAAGAGTGTAGACTCGCTGGAGCCAGCACTGGTATGGGTATGGGAAATATCCATCTCCCACAATTTAATGGGAAAAATTATGACTACTGGTCAATAACTATGAGAGCTTTATTTGTCTCACAAGATTTATGGGAATTTGTTGAGGATGGCTTTGAAGGGCCAGGAGATGAAGAAGAGTTTGAGATGTTAACTCAGGCAGGAAGAGAACTGTTGAAGAGAAATAAGAAGAAAGACTCCAAAGCTCTCTTCTTATTGTATCAAGCAGTGCATGAGAGTGTGTTTCCGAGGATAGCAGTAGCCAAGAGATCCAGAGAAGCATGCGAAACTCTCAAGACAGCCTATCAAGGCATGGAAAAAGTGAAGACAACAAAACTTCAGTTGCTGAGGAGAGACTTTGAAACTCTCTGTATGAAAGATTCAGATACTATTGACTCATTATTCACTCATGTGATTGGAATGTTCACACAAATAAGATCTCATAGAGAGACTCTTGAAGACAAGAGGATTGTGGAAAAACTCTTGAGGAGTCTACCCTCAAGATTCGATGTGATTGTCACCACCATAGAGGAGACTAAGGATCTCACAAAGTTTTCAGTGGATGAACTTCATGCATCACTGATGACTCATGAACAGAGATTGGTTAGGAGTGAAAACTCATCTCTTGAACATGCCTTTAAGTCCCAAATGTCTTTCGGAAGAGGAAGAGGGCAAGGCAGAGAAAGAGGAAGAGGCAGAAGCCAAAACAAAGGTGGAAGGAACAACCCTTCACATTCACATGGAAGGTGCAACAATCAAAATCAGCATCAAGGCCAAGGCAGCAGCTAGCAAAGTGGTCAGCAGAATGATCAAGGACAAAGGTATGATAAATCCAATGTCCAATGTCACTATTGTAAAAAATATGGACATTATGCTAATGAATGTAGAAAGAAGCAAAATGATATGGGAAGTAGAACTAGTGCAAATTTCACTACAGAAAATATCAGCCAAAATAAT
Organism: Pinus albicaulis; assembly: GCA_034641835.2. NCBI lineage: Eukaryota > Viridiplantae > Streptophyta > Pinopsida > Pinales > Pinaceae > Pinus > Pinus albicaulis. The sequence goes on from CM076579.1 coordinate 1,222,408,088, forward strand.
TTGTTTTTAGCTTGTAATATGGCTAAAGAAAAGAATGAGGATTTATGGTTTCTAGACTCCAGTTGCAGTAACCATATGACAGGAAACTTAGCAATGTTTGCTATGCTAGATGAGAGTGTGCAGTCACAAGTCACACTAGGAAATGATAGCGAAGTTTCTGTTATGGGAAAAGGAAATGTAAATGTTTTAACAAGGAAAGGTGCAAAGAAAACCATAGCAGATGTATATTATGTTCCAGGAATGAAGTGTAACCTCTTAAGTATTGGACAACTTATCCATAAGGGGTATAATGTATTTTTTTAGGATGATATTTGTACCATCAAGGACAAACCACCCAGCAAACAATGTATTGCTGAAGTGAAGATGACAAGGAACAGGATGTTCCATCTTAGAATGAGAGCAGATTTGAAGAATGGTGAAGAGAAAGCAGCAGTTGCACAAGAGACTATCCAAAGTGAACCAAAAGATGAAAATTGGTTGTGGCACTTGAGATTTGGGCATCTCAACTTTGGAGGTCTTAATTTGTTGAACAGAAAAGGAATGGTAAGAGGTTTACCATTGATAGAGAAACATGACAGCCTTTGTGAAGGTTGTATCTTGGGGAAACAACACAGAGAAAGTTTTCCTTCTGGGAAAAGCATAAGGGAAAAAGCACCCTTAGAGATTATCCACTCAGATTTATGTGGACCGATGCAGACTCCATCGCTTGCAGGCAGCCACTGTGTGTTAACATTCATAGATGATTTTACAAGAAAAACTTGGGTATACTTTTTGAAAAACAAAAGTGAAGTGTTTGAAAAATTTCTCAATTTCAAAGCACTTGTTGAGAACCAGAGTGGGCTACATATCAAAGTCCTAAGGACTGACAGAGGAGTTGAATATATCTCTAAATATTTTCTACCTTTTTGTAGATAAAATGGTATTCATAAGCAGTTTACAACTAGATATAGTCCGCAGCAAAATGGTGTAGCCGAAAGGAAGAATAGAACCATAATGGACATGGCAAGGAGTATGTTAAAGGCAAATCATTTACCTAATGATTATTGGGCTGAAGCTGTACATTGTGAAGCGTACATCTTGAATAGATGTCCTACAAAAGCTGTTATGAACAAAGTGCCGGAAGAGGCATGGAGTGGCACAAAGCAAGGTGTCACACATATGAAGGTTTTTGGATGTGTGGCTTATGCACACATTCCAGATCAGCTAAGGAAGAATTTGGACAGCAAGGGGGAGAAATGTATTTTCATTGGATACAGTGAGGAATCCAAGGCTTATAGGTTGTATAACCCATCCACCAAGAAGTTTATTGTGAGCAGAGATGTTTAGTTTATTGAAGAGGAAGCTTGGGATGGAAGCATAGAGAAAACAATGAATGTTAAACATTCTTTATCTCATGATGAAAATAATGATGAGTTGGCTGAAATACATCCCCAAACAGCAACACCAACAAAAGAGCAGCAGAGCACACCATTGAGGATAAATGAAAGTGCTTCTCCAAGCACACCACAAGGAGGAAATTCAAGTGCTTCTACAAGCATTTGTACATCTAATGAAAAAGGTAAGAAATTCAGAAGTTTGAAAGAAATTTATGAAAAAGATATAGCAAATGAAAGTATCAATTCTTTTTTTGCTTTATATTGTCATGTTGATGATCCTGTTCATTTCGAAGAAGATATCAAGGATAAGAAATGAATAGAAGCTATGGATGAGGAGATAAATGCCATAGAAAGAAACAAGACTTGGGATTTGGTCAAACTCCCAAAAGGTAAAGATGTCATTGGAGTTAAATGGATCTACAAGACCAAAAGTAATGCTGAAGGCAAAATAGAGAGACACAAGGCCAGACTTGTTGTCAAGGGATATAACCAGAAGCATGGGATAGATTATGAGGAAACTTTTGCACTGGTTGCTAGAATGGAAACCGTGAGGGCAATGTTGTCCATAGCAGCACAAAACAAGTGGAAGGTTTACCAAATGGACGTGAAGTCAGCATTCCTAAATGGAGTGTTAATGGAAGAGGTTTACATTGAACAACCTCTCGGCTATGAAAAGAAAGGCCAAGAGCACAAGGTATGCAAGTTGAAGAAAGCTCTTTATGGGCTGAAGCAAGCGCCAAGAGTGTGGTACAGTAGGATAGATTCCTATCTACTAGAAAATGGATTTGAAAAGTGTGAGGGAGAACCCACCCTCTACATCAAAGAAAAAGATGGAAAAATATTGATTGTAGTTTTGTATGTTGATGATGTTATTTTTACAGGTAATGATGATTACCTTATTGAACATTTTAAAACAGTCATGAAAGAAGAATTTTAAATGGCTGACATGGTTTTGTTGAGATACTTCTTGGGTATAGAATTAGAACAAGATGAAAATGGGATTTTTATCTCACAGGCAAAGTATGTTAATGAAGTGTTGGAAAGATTTAATATGCAGGAGAGCAAAGCAACAATCACTCCCATAGTGATGGGATTAAAACTCAGTAGAGAGGACAGCAGCAAGGATTTTGATCCTAGCTTGTACAACAGCAGAGTTGGCAGCCTCATGTATTTGACTGCAACTAGGCCTAACATAATGCATGCTATTAGTTTGATTTCCAGATTCATGGAAAAGCCAAAAGACGCACATTGGCAAGGAGAAAAAAGAATTATGAGGTATGTTAAAGGTACTAAAATGTTTGGTATTTTATATACTGCTTCAGAATGTTCAGATTTAGTTGGATACACTAACAGTGATTGGGATGGAAGTGTAGATGATCGGAAGAGCACTTCCGATTATGTTTTTCACATGGGTTCAGGAGCCATTTCATGGGCTTCTAAGAAACAGCCCATTGTAGCGTTGTCTAAAGCAGAGGCGGAATATGTGGCAGCTACAGCAGCAGCGTGTCAAGCAGTTTGGATGAGAAAAATGTTGAGAAGTTTATGCCAAGAAGAGGTAAAAGGGATAGTGATTTTTTGTGACAATAGCTTAGCTATTGCATTGTCAAAAAATTCAGTTTTTCATAAAAGGACAAAGCACATTGACACCAAGTTTTACTTCATACATGAATTGGTTAACAATGGTCAGATAGTTTTGCAACATTGCAGAACAGAGGATCAATTTGCAGATATCCTCACAAAGCCACTTGCACAGAAAAGCTTTGAACATTTCAGGAAATGCCTGGGTATGCAGAAAAACTCAGCAGTTGAAATTAAGGGGGAGTGTTGGAAATTAATTCCAACAGTTGAAGTCAATCAACAGTAATTGTAGAAGTGAAAGATCAGTGGCACATTGAAGCCTAGGCAAAGGCGGTTGCCACTGTATTAATGAAAATTGCAAAAGGATTGGAAAGATGCATAGGTGCAGTACAGAACAGACGAGATTAGACCCCTTTGATATTTTATCCAAGGTGGTAGCCGATTTCATAATGAGCAGAGTTTAATGATCAGACTCAAAGTCTCACCAGCAGTCAGAGCTTTGATTACAGATTGGAACAGGCTTTAAAGCCTTACCAATATAATCGGCGGAGTAAATAGAAGAGGCGGTAATTTCAATACATACTTGCAGTGTCTTGTTGATGTGGCGGTAGACCGATGTGATCATCGCAATCGGCAGTTCCAAATGATACCACCGAATGTATTTGCAGTGTTGAAACATTGCAATGCGATGAACACAATCTCAACGGTTTCATATTGTAATCGCCCTCCACCAAAGCCGAGGCCCACCGGTCCCACAGACCACGCGGCACATTACAATACAATTGCAACATCGCAATCGAGAGGACTTATGTTTGTGCCCTGATTGCACTATCCAAATGTTGGACCCGACCATGTGTTATATGGCGGAGTTTATTTGTTATATCGCGTCCGGATTCCAATAGCAATCGGAAGTTCGGTGGGTCATGCGTTTTGTTTGAAAGTTCCGGACTCGACGTAGTTTATATGTTATATCATATATGTTACATCGCATCTGCAGTTCAATCGCAATCGGGATTTTTAAAAGGATCGCACTATTTTGTTGGGCCGGTTGCATTGCCAAAATCCGGACCCGAATTTTTATAGGGTGTATTCTATTGAGAATTCGCGTCAAAAAATTGGCCGAAGTCAATAGACCATTTTGGAACGCGAAAAGGATCATTTCGATTTGGTTGAATGTTGTTTCGGAGTTCGGCAGAATTTTTTTTTATGTTTTGTTTTTATGTTATAATATATGCGCGGCATATATAATGTAAAAGGCCCGAAAGGCAATTGTAATGTTTTGTTTTCATACACAGAACAAAGTCGTTTTATGCACAACAGTGCGGAATTAAAAAAATACATAGCAACGTATTTTTTCAGTGAGACAAAGTGTTTTGTTTGAGAGACAGTGAAGGAATTGTGAACTGTGTTTGAAGCAGTCACATACTTTGTAAATCCCTCTATGTTGAGGAAGAACTTGTAATAGTTATTTTTAAGGAACAGAAGTTTGTTTTCTGAGTTGAAACTCTGTCTCTTGTGAGTGAAAATTTTAATTTCTTTGTGTTAAGAGGAGAGTACTACTCTCTCTACTGTTTGTTCTGGAATTTTCAGAAATTCCAACACCAGCGTTCCTTGACTTCTGGGGTCGAATCTACCGCGCAGGGGCATTGAACTGCCTGTAAAATTGGGTCTCATTATTTTCATTCATCATAATAAGGGAAAATAAACTAAAGTGCAAGTCAACTCACAGCGGCAACAACCCTCGTAAGAATTTTGGCAGCAGAATTGGGCTCGCATTGAAACATGCGTTAAGAGGAATTGTGACTCTCCCAGTGTGCCTGAGTCCTTGGTAAGTAAGGAAGCGTATCACAGGACTTATTGTGTTGTGTGTGCCTCTCATTCTCATGGTTGAAGAAGCAACACCTTCCATTTCACCGCCTTTTCCTATCAACAGGCGCAGAATCTCGAAGGTTTGTTTTGTACAGCCGCTATTGCCCAGTTTTGTTTTTCAGCGTCTAGGTGTTTTCAGGAAAAACTTCTTATTTTCCTGGTGGCTTGAGCTTCATTCTTTCAGATAATCCCTGGCCTGTTGAATCCAACATTTGATAATACAGCTATCCCATTTTAAATTGATTCAGAGAACATTGAAAGCAGTGAAAAATTCTAGGAAGAAGAACTGACTTATAGTACACAATGAGAACTGCACGTTGTTTGGATGGCTCGGACGATGATGTCGGCCACAAGCAGAGTGTTAATTGCAGTTGCACACCCAAAATCTACAATGTGAAACACACCATTTTCTCCTTTCAAGTTACGAAAGCTCAAGCATGTCACATCCCTAGTCCCACCTTAAGCCGAGCCTAATGATCTTGTAATACTGAGAATTAAGAAGATATTGTTACTGAGAATTCCATCTGTGATGAGCTCTTTCAGCTTCTTTGGAAGAAAAAATTCCAGTGCAGGTAAGCACATAGGAATCTCTTCTTTGATATTTTCTAGAAGATGAAACAAATCCTGGAACTAACTATTGTTGTTGTTGGGTTGTTACTGTTTTTATTCTCTTACCACGTGGTTGTTTCCTCAAAGGTAAAAAAACAAGTTTCATTTTCTACCACGTGGTTCTTATGCAAGGTGTGAGTGGTTCTTATGCCAGGTGTGAGTGTACCCCTGATTCTTTAATGATATTTAAAAAATAATATCAAACTTAAATGATTATAATATTGGCATTGGCTATGAAATCATTTCAGGTTTCCCCAAACCAAATGGTTATCAAACTTTTGAAATGCTGTAGAGATTTCCAATTTATGGCTTTAATGTTTCACTGTTTAACACTTGAAAATATCCATGGGTTATCTCCACAATAGTTGGTGGTTAACTCTGTAATGTCGAGATTTATTTTCTTTCTGCCTTCAATGGAATCCCAAGTAGCACACTTGGAGCGAATTAGTGAAGGTGCCCATGAGCTGGGCAACGATGAATCAATTTGTTTTCACTGGTGAAGTTGGCCATGAGCTGGGCAATGTGGAATCAATTCATTTCACAGAAACAATACACTGGGGAATGCAGAATCAATTTCTTTGGCAGAAACAAACATGCATGAGGTAGGCGGGTGATATCCCTGAGAACCTCGGATTGGATCATTGCGTATTTTTTACTGGATTGGGTTGCTAATAGATATCTTAAATAATCAATTCGCTCTTATTCACCCTATTGAATGGTTGTTCTGATGTATCATGGAAATTCGGTAGTAGTTGGGATTGAACCGAAAAAACCTATTGAAATTGACCCAGACGGAGTTTACCCTATTCTTGCAGTTTAAGGAGTAGTCCCACCAGCATCAAAACCAACATCCCCCTAATCATATGTAATTCTCTACAAAGAAGTCTCAAAGTTATAAAATCAAATAATCTAGTTATGGCCCAGTAACCTCTGCAAGTGATTAGTGTCAAAGATTTTAGGCACTTACATAATCAAAGATGCACATTGCATACAACCCATCCGAATCAACAACTCCATCGACTCTACTGGATCATCGCATTCAAGGACTGCTTCAACGGCTGCTCCAGTTGAAGACGAAAGTCTCTAGTGGCAGGGACTTGGTGCCCCACAGTCGTTCTTGTTTTGTTATAAAACATATTTGTTTTATTTTTTTAATAGAAATTTTATAATATTTGAGTGAATATTTTTTTAATGAAAAATAAAAGTTAAAATATATTATTTTACAATAATTAACTATAATTTTATAAAATTAATATAAGTATAGTAGTTTTAACATATAACATAGGCAATGTTTTTGTTTACTATCTATGTCTTATGTAAAAAGTAATTGATAGTAGATGCTATTTCATTTAAGATTAAATTTTTTCTTGTGCTCATACATCATTGATAGCAAAAGTTATTGTATCCAAGATCATATTTCCCTTCGTGCCCATACATAAAGATCTTAAAGCTTTTTAATTATTAAAACTTGTGATTTGCAAGGTTCCATTTTATAGACAACATTATAATAGTTTAGATCTTCTTCAACTTTTGAATTTAGGTTTCTACTTCAGAATATTAAAACAAATTTTCAAAACATTAAAACCAATAAAATTGTTATAGTTAAGTAAGGCGATATTTATAGCTGAATTCACAAAGTTAAGATTCAATAAGTGTTTGGTTAAAAAATGAAATTTTTTTTTGCATTAAAATCATTTATAACAAAAAAACTCCACAACAAATGACATTAATTGGTTTTTGTTTGTTGTCTATATTCTTAAATAAGTAATGCATCTACAAATGCTTTGCATTATTTGACAACTTCATCTTTCAAGTCTTTATATGATTCCTACACAAGTTTCCCATAAAATCAAGCTAGCTATTAAATATAGGTGTATTAAATATAGGTAAAAATGTCCAAAAGAAAAACAGTATATAATATTAAATAAACACATAATTAATTATGAAAAGACATGTATTTATAATGAACAAGACATTGTTTTTTCTTATCAATACATTATATTATTTTGAAATATGTTGTTAGTAAAGGAACAATTAAGTTTTAGGAATTTTATATTTTTATGAAAAAAACAATAGAAAATAATTTCTAAATATTAGATAAGAAATAAATGCAAACATAAGACTATAATATCAGTTCCAATTAAAAATCAATTTATGAAGGTAAAAAATAATATATATATATATATATATATATATATATATATGTAATTCAACTCAAATATTGATTATCTATCTAAGGACGTTGTATTAACATAGGAAGAGACTCAAATGTAACAAAAGTCTAGAGGAAGAACTTAGATTGCATTTTAAAAAATATATCTATATTGATATAGGAAGTGACAGAATATCATAATGTGTTTGTTGGATTTTTTGTAGTTGTTGCAATAGTATTGGAGTCCTAGTAGTAAGGCTTGAAAGAGATTTTGTTAAATATTTCTCATTATAACTTAGGAATATTTATTTAAGCAATGATATAATAATTTTAGATGTTTTTCTTATATTAAGTAGATTATATATATATATGAAAATCTATATATAAAGTAATTTCAATACACACACACACACACACATATATATATATATAACTACGAATAAATAATATCATAAAATAAAAATGTAATAGTTAAAAATTTTCAAAAAGTTGAATAAACTTTGTAAATTATTTTCAAAATTTACACATTAAGTAAAGTCAAAAACTAAATTTTCATTAATGATGAGATTTGATGTGTGTACTCTTTTTCATAAGCATCGAGATTTGATGTGTGTACTACTATGACATTTGACGGCATATATAATTTCTTTTATTTTTTATTTTTATAAATAATGAAAAATTTTCATTAATGATGACATTTGATGTTTGTACTCTTTTTCATAAATATTGAGATTTGACGTGTGTAATGTTATGATATTTGATGTCATATATATATTTTTTTATTTTTTATTTTTATAATTAATGAAATTTTCATAAATATTGAGATTTGATGTGTGTATTGGTTTTCATAAATATTGAGATTTTATGTGTATTGTTATCACACTTAGTACCATATATAATTTATTTTTATTTTTATTTTTTTTAAATAATTTTTATTTTTGGCAAATTCTATTTATAACCCATAGTCATTTCATCTGTCCCAATAAGAAAATATATATTCAAATTTCAAAAAAATTAAAAAATATTTTTTTATTTTCAGAATATTGAATATAATAACTATTTTTTAAAAAATTTAATAAAATTTATAAAACCTTCGGAAGTAGTTGAAATTCAAATCATTTTGAATAAATTTCAAAAAATTTAAAAAATATTTTTTATTTTCAAAATATTGAGTATAATAATTATTTTTTAAAAACTTTAATAAAATTTATAAAATCTTCAGAAGTAGTTGAAATTCAAATCATTTTGACTCTAAAATAATTCAAAGAATTTTTTACTATAAAATGATTCAAAGTATTTATTAGGGTATAATAAGAGCATTAATTACTTAATTGTTTCGAAAAATATGTTTATTACAATAAAATATTTTAACATATTGGTACTTAGTGGTACAAGTGTATATATAATTTTAAAGAGTATTTTAAATAGGCTAATGTTATCGATTACAACTTATGGAATGAATCATCTTATAAAAATAGTATTTAGAATGTTACTTTTGATATATTTAATATAATAATATTGATATGGATATATAATTTTTCATAAATTTTGCTGGAATATATATCAACAATCTTTTATTATAATATTATGTTTCTAACCATGGAGTATACTTATTTATTATCTAACGACGACTTATTTATTATCTAACAACGACTAAATAGATCTTATTTCATAATTATAACAACATTTCATTGATTATTCTCCTAAAATACCACTCTATTAACTCATATTGTCCTCGTTAGATATAATATAACCCCTCGTATTTAAATAATCAATTCCTACCTAGCATGAACATCTCTCCATCCAAACGAAATATGAATATGAAGTCCAACTACTTAGCTCCAGTAAAATCATGTTGGCTTTCTATTATTTTGATATCCTCGTTCATTTCTTGTATTCCTTGATATAGCTCTATATACTAGGTGCTTTACTAAAATGATGCACGTCCATGCAAGGGTTATTAATTTTCATGGCATTGCTTTGTTGACAATTATTTGTTCATGATGACATGAATGGTGATATCCAATACCCTTAACCATTAATTCTTTTAATTCTTGTTATTTCATTGGCTCGTCATTACTTTTTATTTTATTAATCTATTTGAAATTTGGAAGAACCTTATTAGAAAAGCATTCCTTTTGAACAAAATTGGGTTAAAAAGAAGCATTTCACTAATATCTAAATATAAATCTCTAATTTTCTAAAATCATATGGATTTTCTTTTCAATAAATTAATTTACCATTTTTTCCAAAATAAAAATAAGCCTGCAATATTAGAAGTTATCAACTCAACTTGTAATCTCATATTTCATGGCAAACACATTATATACCAACAAAATTTTAGTTAGATAAAATAACTGTCATAATCTTAATGGGTAGATGAGTAGAGTACAAGTTCGACCAGATATTTTTAGACCTTAGCTCATTAACATATTCCACTATCATGTCTAAAGAAGAGTTAACAACCCTTTAAAAATAAATTTAAATCAAAATTCCAAATTTTAAAAATAATTTTAACATAAATAATATTTAAAACAAATCAAATTAACTCATCAATTACGTAAATAGCTTACCTTTCAGTTTTTATAAATCTGTGTGGAATTTAGAATTATTGAGCATTAAAAAATAAATGAAATTGCATTCTAAAACTTTATCCCCGTTCATGATTTATTATAAATAATTTATAATTATTATTTAAATTTCAAAATAATTAAAAACTATTTAAATTATAATATAAGTTAAAGTTCGAAATAGTTGTTAGATAGCATAGTCATATAAATTAAATGATTAGATATACATCAATCCATAATAAATATCAAAGCACTTATTTCATAATACAAATTCATGAGGCTAAAATAAAAATAAAAAAAATCATAAAACTAAATAAATTTTAACTTCAAATATTTGTTAGTTTTATATAATGGATCAATACAGGGATTATCAATCTCACGTATCCAAAAAATCATAACTTATTTCATATGTTTGAATATGAAATATTTTTAATTAATTAATCTAATTATAAGAAAAAAAATGACATAAATACTTTGGAGATAAATATGAACTTTTGATTTGTGTATACTACTAAGAATATTCTAAAGTATTAGGTGAAGGTTAAATCTCCATCATCCATATAAGAATCATTGATAATTAAATTAAAATTTTGTAAGCAGTATTCCAAAATAGGCATGCCCATAAGCATAATTATTTAAAAGACAAAATATATAATGGGTGATTGACTTAGAAAATGACAAGTCTACACATTTTATTTTGAAAAGTTTTTTTCCCAATAAAACTAATACCAAGTTATATAATATAAATATTGCATGGAATTGGTGGATCGATGAGATGTGTATGATTGAAACTTGTCCAATAGTCTAAAACTCTTAGCTTTCCACAATTAGATCCAATGCTTTAATTCTAAAAAAAAATTATAATTAATATTTATATTTTAGCATTATTTTTAAATAATTCTTAGAAATAAAAATATATATGGTACAGAAAATTGAAAAAAATATATTGATATTTTTTTTTTTTACTATAAAATTAGTTAAATTTAGTTTATCTTTATTTATTTATATTATAAATTTTATTCTCTTTGGGGGTGTTAATAAGAGTAATGAGAGCTTGGATCTATAACCTTTGAATATGATATGCATTTATGAGGGGTGCGGGTGTGGAAGGGGAAGGTGGGGATGCAATAAGATCTCTGCATGAATTTGCATGTAAGACCCCACAAGGTCTCAACTCATTATAGAAATGCCCAAACAATGTCTTGTTGATGGCTTAGTGGTCGAGTGACAGGAGGAGGTGAGGCTAGCTTCTGGACCTCCATATGGGTGCTTTTTATTCCAATTGATGGTCAATGGTGCTATGCGTTCTATTTTGGGCACGTTGTAGTGACAACAAAGACAAGGCTCTCTAGCAAGCTTAAAAGTGAAGAATATTTGGTTTTAGGGTCTTTGGTTTGAAGCTTGGAACCCTGGCATGTGGTGGGTTGGTGTGGGCTTCATTTTCAAACCCCTGCATTGGAATTCATGTCAATTCCTTCCATTGTCTCGTAACCTGTTTTGATTTGAGGTCTAGGGTAGGGACTAAGGTTGTAGGTCTGATTTCATTGTGTTTGGGGATTTGTTTTAATTATATTTGTCTTGATTGGGAAGGTTTGGTAACCTATCTCTTTCTTCTACTCATGGGTATCCTTGCATTTGTAATATCTAGGTTTGTTGCTAATTTTATTGTTAATTTTGGTGAGCATCGTCTAGTGAATTGTAAGGTATGGGCTGGAGGGATACTTTGGTCTTCGCTTCCTGGGTTACTGAGAGTTTTCCATGACTTGGGTTCACTGTACTGAGCGTTATCAGCATATGTTTAATGGTGCTGGGGAAAGGGTCCTCTTGATAGGCTTCTGCAACTATTGTACAACACCTAGGGGATCCCATGAGGTCCAAGGTTTGTTTCACAAGGCTGAAGCTCTAGATTTATTGTCGATACGTTTGGTTTCATTTATTATTATTATTTTTGGAAGATGTATTTATAGTAGTTGCTCCAAATGTGCCTTCCCAATTTTATACGTTTCTCCTACGCAACGAAGGCACTATAAGTGTGGCAGAGGAGATAGTGGTCATAGGGGTAGAGAGGAGAAAGGATTCTTCTCATGATTTGGCTACCACATATTTTATTTTATTTCGAATGGAAACAAATGAAGACTTACGTAAATTGGAAACTTAAGTTGCAGTGGAAATACAATCCCACTCTGATTCAGGAATCTTGGAGGATATGTCTACTTGGGGTCGTGAACCTAGGTACACCAAAAGAAGGAAGAAGCAGTATTTGAAATTTGTGGCATTGTATTGGAAAATGAAAACCGTGTTGTAGCTTGTCCTGAAGGACATGAACTTGGAGCAGTATAATGTCTTTTCCACCATGGAAGATATCAGGAGAATGCTCAAAAATCAATGCTTCCTCTTAGAAAAAATTATTGTTCGCATTGCTCAAGTTGAGAGGTATATTCTATGTGAATATAATTGGAAGGATCTACTAGACCTTCAAGGTTTGAGTGCAAAGGATCCTGCACCGATTTCCTCCTCTAAAAATGACTTAAATGTACTATTGGAGCACCGATTTCTTCCTCTGAAAATGATTTAAATATACTTTATATTAGATTTCTTACTTTCTATATACTGAGTTTTGGTTCAACCCAACCAAGAAGGATTATGCTTTTGTGATGTATTTAGGTCTTAGTTTTATATATGCTATATTTAACATAACATTTTGTTTTGTGAATTTCTGTAACCATAAATATCTAAAAAAATATAAATTTATTAATTTCATGATAGTATATAAGAAAATATTAGTCAATTAATTTTGTGATAGTTGATTTGAGGAAGAGTGAAATAATGAAACACAAGTATGTAATATTTTATATATATATATAAGACAAAGTATTTAATTAAAAAAATAAAAAATTACTAAACTTATTTATTGGAAAGGACTTTTGAACGTCTTTGATATGGAGTTTTCTTTTTATCTATCTTAAAATTACCTAATACAGGCTTATATTGTTATTTTTATTATAGAAATATATTTAGCGTTCTGAGAAGATAAGGAAGTTGTATTTTAATTTTATAATTTTAATAGTTAATATTTAGTAGTTTATTTTTATTTTTGTTATATTTGAATAAAATTAATATAAAATATATGTATGTAAAATTGAAAAACAAATAAGTTTAAAATATTCAAAATATCGATTTTTTTCTTTCAATCAACGATTTTTATTAATTCTTTACTAGATTATCGTATGCTTGTCTAAAATTTAGTCTTCTTCTGGCTTCACTCTGACTAAATTTGTTGACCAAAAGAACAACACAAATGGTGTTTACAAAATACCAATATGCCCAAAATAATCCTAAGATAAAAACACAACCCACAAATATAAATGAATAGTAAGATGATTTAGAACATTACCGGGAGGATAGGGAAGCCCAAATTCCCCATAAACATGAAACTCAACATGTGCTACATGCCCCTCTAGTTGTTACATACGCTCAACTAGTCATGTATGGCCTCATCAGAGTGATGCTAGATAATCTTGAATGTTCTGTTTATTGTGTCACAACTTCTTTATGAAGTTTATAGTTTGATCATGATTATCATGCCTATTTTGACTTAGTTGTTCATGAGCTTTGTGACTTGTCATAGTTGTGCTTCCAAGTTATCTAAAGAGGGAGGAAGAAATATATGACCAAGCGAATGATCGTAGTTTTGGGCCGCTGCCTCCTTAATATTTGTATCATGAATACCTTCTCCCTCCACTACTGCAATTTCTCTTCCATGTTCTTCGCCTCTTCCTCAAAGTCCTATCCCTCTCCTCGCTCTACCCCTATGTCTAAGCAATATCTTCACCACCCATCCAGTATGTTCTACCTAGCGCCAATCCTACTTTGATGCACCATGAACAAAATAATATATCACTCCCCAACACCCATTGTAGAATTCTAGGGATGCGAGAGTTGCAACTCTTTTGTGCACAGCCACCTCTAGCAAGGGTTTTATCCAAACCTTGTTGCATTACTATCATCAGAAGGCCGCAATAACTCTCTTTTAACAAATTTTCCTCTAGCCCCAATAGCTCTACTCCCAAAACTAAGTTTGGGTTCTTGATACCCTCAAGACACCTCATGGACCACCATTTTCCATAACCAAAGCAGAAGACCCCATCTGCCAGCCTAGTTCTGTGTGAAACCTCTCCCAAAAACAACCCTAATTCAAAGATGCACCATAAAAAAATATATGGGAGCACTGCACCAGGTATCATGTCCTCCTCTAATGTTTGTCTCGACTAAAAGGCCTTGAGGACTCAAGCTAGCCTCCCACTCCAAAGTTTCTAAACCCAAATTATGAACAAAACCAACAAAACCACAAACACTACTACAATAGGCTTGGCATGCTCATAAACCCAAGCTACCCTTTGCAGGGAATTTTAAATCCTATACACTAGCACAATTATTAAAGACCTCCACTAGATATAATGCAAAATCACACTATAGAAGTTGAGATACCCATTTTGCGAACTTACGAGGGCTCCTAAATTCAAACATTAGATATATGTCTCCACTCCCATAAAAACGTTATGCGAGCTCCTCTGGTGCATCTCACTAACCCCTTTGCAGCATAGCCTCTAGCTAAATTCCTCTCCAGGCTCCCACGATGATAGCCTCCAACAATGCGCGAAGGAAATCCTCGCTTCCGAAAACAACATGTATCACTCAGGACCATAATCAAAGAATTTTGTACACGTTACCGTGTTGCACAAATGCTTCGTTCTCTCTGCCACAATTGTTTAAATTTATGATAATTCCAGAACAAACACTGAGAGAATAATACTCTCCTTCAAACACAAAAAATTAAAAAGAATTTCTCACTACCACACAGAGACTGCATAAAACACTTTCTATTCCATTAACTCTAAAAACTATTACAAAAAACTTGTCATCCTCTAACAGAGGGATTTTCAAAAATTGGACTACTACACACGTAGTGCAAAAAGACTCTCTGTCTCTCTTTTACAAAAAAAAATACACTCTCTTTTTGTCTATCTGTATATTTTGCCTTCGGGCATGCTCTGTCTTTTTAATAAACTACACTCTGCTATGCGTTACATTAGCTCTCGGGCTATATTTCATATATGTGGCGCAGCACATTAACATAAAAAAAAACTATTAAACATATGTTTATAATAAACTTTTCAAAGTTTATAATAAACATTTACATTTCGTTATGACTAGTATATAACCAAAACTTAAGGCTTTGGGCCACGCGATATACAATATTTCAAAGTTTATAACATAGTTTCCATTGCGCGATGTGTAAAACAATGTAAAACAAAACATTAACAAAACACGACATTAAACCTTCGCATGTGGTGGACCCGCTGGATTTCAAAGCTAATTAAACTGAATCACAAAGAAAATCGCGTCAGACTTTCGCATGACGTCACCTCTCCCAAACTCTGTGCGATCACAATATTATTGGCCGAGAGATGGGGCCCATGGACTCCAAACCATTTATAAACGAAATTTCATGAAAAGTTCGCGTAAAAAATGGGGGTGCTGACGTCAGGCCCATTTGTAACGCGAAATGTTTAGAATCCGGTTTATAAAAATTTTCGGGTTCGAAAATTGAGTTGCTGACGTCAACACCAAACCTGTGTGATAAAGTGCGATTGGTCCACATTTCCTATGTTGTGATGGCATGTGGGGCTGACCTTTACGCTTGTAAAGAGCTCTCAACGAGCACGATACACTTCCCATTTGATGGCGGTGGTGACAAGGTTGTTGAGTTGGCAAGTGGGATTTACTTCCAACATGGCCCAAATCAAAAACTTAAAAACAAAATTCACGCGTTCAAAAAACTCTATTTTCAATGTAAAAAGGACTGTAAGGGCTTTAAAATGACTGTGCAATGCAAATAGCAAGCGGCGTTAGACATGGTTTGTCAAAACAGAAATAGAAGGCGACGTTTGACTGCGCAGCAGTTGAAGTTAACACTTCAACACTCCCCCTTAAGTTCAACTGCTAGGTTATCAGTCATACCCATGCATTTCCTCAAATATTCAAAGCTTTTCTACCCCAATGGCTTTGTCAGTATATCTGCAAATTTCTCCTGAGTGCTGCAATGTTTTAAAATAATTTCTCCATTGTTCACTAGCTCCCTGATGTAGTGAAACTTAGCATCTATGTGCTTTATCATTTTGTGAACCACAGAATTTTTAGACAATGCTATGGCTGAGCTATTGTCACAATAAATCATTGTGCCTTTTACCTGTTCTTGACATAAACTCCTCAACATTCTCTTCATCCACACTGCTTGACATGCTACTGCTGTAGTTGCCACATGCTATGCCTCTGTTGTAGACAATCCTACAATAGGCTGCTTTTTAGAAGCCCATGAAATAGCTCCTAAACCCATATGAAAAACATAACCAGATGTAATTTTCCGGTCATCTACACTTCCATCCCAATCATTGTCAGTGTATCCAATTAACTAAGAATTTTCTGAAGTAGTATACAAAATAACATACCTCTTTGTTCCTTTCACATACATCAGAATTATTTTTGCTGTCTGCCAATGTGCTTCTTTTGGCCTTTCCATGAATCTGGAAATTAAACTAACAACATGCATAATATCAGGCCTAGTTGCATTCAAATACATAAGGCCGCCAACTATGCTCTTGTACAAACTAGGATCAAAATCCTTGTTGTTGTCCTCTTTGCTGACTTTCAATCCCATTACTGTGGGTGTTATTGCTGCCTTGCAATCATACATGTTAAATCTTTCCAAAACTTCATTTACATACTTAGGTTGAGAAATCAAAATCTTATTTTCATTTTTCTCTACTTCTATTCCTAAGTATTTTAGCAAGCCCATATCAGTCATCTCAAATTCATCTTTCATGACCTTTTTAAAATTTTCAATGAGGTAATCATCATTACCTGTGAAGATCACATCATCAACATATAAAACAACAATCAGCATCTTACCATCTTTCTCCTTGATGTATAATGTGGGTTCTCCTTCACACTTTTCAAACCCATTTTCCAGTAGATAGGAATCTATCCTACTATACCATGCTCTTGGTGCTTGTTTCAGCCCATAAAGAGATTTCTTCAATCTGCAAACTTTATGTTCATGGCCCTTTTTCTCATAGCCTAGAGGTTGTTCAATATAAACCTCTTCCATCAATACTGCATTTAGGAATGTTGATTTTACATCCATTTGATGAACCTTCCATTTGTGTTGTGCTTCTATAGACAGCAATGCTCTCACTGTTTCCATTCTTGCAACCAGTGAAAATGTTTCCTCATAATCTCTTCCATGTTGCTGCTTATATCCTTTGACAACAAGTCTGGCCTTGTCTCTTTCAATCTTACCTTTAGCATTGCTTTTGGTCTTGTAGACCCATTTCACTCCAATGAATTCCTTACATTTTGGGAGTTCAACCAAATCCCATGTTTTATTTCTTTCTATGGCATTAATTTCTTCATCCATAGCATCTATCCATTTTCTATCTTTTATAGCTTCCTCAAAATGAATAGGGTCATCAACATGACAATATAAAGCAAATAAAGAGTTCATACCTTCATTTGTTGCCTCTTGCTCATAAATGTCATTTAAATTTCTGAATCTTGTTCCTCTTTCATTTGGTGTACATGTGCTTGAAGTAGCACTCAAATCAACTCCTTGTGGTGTGCTTGGAGAAGCACTCTCATTACTTCTCAAGGGTGTTCTTACTCCAACTTGTGGTTTCCCTTGCTGCCCTTGTGTTGGTGGAGGTAGTGGTGCTAATGATGGATGTATTTCAGCCATATCATCCTCATTTTCATCATGAGACAACCAACTCTTTACATTGACTATTTTCTCAATGCTTCTATCTCAAGCTTCTTCTTCAATGAACTGAACATCTCTGCTCAATATAAATTTCTTGGTGGATGGGTTATACAACCTGTAAGCTTTGTATTCCTCACTATATCCAGTAAAAATACATTTCTCCCCCTTGCTGTCCAAGTTCTTCCTTAGCTGATCTGGAATGTGTGCATAAGCCACACAACCAAAAAATTTCATGTGGGTGACTCCTTGTTTTATCCCACTCTATGCTTCTTCCGAAACTTTATTTATCACTGCTTTTGCTGGGAATCTATTTAGTACATATGCTGCACAATATACAGCTTCAGCCCAATAATCATTTGGCAAATGTTTTTCCTTTAACATACTCCTTACCATATCCATGATTGTCCTATTTTTCCTTTTGGCAACTCCATTTCGCTGCGGAGTGTACCTTGCTGTAAATTGCTTGTGTATGTCATTTTCTCTACAAAAACGCAGAAATTATTTAGAGATATACTCACCTCCTCTATCACTCCTTAAGACCTTGATATGCTGCCCACTTTGGTTCTCAACAAGTGCTTTAAAATTGCAGAATTTTTCAAACACTTCACTTTTATATTTCAAGAAATAAACCCAAGTTTTCCTTGTGAAATCATCAATAAAAGTTAACATATAGTGGTTGCTTACAAGTGATGGTGTTTTCATTGGTCTACACAAATCTGAATGGACAATTTCTATGGGTGCCTTTGCCCTTATGCTTTTCCCTGATGGAAAACTTTCTCTGTGTTGTTTACCCAAGATACAACCTTCACATAGGCTGTCCGGTTTCTCAATCAATGGTAATCCTCTTACCATTCCTTTCCTATGTAACAAATTAAGACCTCCAAAGTTGAGATGTCCAAATCTCAAATGCCATAACCAATTATCGTCTTTTTCTTCTCTTTGGAAAGCCTCCTGTGTCACTGCTGCCATTTCTTCTCCATTCTTCAAATATGCCCTCATCCTGAGAGGGAACATTATGTTCCTTGTCATCCTTATTTCAGCAATACATTGTTTGCTTGGCGGTTTATCCATGATGGTGCATACATCATCTTCAAAGAAAACATTATAGCCCTTTTGAATGAGCTTCCCAATGCTTAACAAATTAAATTTCATACCTCGTACATAATATACATCAGATATGCTCTTCTTTTCTCCATTCTTTGTCAAGACGTTTACTATTCCTTTTCCTATGACAGAAACCTTACTGTCTATTCTCAATGTCACTTGAGACTTCACATTTTCATCTAACATAGAAAACATAGCAATTTTTCCTGTCATATGGTTGCTACATCCTGAATCTAGAAATGATAAATCTTCACCCTTTTCCTCAGCCATATTACATGCTAAAAACAATTTATCTTGGCTGCTATTTTCTCTAGTAAAATTTGCATTGGGTTTATTACCCATGTCATTCTGCTTCTTCCTACATTCATTTGCATAATGCCCATATTTTTTACAATAATGACACTGGACATTGGATTTGTCATACCTTTGTCCATGAGCATGTTTTTGTCCACTTTTTTGGCTACTGCTTTGGCCTTGGTTCTGATTTTGATTGATGCCCCTTCCTTGAGCATTTGCTGGGCTTTTTATTCCTCCTTTGTTTTGGTTTCTGCCTCTTCCTTTTCCTCTATTGTTTCCTCTACCTTGACCTCTTCCTCTTCCAAAGGACATTTAGGTCTTGAAGGCATGCTCCAAAGATGAGTTTTCATTTCTACCCAATCTCTATTCATGTGTCATCAGTGATGCATGAATCTCATCAACTGAAAAAATTGAGAGATCCTTTGTCTCTTCTATGGTGGTGACTATAACATCAAACCTTGAGGGTAAGCTCCTCAAAACATTCTCCACAATCCTTCTTTCTTCGAGTGTCTCTCCATGAGACCTTATCTGTGTGACCATTCCAATCACATCTGTGAAGAATGAGTCTATGTTATCAAACTCCTTCATGCAGAGAGTTTCAAAATCTCTCCTCAACAATTGTAGTTTTGTTGTCTTCACTTTCTCCATACCTTGATAGGCTATCTTGAGAGTATCCCATGTTTTCTTAGATTTCTTAGCTGCTGCTATCCTTGGAAACACACTCTCATGTACTTCTTGATAGAGATAGAACAGGGCTTTAGAGTCCTTCTTCTTATTTCTCATCAAAAAATCCTTCTCTGCATGTGTCAAGGCATTAAACTCATTTTCATCTACTGGTTCTTCAAAACCATCCTCAACAAGTTCCCATAAATCTTGAGAGGCAAACAGGGCTCTCATGGTGATTTCCCAATAATCATATTTCTTCCCATTGAACTGTGGGAGCTGAGCATTTCAAATACTCATGCTTGTGTTGGCTCCAGCCATGCCTAGCACTCTGAACTATGATTTAAATCTTGACTGTGATTTTTAAATAAACTGATTGTCTTCAAACAATAACACAAATTTTGTTTTGAGAAATACCTTGGATTTTAGCTGAGCCTTCACACTGTTGGAGAAACTACTGCAACAAAAAAAAATCCTTCCTTCAGCTTCTTTGACACCTTCAAAGAGCTTGGACTAGCTCCGATACCATGTTGAAATTTATGATAATTCCACAACAAACACTGAGAGAATAATACTCTCCTTCAAACACAGAGAATTAAAAAAATTTGCTTACTACTAGACAGAGATTGCATAAAACACTTTCTATACCATTAACTGTAAAAACTATTACAAAAAACTTGTCTTCCTCTAACATAGGGATTTTCAAAAATTGGACTACTACACATGCAGTGCAAAAAGAATCTCTGTCTCTCTTTTACAAAAAAAAATACACTCTCTGTCTGTCTATCTGTATACTTTGCCTTCGGGCATGCTCTGTCTTTTTAATACACTACACTTTGTTGTGTGTTACATTAGCTCTCAGGTTATATTTCATATATGTGACGCAACACATTAACATAAAACAAAAACTATTAAAAATATGTCTATATTAAACATTTCAAAGATTATAATAAACATTTACATTTCGTTATGAATTGTATATAACCAAAACTTAAGGCTTTGGGCCGCACGATATACAATATTTCAAAGTTTATAACATAGTTTCCATTGTACGATGTGTAAAACAATGTAAAACAAAACATTAACAAAACACGACATTAAACCTTCGCATGTGGTGGAACCGCTGGATTTCAAAGCTAATTAAACTGAATCACAAAGAAAATCGCATCAGACTTTCGCATGACGTCATCTCTCCCAAACTCTGTGCGATCACAATATTATTGGCCGAGAGATGGGGCCCATGGACTCCAAACCATTTATAAACGAAATTTCATGAAAAGTTCGCGTAAAAAATGGGGGTGATGACGTCAGGCCCATTTGTAATGCGAAAAGTTTAGAATTCGGTTTATAAAACTTTTCGGGTTCGAAAATTGAGTTGATGACGTCAGCACCAAACCTGCGCAATAAAGCGTGATTGGTCCACGTCGCCTATGCTGTGATGGCATGTGGAGCCGACCTTTATGCTTGGAAAGAGCTCTCAACGAGCGCGATACATTTCCCATTTGTTGGTGGTGGTGACAAGGCTGTTGACTTGCCAAGTGGAATCCTCTTCCAACGTGGCCCAAATCAAAAACTTAAAACAAAATTCCCGCGTTCACAAAACTTTGTTTTAAATGTAAAAAGGATTGTAAGGGTTTTAAAATGACTGTGCAATGCAAATAGCAAGCGGCGTTAGATAGGGTTTGTCAAAACAAAAATATAAGGCGGCGTTTGACTGCACAGCAGTTGAAGTTAACACTTCAACAACAATCACAACCGCCCATGCCCAAACTCACTAACAACATCAATTCACCTACACTTGGACATATAAACTTAACATGATCCATTGTGAAATACCCATGCAATGAATGCATGTGTAGCACATGCCACTTGTACCATGGTTCATCTCTCAAAGAGGAAACGAGGCGTGCCTTCATTCCCCTCATAATTCCATTCATCCACCCCTAGAAAAAAAAAATATTTTTTTTTTTAAATATTAAATTTCAATTTATTATTATTATTTTTTAATGCTGGTTAATATTTACTAAATTTCTCAAAATATAATTTTTTTTTAATTATGGATTTCATTATCAAGAAAATAGTTTCAAACATCTTATGATGCAGAGTCTTTTTTTCAATCATGCGAGGATTATTGACTACCTAACCTTGGTAATTAAGAGAAAGTGGCGTATAATATTTTTAAGTAGATCATGAAAGAAAAAAATTATTGAGTAAGTATGGGACACATAAATTTTGTTTTTAGGGGTGGGGGGGGAATTTAGTTATGTTTTTAAGGGGGGGGGGGATTTAGTTAGTTGGATATTCTTTTTTAGGAAATGAAGGCTACGTTAGAAGTGCAAAAACTCATGACAATTTATTCTTCTAGGCTTCTCATCACTCCATTTATGAGCTTTATTTTGTTAAAAAAAGAATTAAACATAGGGGAATAATTTTCCCCAACACACAAAGTTGCGGAAAGATGGTAATGTAGACAATGCAATTGCTGAAATCAAATCATGTGAGACTTCATTTTAATAGAGAGTGGCAGAGATTAGAATTACTCATGGTAGAATAGAGTAACACACAGTGGAAATAAATTCTCAAGCTCCTTCACCAGGTTAAAACCAAATTCTTACAAAAATTTACACTTAACAGGAGTTAAAGAGTAACTCTGTAAAAACCAATAACTATTGTTTTCAGGGCCCACCAAAATTTTCTCCACCATTTTCTCACATCTCAATATTTTTCCTCCGCCACAATTCATTCAAGCTATTCTTACTTGCTAATTCAAAACATGAATATCTAATACATTAATTCATGACAGACAAAATTTAATACAACAAGATGGGTGAAGATCATTTTCTGAACTTTGTGGACAAGTAAAAGTTTTCCCATGAGTTTCTACTGACCATTAATAATTTCAATTTCAATTGTAATTAATTTACTCTCTTGCGGAATGTGTAAAATGTACTATTCTCAGAACTTCATTCATGCAACGTCCTTTCCTGCAAACACAATCCCCAACCTACAAAACATTCATTGAGGTATGGTTGTTGTCAGTGTATTTAACGTGATGGTTGAGATTGATTCTCCAACACTCCCCTTTAATGGCAACTATCACCATTGACCATTCCCAAACAATCTATGATATAAACAAAATTTCCACATGCCAATGTCTTTGTGAAGATGTCTACAAATTTTTCTTCCGACCTTCAATGTTGCAACACAATCTCACTGTTGTTAACTAATTCTCTTATGAAATGATATTTAGCATCAATATGCTTTTTCCTCTCATCAAAGACTGAATTCTTAGATAGTGAAATTGTTAAAATCTTGGAACAAAAAATATTGGTTGTTCCTTATTTTTCATGACATAAATCTCACAGCATCCTTCTCATCTAAATTGTTTGACACATTATTGTTGTTGTGACGACATACATAGTTTTTTCTTTTAACAATGATATTGTCAGTTTCTTCTTGGAAGCCCATTAAATGGGTCCCAAACCCAAATGAAAAACATATCCTGACGTGCTCTTTCTGTCATCAACACTTACTACCCGGTCACTATCAGTGTAATCAACCAACCTAAAATCATATGTTGTGGAGTACAAAACACCATACTCCTTTGTTTCATTGACATACTTTAAAATTATTTATGCTACTTGTTAATGTGTCTCTTTGGGTGTCTCCATGAACCTCCACACCAAACTCGCTGCATACATTATATCAGGCCTAGTTGCAGTCAAATACATTAGGCTGCCCACCATTTTTTTGTATAATTTCAGATTGACATTGATGTTGCAATCTTCCTTGCTCAACTTCAACCCCATGATAGTTGGAGTTGGTATTGGCTTGCTGTTATGCATATTAAACCTCTCTAAAATGTCTGCAACATACTTTTCTTGAGATATAAAAATGTTTTTTTTCTTCTGCTTCACTTGTGCCCAAAAAATATTTTAACAACCCCAAGTCAGTCATTTCAAACTCACTTTTCATGACTTCTTTGAAATCAACGATGAGGAAATCATCGCTCCCTGTCAAAATAAAATCATCTACATAGAAAAATATAATAAGAAGATTATCATCACATTATTTTATGTAGAGAGTAGGTTCACCGTCACACTTGTTGAACAAATTTTCCATCAACTAAGCATATATCCTGCTATGCCATGCACGTTGTGTTTGCTTCAACCCATAGAGAGATTTCCGCAACCTACACACCTTGTCTTCTCGGCCTTCTACCTCATAACTAGGTGGTTGCGCAACATATACCTCGTCTTTTAGCACTCCATTCAAGAACGTTGATTTTAAGTCCATTTGACACACATTCCATTTATGTTGCGCGACAATCGAAAACATTGTATGCACTATCTCCATCCTCATGACTGACACAAATGTCTCTACATAGTCTCTTCCATATTGCTTCTTGTATCCTTTGACAACTAGCCTTGCTTTATGCCTTTCAATCTTGTGTTAAATGTTTCTCTTGGTCTTATAGACCCACTTCACTCCAATAACTTCTTTTCCATGCAGAAGGTCCACTAACTCCTATATGTCATTCTTTTCTATTTCTCCTATTTCTTCATCCATTTTCACAACTGGTTTATCTTATTTGACTGCATTTTCAAAGTGTATTGGGTCATCTACATGAAAAAATAGTGCAAATAAAGAATTCAAACCAGTGCTACTATCAACTTCATTTTGATCATATATTTCACTTAAATTTCTAAATTTTGGTCTTCTTATGCTTACAGAAGATGGGCTTGACATGTCACTTGGTGTAGCGCTTGAAGTAGATGGCGTTGTGGATCTTTGTGTTGTGCTTGGAGAAGCACTTTCTTGGTTACACAACTCTGTCCCATTATTTGTTGATGCTGTAACTTGGTGACTATTTTGTTGAGCCTGTGTAGGTGTAGGAGGAGTCATCGTTGAGGAATTACTAGTTGTGGTCAATTCATCTTTGTCTTCATGTGGTATAAATGTCTTAACATTGATTGTATTCTCTAAAATTCCATCCCATGCTTCCTATTCTATGAACTGAACATCTCTGCTGATTATTACCTTATTGGTTGATGGATTGTAGAGTTTGCATGCTTTGCATTCATCATTGTATATAATAGATATACATTTATTCCCTTTGTTGTCCAACTTTTTCCTCAACTCATCTGGGACATGTGCATA
This sequence comes from Pinus albicaulis, assembly GCA_034641835.2. Classification (NCBI taxonomy): domain Eukaryota; kingdom Viridiplantae; phylum Streptophyta; class Pinopsida; order Pinales; family Pinaceae; genus Pinus; species Pinus albicaulis. The sequence continues at coordinate 1,222,433,282 of CM076579.1, forward strand.
TGCCACACACCCAAACACACTCATGTGAGTGACACTATGTTTTCTTCCACTCCATGCCTCTTCAGGAACTATATTCATAACACTTTTGGTTGGACCTACTAATAATATATATTGAACAAGTGATAGCTTCAGCCCAATAATCATTTGCAAAATTATTTTCCTTCAACATACTCCTTTCCATAATGGTCCTATTCTTCCTTTCTGTGACACCATTTTGCTGAGGTGTATACCTTGTTGTAAATTTCTTGTGAATTCCATGCTCCCTACAAAAACGTAGGAAGACATTTGTGATGTATTTTCCACCTCTCTCAGTCCTCAAGACTTTGACGTAGTGTTCACTTTGCTTCTTGACAAGAACTTTATAGTGGCAGAAATATCAAACACTTCACTTTTCAATTTTATGAAATAGACCCATGTCTTCCTTGTCTAACCATATATGAATGTCGAAATATAATAGCTACCCCAAATTGATGGTTTTTGCATTGGTCCACATAGATATGAATGGACAATATCCAAAGTTTCATTTTCCCTTATTGACTTTCCTGTTGGAAATGATTCTCTATGTTGTTTTCCCAAGATGCATCCTTCACATTGGTTGTCAAGTTTTTCTATAAGTGGCAATCCTTTCACCATACCTTTCCTATGTAACATACTCAAACCTCCAAATTTGAGATGACCAAATCTCAAATGCCATAACCAATTTTAATCTTTGACCTCTTCTTGAAATTCTGCTTGTGTGACAGTTCCAACTTTTCTTTCATTTTTTTTGAATTCATTGATAGTTATGCTTGAGCACCTTCTTCCTTCAAGTCTGATTTTAAATTGAGAAGAAACATTCTATTATTTTTCATATGAAAATTTTCAATCAGTTGTCTACTTGGAGACTTATCCAAAATTGTGCACACATCATTTTTGAAAAAGACATTGTAGCCCTTTTGCATGATTTATCCAATGCCTATGAGGTTGTGCTTCAAACCAAGAACAAAATAAACATCTGAAATATACTTATTCTCTCCCTTATTTGTTAGAATGTCTACTCTTCCTTTTCCCATGACCGAGATTTTTCTATCAGTCCCTAATTTCACTTATGATTTCACACTTTCATCTAGATTGGAAAACATTTTTGTGTTCCATATCATGTGGTTGCTACACCATGAATCTAGAAACCATACATATCCTTGTTTTTCTTGTGCAACATTACAAGCTAGAAACATGCTATCATGATTCTAATTTTCCATTATGAAATTTGCATTTAGTTTGATACTTATGTCAGATTTCGTCTTTCTACATTCATTTTCATAATGACCCTAATTCTTACAATAATGACATTGAACTTGACATTTATCATACCTTTGACTTTGTGCTTAATTTTGGCTTGGGCCTTGGTTTAGATTTTGATTTCTGCCCCTTCCACTTGAACTTGAAGGGCTGCTTCTTCCACCTCTTTGTGGGCTTCTGCATCTTCCTCTATATTTTTTTCTTCTTCGACCTCTACCTTGACCAAATGAAACTTGGGTCTTGAAGACATGCTCCAATGTTGAGTTTATTGTTGTGTTAAACTGATGCTCATGAAACATTAGTGATGCATGAAGCTCATCCACTAAAAATTGTGAGAGATCCTTTGTCTCTTGTATGGCCACAACTATGACATCAAATCTTGTTGGTAGACTTCTTAAAAATTTCTCAACAATTATCCTTTCTTCAAGAATCTTAGCATGACACCTGATTTGGGAAACCAACCCAATTAAATCTCTAAAAAATGAGTTTACATTCTCATACTCTTTCATACAAATTGTCTCAAAATCTCTTCTCAACATTTGCAGTTTTTTCATCTTCACATTTTCCATGCCTTGGTAGGTTGTCTAGAGAGTATCCCATGCTTGCTTGGAATTTGTTTGTGTTGCAATCCTTGGGAAGATACTTTCATGAACTACTTGAAAGATGTAGAAGAGGGATTTGGATTCCTTATTCCTATTATCCCTCAACAAACCCTTTTCTGCTTGTGTCAAAGCATTGTATGCTATTGCATCTGTTGGTTCTTAGAATCCATTCTCCACCAATTCCCAAATATATTGAGAAGAAAATAAATCCTTCATTGTTATAGCCCAATAATCGTAATTTTTCCCATTAAGTTTAGGTATTTGTGGATTAGTCAAGCTTGTGCTTGTTGATGCCATTTTCACTGTGTAAAAAACATATTTCTTTCTCTGTAAAAACTTTACACGTAGAGTTGTGGAAAGATCGTAATCGATACAATGTAGTTGCCTAAATAAAATCAGATGAGGCTTCCTTTTAATACAAAGTGGTGAATCATATCAGACTTCCTTTTAATGCAGAGTGGAAGCTCCTTCACAAGTTAAAACCAAATTCTTACTGAAATTTAAAATTTATTTCCGTGTAAAAACTTTACACGCAGAGTTGTGGAAAGATGGTAATCCAGACAATGTAGTTGCTGAAATCGAATCATATGAGACTTCCTTTTAATACAAAGTGGTGAATCATATGAGACTTCCTTTCAATGAAGATTGGAAGCTCATTCACCAAGTTAAATCTAAATTCTTACTCAAATTTACAATTTACTGGAGTTGCAGAGTAACTCTCTATAAAAACTAGTAATCGTTGTTTTCAATGCCTACCAAAATTTGCTCCACAATTTTTTCCACGGACATCTCAATCCTTTTCCTCTGCCACAATTCATTCAAGCTATTCTTACTTGTTAATTCAAAACATAAATATCTAATACATTAATTCATAACATACAAAATTTAATATAACGGGATGGGTGGACATCCATGCATTTCTACTGACCAAATGTACTCTGATCAGAACACCATATTTGCTACGTCTTTTCCTGCAAACACAATCCTCAACTTAAGTTGGTGGTTGATATTAATACTCCATACATGCTACTTATTTTCTTGCAAACAAAATCCTCAACTTAAGGCGGTGGCTGAGATTAATTCTCCAACATCTTCTTCATCGTCCATTAAGGTTTGTTCTTATTGCAATAGCCTAAGAAAATGACTCAATAGAGTATTTATTTATTTATTTATTTATTAAATTCAATATATTCAGTGTCTTTCCTCTACTCTTGACATAAATATAAATTTATATATTAACTCCTCATGAGGATGTAAAATGATAAAATTGAAATTTAGTGCTCACAGAAATCCCGTGAGTTTAAAATGACTGAAGAGCTTTCAAGAATGAATTTATATATTAACTCCTCATGAGGATGTAAAATGATAATATTGAAAGTTAGTGCTCACAGGAGTCTATAAGTTGACAATGACTGAAAAGCCTTCAAGAATGATACATAATTCTTTTTTCAGAGAAAAGAATGATATATAATTCAAGATAAGTAAATAAATAACCATCCAAGATAAGCTTAAAATCGGGGGGATGTAATGAACCACCGTGGTGCTAAAGTGTAAGTATTATTTTATTAAACGAAAATTTCGGTACCCGTCGAAACTTTCACTTTAATAATTATAATGATTCATAACAGGAAAAAAAAAAAAAAAATTAAATGGAAAGAAAAACTCTGCATATTAATATATTTAAAAAGTGGTTTTCTGTCATTTAAAAATGTCAAAAAAAATTGTGTCGCTCGTTAATAAAGTTCTAAGAAATCAGAGAGTTTTAAAATATAGTTAGTCAATGGCATAGTGGTTTCTAGATTGGATTCTCATATAATTGAAATTTGAAAGAAGGGTACATGCCCACCTAATTGAAAGTAAATAGGAATTCGAACATGTATTTGAACTTGTAATTTGTACCAGATAAGTAACTAGCTGAAATGGTATATTCAAAATAAGTTCATTTGACTTCTTTCCATGAAGATGCATACCTAAAGTAAGTTTATTTAAATTATCTCTAGAACTGTCATATTAATGACATTGACAATGTGAACATAACATTACTCATGGCCTAAAATTTGAAGCCATAATACACCGTGCAACCTGGGTCCAAATTTGATTTAACATTATTTTGGTATTTAGTATTATTTTTTGTAATTACATCGTAAGACGTTTTTATTTGAACAAAACTCCCTTCTTGCCATATTCCACCGTTAGATGATCAGGCCAAGGTTGTTGGAAGTATTTAGCTGCCGAGACAGTTATAAACACGCCCTATTATTGATTGGTCATCATCCCCATCCCGCACAAAAAACTATTTGCTACCTTAGAGCCTCGTGCAGGAAATTTTCTAGTTCTCTGGTTGCTGTGGCCCACAGAGTCCTTGGGCCAGGACAAAGCCAATTGCCAAACCTCAAGTTGTTTTTGTCTACTAAAGTAAGCTGCAAATGTTGGAGCTGAATTCATTTTTTCCTCTTCATCTTGTGCAAGTATTTATGCCATTACACCCGCTGCGAAGCTGTTCTTCAGTGCTTCTGATTCTCGAGACTCAACCAGGCGATTTTGTTAAAGAGGTTTTAATTCTAAGGCTCATTATGATGAAATTTTTAAGGACGTATTTTCTTATTTGAAGAGGATTGGATACAACCCAGACATGATTCCTTTTGTTCCCATCTCTGGTTTTGAGGGTGATAATATGATTGACTGTTCTCCCATCTCCACATTGCGTGCAGTTAGTTTGTTGAGATCATGACCAAGGTTAACAAGCTTTCTAGAAAGGAACTCCAGAAGGAGCCCAAGTTACATAAGAATGGAGATGTTAGGTTTGCCAAGCGTTTTGGAAAGAAACTGCAGAAGGATCCCAAGTTACATAAGAATGGAGATGTTGGGTTTGTCAAAATTATTCGAAACAAACCCATCTCTGTTGACACCTTTTATGAGTATCCTCCATTGGGTCGTTTTGCAGTGAGGGAAATGTGGCACATATTGTTGTTGTAGGAGTCATGAAAGACGTTAAAAAGAGGGAGCCTAGTGGTGCTAAGGTCACCAACGCAACAGCCAAAAAGAAGTGAAAATTTGAGCAAATTGATTGGGAATGGAATATTACGTGCCGCATTTTCTGTGCTTGCATGCTTCTCTATTTTGCTGATGGTATGTTAGTAGAGGCAGTTTGTTAAATGAGTAATTGGGTTCTATGTCATGAAATGGTCTGTTTAATTATGAATATTTGCTATATTTTACTTTTTTATGTTTAAATGTTACTGTCTATGTGAAGCAAAGATACAGATTAACAGATATGGTCATAACCTTTTTATTAACCTCTCATCCATTTATGTTCAAATCTAAAACAACCACATTTATGTTACTGCCGCCGACACAGAAACTTGATTATCAACTCATTATTCAGTTCAGTTCTAGACGATACAATGGGAATTAAAATATTTATACATTTTTTTAAATATGCTTAGGTTGTAGATTTTGGAGTTCAAGAACCAAAAACGTCTTCTAAAATATGGCATGGGACGTATAGTAGATACTCCCTCACTGAAGTTGCGGTTTCTTTACTATTATAGAAACTTGTAAAAGTCGTTCAATATTCGATGGGCATTTCAAAAAATTCATTGGACAATTCCTATCATGTTTTCATAATGTTATTTAGCATTTACAATCCATATTGATCCATACCAATTGTAGGTTCTAGCCCAAAAAATTGACCCACTAACATAGAGTCTACGCTCTTTTATAATACACACAACTCTACAGACTTTTATTTTATATATATAAAAGTTGTTATTAGTTTACTTTAGGTTCTATGTAGAATTGTTAGTGAATAACTTGTGATTGCTGGTCCTTTCTGCCTTCTTTAGTGTAATTTTTGTTTTTGTTCTTTTCCTTTCATTGAGTGTTGTATGGTGCTATCTTGTTTTTTTTTTTAATGGTGTTGAATGAATGTTAGGATTGACTTTATTGTTGTGTAAAAATAATGTTGGGTATTGTTAAGATGAATAAAATTGATATGATTTTTGTTTGCATTCATCTTTCTGCTATCATGAACAAATATTCTTCTGTGACAAACTTATTGACAGTAGTGTGGAAATGAATGCTTTAATGTTGTTGCGAGTAGAATTCGGGTCTCCGTAAGTGTTTCGTTGCTGATGCATGTGAGTCTTTTTTTAAACACATGGATTTGTGACCTTTTTAATAAAAGTTTGATGGTTTGGATTCCTAATTTACTATGGTTAGATATTTTTTTCTAACTGAAATTATGGTTTGTTTGTTGAATCACGAAGAAAATATAATAATATTGAGGTTATTGTTGTGTAAAAATAATGTTGGGTATTCCTAAGATGAATAAAATTGTAAATATTTTTGTTTGCATTCATCTTTCTGCTATCATGAACAAATATTCTTATGTGACAAACTTGTTGACAGTAGTGTGGAAGTGAATGTTTTAATGCTGTTGCGCTTGCTGGCACTTGCTTTCTTGCAATTTTTTGAATTCACGTCTCCATAAGAGTTTCATTACTGATGCATGTGAGTTTTTTTTTTTTTTTTAAATAGATGGATTTGTGACTTTTTTTAATAAAATGTTGATGGTTTGGATTCCTAATTTATTATGGTTAGATGTTTTTCTCTAACTAAAATTATGGTTTGTTTGATGAATCACGAAGAAAATGTAATGTTGCTTAATATTATTTTTGCATAATACAATGATTCTACTTGCATGTTTGGTTGTTCATGAAAATTATTGTCTGCCTTTTAGGTAGATAGAGATAGGCATTTTGTTATTATTTGGTTTGTTTCTCTTATTTGCATGGTGTATTATGCAAAGAGTAAAATTTATAATTTCTGTTATATTGTTGTTATATAGTTTTTGTTGGTAAAAAAACACATTTTAATTGGTTTTTCTATTGTATATTGTGTTTGGTGAAGATAATTTTACTTGCATTATTTTTTTATTTCTTAGTTTTGCAAAGAAAATGGTTTTGTTTATTTTCAGCTTTTAATGAAGTGTTAAATGTCTTTAATCAGTGAGTTTAAAATTCAATTTTAATTAAATATTAAAAACAATTTGAAATTAAAATATAATTGAAAAAAAAAAAATGTAATAACAAACTGAATTTTAAAGAAATAATAAAACTTGAAAAAAGATAAATAACTTTGTAAAAAAAAAAAAAAAACATTTTTTACGCCGTAAGGCATTATTATTTGAAAACAACTTTCCTAGCTACCAATGTGTCCATGTCTGAGCAATTGGATCAAATGTTAGATGGTTGAAATGTTTTAGGCCATTAGATCCACAACTAAATAGTTTTATATATTTTTTTATAATGTTAGTTGTTTTTTCTTTTTAATAAGATAGATTGATTTTAGGTGTATAATAGAAATATTGTAATGTCATGTTTAACATTCTCAATATGTCAAATTACAAAAAATAAAAATAAAAGTAAATTAAATAAAAATATTAACATAATGTAATGAACATTTTAACCAGGTCAAAATACAATAAAAAATAAAAATAATAAAATATAATAATAGTAAGCTATAAAAACAGCCCATGGTATTGACCCATGGTATTTATGTGGAATATATTTTATTTAAAGGGCGAAATTATTACTTAAAAACAAATTCCCTAGCTGCCAATGTGTCCATCTCTAAGCCATTGGATCAAATGTTAGACGATTGAAATGTTTTAGGCCATTAGATCCACAAGTAAATAGTTTTATATTTTTTTTTTTATAATGTTAATTTTTTTTTCTTTTTAATAAGTTAGATTGATTTTAGGTGTATAATAGAAATCACTATGTCAAATTACACTCAAATAAAAATAAAAGTAAATTAAATAAAAGGATTGACATAATGTAATGAACATTTTAACTAGGTCAAAATAAAATAAAAAATAAAATAATAGTTAGGTATAAAAACAGCCCATGGCATTGACCCATGGTATTCATGTGGAATATATTTTATTTAAAGGGAGAAATTAAGATGGCCTAGATCAATCTGGACTCTGGATCTACCAAGAGCCAAGATGGATTAAATGTCTTCATATGAAAACCTCTTTTAGAGTGAAAAGAGAATTCATCCCTCTCATAAATAATATAGATCTAAACTAACTACTTAATAAAATTATTTTAATTTTTTATAACCATTATTCTTTTAAAATTTTACTTAATAAAATATATCTAAATTTTCATACATCCAAATATGCATAGTTTTTCTTGTTCTATATTATTTTTGTTACAACTATTTTATTATTCCAAAAAGACAGGTTTTTCTTTTTATATATTATTTATGTTACAATTGTTTTATTATTCATGGGTAGTATTTCTTAATATATAAAAAATTAAATTAAAAGTGAAAATTTTTAAAATATGTGGAATTATTCACACGACATGATTCATCTTGAGCAATAATGATGAATGTTCATAATTCTCATTTCTTAAATAACACTAAATTTACCTTTAATTACTTAATTGTAATAATTTGTAACTACATACATACTCTTTCCGATTTTTTTTAATTAATGAATATCAAATTTCTTCTATAAAAAAAAAAATATATACATATCTTTAATTAGCTCACAAAATACATCTAATGCTATAAGGATCTGAGATTATAACAATGTTTTGAATCATGATAACTAGGTGACAGCCAAAAATAAGCTTTAGCCACAAGAAAAAAATCACAACAACTCACAAAATATATCCAAGGTTGCAACGAACCCCATACATAGTGATGGACACCATGGGAATTTTAGTAAACATATAACACCACCCTAAAAATCCTATACTCTTGATCAATTTAGAATAACCTAAGATGTCTAGATTGGATGCCTAGGTGGGTGGTACAATAATTGAGGATGCTTCTTAAAGGGTAAGAGAATTTAGATACTCTATCCTTCCACCAAAGCTATAAAAAGTGAGACTTGTAGATTATAGTTTTACAAAATTGAGTGATTAAGAGTAAGTTACAATAATTAGGTATTTTAAAAGGTATTTAAAAAGTAATAAGAGGAAGGTACACAAGGGCCATGGTAATTAATGTGATTCTTTGTACCATTTTTATTTAAAATAGTAATTTGTATTTGTATTTTTTCAAATGAATATTGTTAAATGTGTTGGAATATTTTTATTTAAAATAATAATTTTTATTTTTATTTTTTAAAATGAATATTTCTAAATGCATAATTGAGTAAAATGTATTAAATTGATATTCTAATTTTTAAGATATTTATTTAAAAAATTCTAAGTATGGTGAGTTTTGTTTTATTAATCTTTGAGTCAGTAAAATGTATTAAATTGATATTCTAATTTTTAAGATATTTTTAAAAAAATTCAAAGTATGGTGAGTTTTGTTTTATTAAGCTTTGAGTCTAGATGTGCAGAGAATGAATCTATCTCAAGTCCCAAACAATATTCTCATGTCCCAAACAATATTCTACTTTCTCTTCTTATTCTAGCTTGCACCTTGACACTCCTCTCCTCCTCCCTGCACAAATTTAAACTATGAGGCACAAGGTAGTTTTTGCATATAGAAACATTTAGATACGATAAGAAAAATGTGATACTCCATTGTATTTTTCTCTACAAATGTGATGGCAAGTGTGCTCTGAATGTTGACAATGTCATGGTTAATGTAGTATAAGCTACATTTACAGTCTTGTATAGAAGATCAAGAAAGCTATGCCCAATATTTTTGAAACCTCCATGACCTACTTCTATGGAATAAAAAATTGCCTTTCGCAACAACTTATTTCTTCTAGGCTACTCTTTCCTATGGTATTGCCTTACGATGTTTCTTTTGCAACATGTGGTGCAATTGCTAGTTAATAATATTTTCAACTTTAATTATTTAATTTTAACTAAATACAAAATTGAATTCTTCATCCCATAAAAATATACTAATCTAATATAATGTAATATATACATGTATTTATATATGGCTCAGCTATTATATAAACGTACTCTACACAAACCTATATGGCTGAACTACTATAAACATATTATATTTAATATTAGGCAAAATAACTTATAAATATTTCTTGAATTCAGAAAAAATATTTTTAATGTGTCTATATAAAATTCTAAATGGTGGAAAACTATGAGGGAAAATGTTTTTTTTTTGTCAACTACTAAAAAAAATATTTTATAATTTTAATACATGTCAAATTGGTAATGCTAGTAGTGACGAAAATTTAGCTATGAAATTAAAGTTAACACTAAATATGTCATCATGTAATTGTTTTTTTGAGGTGCAAGTTGATTATCTAATAAAATTTAAATGGTTAATTGATTTATTTTTATTATTTAGTATTTAGATGATATGTAAATTACATATTTTAGTAATATAAATTTATAATTACTTTACATGATAATTTTTTCTAAATTTAACTTATTAAAAATTAATAATATAATTGCTAGTAAGAGATAATTGATGTGATAAACTTAAGGGATAAATGTTAATATTAATATTAATGAATTATTGATATTACAAATCCATTGAATTAGAACTTGAGTGGGTGTAATGGTTAAGAGCATTCCTAGTTGTGCTCGACCATCCCTAGTTGTGCTCGGAAGGGAGGTAAGGGAATGGTATGGGTGGGCCCTTATCATATGTGATTTTTTATTGGTCAAAAAACTCAAAGGAATTTATAGGAAATAATTTGACGTAGGTGCCTTATGGTCGAACCCCAGGTGGGCATCATTGTAAGATGGGAAACTCGACTTATTTTCCATATGTACCGAGCTCTTGCGATACATGGAAAATTCCCATGGAAAATTCCCGTCGCCTTCAGTATAGATTGGTTGGGCCAATAATCTCATATATAGAAACACATGCATCCACATTTATCTCTCCATCATGCAAATTCCCCCTCCATGATGCATTCAGAGAACGCACAATATGGGAAGGTCGAATAATCAGACCCCAAAGTTCTTGTAAGTAATGTGTGTCATGTCCTAAAGTTAGTTAGTCACCTTAATAAGTATATATAGAATGCATTTACCACTAAAATGAAATTTTATTCGCATGAAATAGAGTATAAATTCACTTTCCATCATTTAAATTACATTCAAAAACATAGATTTGCACTTTAACACAACGCCCATTCAGATGAAGGAATTAAACCACGCACTAACTGGAGGGTATTTTTGTATTTCCCTTAAGTATTTCCACCATGATTGTGATTTAATGGGTTTTCAAATAAGGAATTTCTCCCAAGTTTCTTTAATGATGAAACACATTTACCACTCAACTAACATTTTATTAACATGAAATAGAGAATAAATGCACGTTCCTGACCTTACTTGGGTTCTGAGGATTAAGCAATTGGAACCAGTTACATGGTTTAGCAACTTTGTACTTGCACATGTGATTTACTGTATCACTTTTCAAATTGCTTGGAATGCATATATTAACTCTTTCATGTTTTTACGAGTTAGATAAACAAGTAAGTTATATAAATTTTGGTGCCATTATTTTAAAAACAAGGTGAGATGTGGTCTTTTGATCTAAAAGAGAAATATTTACATTGTGTTGCTTATGGATCACACTTGCTTGATTTTGAAGATAAAATGGTTAAAATGTTCTTGAATGACCTCTACATCAGTTTCAATTTCATGCCATGGGTTAGATTTAAAACAAGAACATGGAAGACGCCAATGAGATTAGTGGTAAAGGGAAATGTGACATTTTGAATAGTTATAAGGATCATTAAGGAAATAATACAGAGGTGAGTCAACACTTAGAAGAGAAACACAAGAAATTTTCTCAATAAGTCATGTAGTTTATGCTATTCTTGAGTTCAGTTTCCAAATTGGATATATGTGTAGTTTTATTCAAGGGTGTATCTTAATTCAAATAGAAATTCAAAATTTAATTTACAAAATTGTTATAGTCCTTCGTAGATAATTGCTTCATACTGATTAAGGTTTTCTATAGCAAGAGAAAGTGATCAATAAGAAATATAAATAAATTGTACCAAAACGAGCTCAGATTTCAAGGTAACAAATCATGATCTATTTCTTTATTTAATATGCATTCAAATTGGCATAATCAGACAAGGTATTTTACTCGAACATAGGCTTCATGATTTGTAAGGCTCAAGGAAGTAATATTGTAGTAATATTTCATTGTAGCATGGTATTTATGGTCTTTTCCTTTTGTTGATATTTTTATATCTTTCAATAGTTTTCAACTAAGCATTAATTGGTACTATATGCAATTTCCTTACGAGGTTTTGTTTGCAACATCTAGTGAAATTGCTAATCTATATGATTTTGGTATTTAGTATTACTTTCAAATATAATATATGGTGTTGGTTTTTGGTACATTTTATTATAATTACTCCGAGTGAGTGATTTATATTTGGTAAATTTTATTATAATTACTTCGAGGGATATATATTTCGTAAATTTTATTATAATTACTTTGAGCGACCTCTATTGGAATTAGGTCGATCAATTTCAAAATTTTAAATTATAGATAGTGTAGATTCTATAATTTTAGAGTATTTTTTTTTATTATACATGATACGGGTAGGATAATTTGATAAGGTTTAACCCTAATCAACCTCCGCCCTCCAATTTGAAAAAAAATATCTCCATCGTTGAGAATGCACAGGTACAAGAGCCACATGGATTCATGTGGAAAGGAACCACGTGTCCTATGTAAGTCCCATAATGTGAACTTGTGCAAAGGAAGAGTGAATCTGTAGCCTACTGTCATTTGTAGAGTGCACTAAAGACAACTCGAAGGTATTTTGTCCATTGAAATTTATTAAAAAAAAAAAATTGAATCAAAATGGAAAATCCATTGGTTGAATCTTGTCTAAATGAATCAACAAAGTTAGATGGTAAAAAATATGCGAATTGGAAATTAAGAAGGAGACATTATTGGAAGGCTATAATGTCTAATCCACTTTATTTGATGACAAATTTAATCCAAAAAAATTAATAGCTACAAAAACATCAATTTACCATTTTTCGTGATGAGAGACAAAGGAAAAGGTGCTCCTAAGGATGTACGTAAAGGAGAGCACCATTCCTCATATTAGAGATTGAAAAACATCCGATGAGACATGGATGACACTCAAAGATATGATACCAAGAACAAAATTTGAATGGTGTTTTTAAAGAGTAAGCTTTTTTCAATTAAGATAAAATATAACGAAAATATCAACAATTTAACTTCAAGAATCAAGGAACCTAAACGAAAATTTCGTAATATAGATGAAAACGTTTCTAGTGCTGATTTAGTTACTAGTTTGTTGAATGGTATGTTAGATTAATATCACATTTTCGTCATGATTCTTGAAACTAGGGAGAAGGCACCTACTTCTGATGAATTGGAAGGTATTATTTTTCAAAAAGAATAATGACTAAAGAATCACAACAACAACTCTCAAAGTTATTATTTGGTGTTAGTAGGCATAGAAAAAGAATCATTCATAGTTGTAATATTCCCGAGTTAAAATTTCATGTAATAAAAATTAGGAAAAATAACATCAAGGTAATGGGACAGGTATTCCAACATGAATGTCGAGAAAAACATCCTAGTGAGTGTTCATTTGGTTTATTATGGCTAAGGAAATTGAAAAAGGAAATGGAAAAGGCTTTGAAAATGAAAAGAGGCATTCAATTGGCATTTTATTTATGAAAATAATTGAAAATAGGAGAAAAGGAAGGTGAAAGGTCATAGGTTGCATGTGAGGAGGAAATTGAAGGAAAATTGAAGAAAAAATAGGCCTCATTAGGCTTTTGAGAATTACTTGACAACATTTTCAATGTTTTGGGTTGGAGATCTCTCTCTATTCTCTCTCTCTCGTACTCTTTCACACTTACAGCATTCTAAAAGCACTCTAGCAATGGAGAAAGAAAGGCAGAGGAAGGGAAATAAAGCAAAGGGAGGCAAAGTTCAAGAAAGGAAGAGTTGGATCAAGAGGATACAACGGGATTACTTGCAGGTATTGAGTTGCATGTATGATTTCCTTGCTATTTTTGGAATGCATGGTACATGCATGTGTGTACTTGGTTCTCGTATTCTTATTGGCATAGGTTTTTCTAGGTTTGACAGTGGTTTCAGCCTTCGCTTGACATTTCCATTTAGTCATGGTATGATGGGGTTCTTTCATTTGGTTGAGATAGATTGTCCGATGGTTTTGGAACTAGGTGAGGTGGTCTCAAGAAAATTCCCAAGGGCCTAGCAATCTCTTGAACAGTAATAGCGGGATAGACGGTAAAAATTGAGGGTGGAGACAGGAAAATTCCTCAAGGTATTGGTGAATAAATTCAAAGGCATGCATGATTGTTTAGGCCTAGTTATCCCTTGCTCTTTAATGGTGGGATTGTAGTAAACTCTGGTAATGTATGTTTCTTGTTTGAGCCTAGGAATTTGTTGAACGATAATGATAGGATAAAAGGTAAATCCTAGTTGTATAGATGCGAGTTTTAGGCCTAGAAATCCCTTAAGTGGTAATGGTGAGATATGTGATAAATATTGAGGAATCCCTGGTTGGTTTTGTTGTGAGTCCCACATTCATGCTTGGAATATGGCACGGGAGTGATTGACTTCAATAAATATCTGGTTCAAACTAATCTATGGTCGGGTCTTACATGGAAGTCCCTGACTTGGTTGGATTTTTCATATGTTAATAGTATCTCTTTTTCTCTTGTAATTTCATGAGTATTTATATTTTTTATTATGTGGCTTGGATGGTTCTTCTATTAATGTTACTACTTTGGTTATATGTTGGTTATGGGCATGGTTTTATGGAAGAATTTAGTTATGGCTCTCATCATTTTTTGATTGGTAAATGAATGGTTAATAAATACATGACCCAATAAACTATAATGGAGCTATTGAGAGAAAGAATTAGACCTTCCTAGTGATTCTCATATAAGTATGAAACCCCTATGTTCAGTTATGTAATTATAACCTATACATTACATTTTCATGATGTGTTTAAAGAAATGTCTATAATGGTTAGGATGGTCCAAGTTAATTCATTGATCGAGTTTTGAATTAAGGTTTTGTCTTTATGGCATTCATTCTTCTAGAAAGCTTCATTAAGTTCTAGGAAGTCATAGGAATAGAACTGGGTGAAAAAGTCTGCATTCGCTCCTTTGCAAGCTTATGCATGTGACTAGAGGGTTAGAGTTGAATTTTTGCAATGTTGTACTAACATCTGAGAGTCCAAGACAGTGAAAAAGAGAGTTAACTCAAGGTTTGGGCACCTAGAAGGATGTTTTAGCCCTTGGGGGTCCTGTAGCACCTGAGGGAAGTCAGTAAGGTTTTTCTTTTATCGGTTCCACTTCCTTAACGTTATATAGGAGTTTGATTCATATCATAGTATCGCTTCATCACATATTTACCCTGGTGTACTAGTGAACTTAGTTAAGTGTGGAAGGACGGTGTTACAGATTGGTATCATAGTAGTTTTTTCTCTCTTTGGGTGATATTTGATACCATATATTGGTATCAGAGCATGGTTTAACACTTGGAATAGATGAGCAGAATGTGTTTTTCATGCATGCATGAAGGTTGTTTATGTGCTTGTTATATATGCAAGGTGGTGGACATTGTTACAGTTGTGCTGACATGTAGAATTTGATGATCTTTTCGTTGGGATGTTCTTGTCATGAATTCATGACTGTTGTATATGCATTTTTTATACATATTAGTGTCTATATTTTTCTTATGCAAGCATTATTATGGTTATGGTTGTTGTGAAAAAGTTCATGGTATGCAGTTGATATTTTTGGCTCCAGGGGTCCTGACCCAGGTTCGGAGGTTAAGGTTTTCCAAAAAACCCTATACTACTGCACCTTTTGGCAGTGAATTGCCTGCGCAAGCCAAATTCTCACTCGAAGCAGTATGGAAGGGTGCTGGAACCAGGTTTCCGCACCCTAAGAGAGAGCAGGTATGTCAAGCAGAGTTGCGTTCCTAGCTTACCAGCTTCGTATTTAACAGATCTAGTTACAGACTTATGTCGCAGAGCTCCTAGCTACTAATTACCTTCTCATCCACGTGCTTAACATCAAGTTACCAGTACAACAACTATAATCGCAGATCATAGATTCATATATCAGAAAAAAGGATACTCTCGCAGCTATAAAACAGATCTATTCGCAGGTTCACTAACTAGTATAGTCCACAGTTAACAGAGCTACT